>PVHT021183526.1:5346164-5499322 GCA_004024745.2 Catagonus wagneri | reverse complement strand
GATTCATTTCCACTGTGCCTCGTTGGGAACTACCAAGATTTTGAATTCTTGATAAATATTTTTATGACCTACATTTCGAAAAGTAAACAAACACATTATTGAAGGAGAAAGAACAAAATCAAAGGACTAATACTACTTGATTTCAAGACTTACTATTAAACTACAGTCATCAAAACAGTGCAGTATTTTTGAAAGACTAGACAAATAGATCAGTGGAATAGAGAGCCCAGAAGAATATACACATATATGATCTAATGACAACTGATCTTTCACAAAGAAGTAAAGACAATACAATGGAAAAAAGACTGTCCTTTCAAAGGGTGCTGGAACAACTGGACATGCATAAACAAACAAAAAAAACCCTAATATTCCTGAAAAATAACACAGGAGTGTGAGTATGGCAATTACTTTTTAAATACAATCCAAAGGCATAGTCTACAAAATAAATAATTGATAAGCTGAACTTCATTAAAATTAAAAAATTCTGTTCTGTGAAAGGCAACATAAAAGGAATAAGAACATAAGCCACAGATTGAGGGAATATATTTGCAAAAGAGGTATTTGATAAAGGAATATTATCCAAAATACACAAAGAACTCTTAAAACTCAACAATAAGAAAACAACGCAATTTAAAAATGTGTACAAGATCTGAAAAGACAACTCACAAGAAAAAGATATATAGATGGAGAATAGGCACATGAAAAAATTTTCAACATTATATGTTGTTATTACAAATTTAGGAGTTCCCATTGTGGCTCTGGGTTAAGAACCCAACTAGTATCCACAAGGATGTGGGTTCAGTCCCTCAAGGATTCGGTGTTGCTGTGAGCTGTGGTACAGGTCACAGATGAGGCTTGGACCCTGGTTTGCCATAGCTGTGATGTAAGCTGACAGCTGTAGCTCTGATTCGACCCCTAGCCCAAGAACTTCCATATGCCACAGGTGCAGCCCCACCCAAAAGAAAAAGTACAAATTGAAACAAGATACGACTAGAAAAGCAACAATACCCAAAATGTTGACAAGGATGTGGAGTAACAAAAACTCACTTTGGAAGACAGTCTGGCAGTTTTTTACAAAGCAAAATATATTCTGACCATAAAATCCAGCAACCATACTCCTTGGCATTTATTCAAGTGAGTTAATAACTGTTATCCATACGAAAACCTGTAAAATGTTTATAGCAGTTTTATCCATAATTGCTAAAACTTGGAGGCAACCAAGATACTTTCAGTAGGTAAATGGATAGATACCCAGACAATGGTATATCTAGACAATGTTATCTTTTTCAGTGGTTAAAAAAAATAGCTTATCAAATCATAAGAACACCTGAAGGGAATGTAAATGCATATTACTAAGTGGAAGAAACCAATCTGAAAAGGTTACGTACTGTATGATTTTAACTATGTGACATTTTAGAAAAAGCAAAATTGTAGAGACAGTAAAAAGATTAGTGTTTGCCATGCTTGAGGGGAGAGAAGGATGAATAGGCAGAGCAGAAAGAATTTTTAGTGGAGTAAAACAATTTTGTATGATATTATAATGGTGGATATCATTATACATTTGTCTAAACCCATTGAATATGCAACACTAAGAGTAAACCCTAATGTAAACTATGTACATTGGTGATTATGATATGTCTGTGTAGGTTGTGATATGTTTCAGTTTAAATGTAACAAGTTATTGCTTACTTTCTGTTTGTTCCTTCTAATCTACATTCTCTTTTCTCTTCCTTCTTGCCTTCTCTTTGAAGGCAAAACTGACTAAAAGTAAAAGACAACAAATCATAAAGTTCTCTTAAAATTTCTCAGTAAATAATAGAAAGAAAAAAACCAAAAAAATTTCAACAAGGGCAAAAACTAAACAATAAGATTAAATGAACTAATCAAATTAAAACCTCTGAATCAATGCACCAAACAAATTCAGCAGACATTCTTTTCAAATGCACATGGAACACTTACTAACAACATATTTGGACTTTTAAAAAATCCCAAGAAATTTCAAAAGCTTAAAGTATGTTTTCTGACAAAAATGAAGTTAAGATAGATCAAAGGACAACAAGCAGAAATTCTTAACTTTTGGAAGTAAACAATGACCATCTAAATATTTCATATATCAAGGAAGAAATCACTAAGAAAATCAAAAAATATTTGAACTAAACATAATGAAAATATGATAGATAAAATGTGGGGAGTTCCTGTTGTGGCTTGGTGGTAACGAACCAGACTAGAATCCATGAGGATGTGGGTTCAATCCCTGGCCTCACTCAGTGGGTTAAGGATCTGGCATTGCCATGAGCTGTGGTGTATGACACAGATGCAGTTAGGATCCCGCATTGCTGTGGCTGTGGCATAGGCCAGCAGCCGCAGCTCCAATTTTCGATGACTAGCCTGGGAATTTCCATATGCCATAGGATGGCCCTAAAAGGACAAAAAATAGTGTATAATGTATCTTAAGCCATGTGTAGTGGGAAATTTATAGCCTTAATTTTATACCTTGGAACAGAAGAACTGAACATATTTGAAAGTTGTCTAGAAGCCATCCCATCAAATTTAAAAAAAGCATATTTAACCTAAAGTATAATAAAACACAAAAAAATGAATGATTTAATAAATTAAAATAAACAAATGTTAAAGGGATTGACAAAATCAAAATTTCTTCAAAACTGTAATAAAATTGATAAGTTCTGTCAAGACTGACCCTAAAAAGTGACAGAGAGAGAAAGAGAGAAATAAAAAAGAGAAGGGATAGAGATTCAAATACATAATTCTGTGAATATAAAAAAAGACAACTACAATTTCAATAGACATTGAATGTTTTCCCATTATAAGTTACTTTGCATGAAATTTGAAAGTGTAAATAAAATATACAAATTCCTAGGAAAGCACACCAAAACTGATAAAACAACAAAAAAACTCAAAATAATTTGTATTTATTAAATAATTTGCCCATTGTATATTCTCTCCTCCTTTGCCATTGATTAAATGAACATAGGTATGTGGTTTTATTTCTGGGATTTTTGTCCTGTTCCATCGATATATAGTTCTGTTTTTATGCCAGTACCATACTGTTTTTTGTTTGTTTTAATTATTTTAACTTTGAGGTATAGTTGGAATTCAGGGACCCTGATTCCTCCAGCTCAAATTTTCTTCCTCAAGATGTCTTTGGCTATTTGGGATCATTTGTGTTTCATACAAATTTAAAACTTTTTGTTCTGGTTCTGTGAAAAATGCCATTGTTAATTTGCTAGGGATTACACTGTCTGTAAATTGCCTAAAGTGGCAAATTGAATTAGTAATCAAAAACACTCCCAAAAAGAAAACCTCAGCTTCAGTGGTTTAATCTTACAGATATCATTTAAGAGATAAGTAATATCAACACCACTCTACCTTTTGCAGAGTAGAGAAATAAAACATATTCCAATCACAGTTAATGATGAAATATTAAATGCTTTTCTTCTGATACTGGTTACGAGACAAAGATACCTGATAACATCATTCCAATGAAATGTTATATGGGAGATTCTAGACAATACAGTAAAGCAAGTAAAGAAATAATATATGAGGATTGAAAAACAAAAAAAAATTTTCATTATATTTAGAGCACAAAATTGTCTACATTTTATAAATTTTAGAATCCATAATTTGAGCAAAGTCACAGATACTATATAAGAAAATACTTTATTTCTAAATACCAAGAACAATAAGAAAATAAAATTTTAAAATAGTGTCTAATTGAAAGTTTCAGTGGTGCAGTGAGTTAAGGATCTAGGTTTGTCACTGCAGCTTTTTGGTTGCTGTTGTGGTACAGGTTTGATCCCTGGCCTGCAAACTTCCACGTGCCACAGGTGTGGAAAAAAAAAAGGTTTCAATATTGTAAACATGTAAATTTTCCAAAACTGTGATATAGTTTTAATTAAATCATGAAAAAATGTTTAAATTACCAATTTGTTTTGCTTGTTTATTGCAGGATAGGACTGTAGAAATTGATTAGATTATGCAATTCTAAAATTTATATGGCAGTGGAACCAGCCAAGAATAGCTAAAATTCATTAAGAACAAAGTAGAAAGATTGCTTTATAGAATATTAAACTTAATATAAAGCTGCAGTAACTAAGACAGTATAGTATTGTCCCAAACTTGAACTACAAGATCAAAGTTACAGAACAAAGGGCCCAAAATAGATATACATAAATATGGAGACCTGCTTTATTATAAATGGAAAAGAGGTAGTCATTAATAAATTAAAAATAAATTTAAAAATTGTTAATGACAAAAAAGGTGGGTGTTGGTCAATTCAATATCAACATGGATACAGGATACCAATACTCAGCTTCAGAGTTCATATATCCTCAGTAACTTATTAACTCTAGGTCTAATTATGAAGATTATTTCAACAAAGATTTTAGAAGGCCATATGAAGACTACTTCTATGGCAGTGGGTCTCTGGGTAAGAACAGGATTTCTTTTCTTCTTCCTTTTTTTTTCGCTTGGGCCAAGGATTGAACCCACACCACAGCAGTGACCCCAGCTGCTGCACTGACAATGCCCGATACTTAATCCACTGTGCTCAAGGGAAGTGTAGGAAAGGATTTCTTAAATTAGATACAGAAGCACTATAGGGCACAAATAAAGCCTTCCACAGAAAAGAAACTCATGGACTTGGAGAACAGACTTGTGGTTGCCAAGGCGGAGGGGGAGGGAGTGGGATGGACTGGGAATCTGGGGTTAATAGATGCAAACTATTGCCTTTGGAATGGATAAGCAATGAGATTCTGCTGTACAGCACTGGGAACTATATCTAGTCACTTATGATGGAGGATAATGTGAGAAAAAGAATGTGTATATGAATGTATGACTTGGTCACTTTGCTGTATAGAAGAAAACTGACAGAACACTGTAAACCAACTATAATGGAAAAAATAAAAATCATTTTAAAAAAAGATACAGAAGCACTGATCATAAGAGAAAGAAATGATAAATTAATCAAAATCACAACCAAGATGCCAAAAAGGCAAGCCACCCAGTGGGATAAGATATTTGTAATATGTATAACAAAGTGTTCATATTCAGAATAATATAAAAAAACTTTATGAACTTATAAGAAAAAATGAAAATGGAACAGAAAAAGTTTTCAATAAAGTTAAACATAAAGAAATCAAAATGCCTCATAAAACTTTAAAAACCAACTCTAGTAATTAACACATGTGAATTCTCTCACTGATATGGCTAAAATTAAAATGACTTAAAATGCCATGTGCTTTAAAGACTGTGGAACAACTAGATTTCATAAACACTACTGCTAGATTATCAATTGGTAAAATAATTGTGTAAAACTCATTGTTATTATCTGCTAATTGGAATTACATGCTGACTTTCTGATCAGCAGTTCTAACTATTTATACAACAGAAATGCACGCACCAAATGACATATCTAGGAATGTTCACGTATGTTTCATTCATAATAGCAACAATTCAAATGTTCATCAGCAGTATAATAGATAGAGACATAATTAGTTAGGTTAAATTCAGAGAATTATAGCTACATGCAATAGTATGGATTACCATCTCAAAACTTTTGTTGATGAAATAAGGCAAATATGAAAAAAAGATTATGTTTTGGTAACAAATTATAAGTCAGTCAAAAATAAATAACAAGGTTAGAAATTGGGATGAGACAAATTTTTATTAAGATATAATGAGAATTCTAAGGTGTTATCTTGTAGCACAGGGGGCTTTCACTGCATCAGCTAAGGTCACTACTGTGGCATTGGTTCAGTCCCTGGCCTTGGAACTTCCACATGGGGTGGACTTGGCCAAAAAAAATAGATATAATGAGAACTCTAAAACTACAGGTTCAAAAGCTTTACTTAAATAGTGGGAAATGATCTTACAAAAACAAAAATTTGAGGAAAAGTAAAAATGGTCAAGGTAGACTGCATGTAGTAACATAATATTCCATGATGGACTCCACTTAAAATCAAATACTTTTATGGCTACTTAAAAACACTCCTAAAATATAAGGAATATTTTTT
The DNA here is from genome assembly GCA_004024745.2 of Catagonus wagneri. Taxonomy (NCBI): domain Eukaryota; kingdom Metazoa; phylum Chordata; class Mammalia; order Artiodactyla; family Tayassuidae; genus Catagonus; species Catagonus wagneri. The sequence continues at coordinate 5,493,290 of PVHT021183526.1, read as the reverse complement.
AGCCAGTGGGGACAAAACAAATTTCTTAGCTTTGAAACCTCAGAAGAGATCATGAAAAAACAAATACTGACAAATTTAGACATATAAACTTCAACAGTGTTCTTATGAAAAAAAATTGATAATAATTAAGATGTAAGAGTTTAAACATTTATCGACAGAAAATGAGGGCTCCAATGCAAGTATATAAAAGGTTATGATGGATTTATACAAAAAGAAATAAAGCGAGTAGAGTAAAACATGCCAATATTCCTTCTTGCAAAGTATAGAATTGCCAATAAAAGGACCTGGGGATAAGCAGAAAAATTTTTATATCAAATGGTTATAATGAATGGACACAGCCACCATGAAATTGGTTTCTTTATTCAGAGCTGGTGGCACTGAATTTTGATATTATGATAAGAATTTATGACAAGCGTCCTATAATTTACACATTTCTTTTCTAAATCACTCTGGTTCTAGGGTTTTACCCTAAGGAAATAACTCAATAGAATTTCAAACGGGTATACCTGAAAACATTTGTTCCATCATTATTTGAAATACTAAAAAAATGTCTAATGTTATGACACATTAAATAAAGCCTGGTGTGTCAAAATAGTAAACTATAGCCATCAAAAGACTAATTAGGACCTCTATGCATAATTATAAAGAGTAAAATTTTAAGAATGGAAAGAAATTTATAACATGGTCTCTACACTATGATTATAATTATATAAAAAAAGGATTTATGCATGTAGAAGAGAATATACAAAAATAAAAATAGTGATAGAATTATGGCTGATATTTTAAAGTTGTTATTCTTTGAGAATTTGTCTTAAACATTATAATGCCTATTTTTAAGAAGGAAATTAACATGCAAAATTTTACTATTCTATATTACTGAGAACTTAACAAAGTATACAGTAATGAACAGGATAGAAATCATTAGAATAGAATAGAGAACATCGCTGACCTTCTGCTTAGAGAAGAATAAAATAACCTTCAAGATAAAGGGTGAAAAAAGAAAAGCAAACTATTATTCATTAACCAAGTAACTGCTAATATCTGCCAAAGAAATGAGATAGGACACAGGCGCAGTCTTCGCTGACCTTCCAGGTACCTATGACACAGTATAACTTTGAGACCCTCAAATAAAAACTGCAGTCTATTGTACCTGACAGCAAGCTTTGCACTTTCATTATGCATATAATATCTAATAGATCTTTTGAAATCATTACCTGTCAAGAGGGGAAAAGAAAGGCAGAGGAAAAACCTTGAAGAATAGAGTTTGTCAAGGGTCAAAGTAAATGGCAATATACTTTAATAAGCAATAAGCTCCACATTATCTCTAGGTGGCCTACACACTCAGTGGACTGTGGTATCATATATTGAATTGCAGAATAACTTTTTAGTGGTCCAGAATACCCTTCTGGGATATCTTACCATTCATCAGTTTACATGTTGTCCCAAAAAAAAAAAAAAGTCAATGCCACTTTTACCCGAGGTAATACATAACTGAGAAGATAGATTTTTGAGCAACCAAAACCTTAAGATGTTTTACATATTATGATTTTTGATTTTTATATTATCTACATTACTGTTTACTCATATTAGCAACACAGAAAACTAATCATGCATTTATCATCTTTTTTAGCACTCAATATCTAAACAATGTATGCATGCCAATAATAAGACCACAGAATAGGTATCATAAAATGCAAATTTTACTTCCTAACAATGACAGAAAATTATTTTTCAGGCAAATGGCCCTTACCACTACATGTCAGCAAAAAATGAAAACTTCCTTTTCACAAACAATAATGGATCTAAGAATATGGAAGTTAATCATTCCATATTTTCCCAAACATCCCATAGATAACAATCTAGTAGCAGAGTGAATAACTGACATAGAAACAGAAATGAGCAATCAAATTACTCAGATTCTAGTTTGTGCTCTATTGTAGGATACTTGCCATCTTCTCTAAATCTTTGGATCTTGATTTTCTCATTGCATAAAAAGGAGTAAACTTCAGTACATAAGATGGTCTCCAAAGCTACCACAAACACCAGGGCTCTAATTCCATCTGGACGCAAGAGAAATCTTTCCCCTTCTTTTCAATCGTGCGTGTAAGAAGGAAGCCAAATTACCACCTTGGTTGCTACTATAATACTCTTAAGCTTTCTGGCAGGTTGTTGAACTCATACAATCAACACTTTTAATGACTGTACTACAAAAAAAGTCTCCCTCCTCCCTAACCTATGAAGTCTAATGTGAAAATTGCCCTTGCTGACAGTTTGCAAAGGGCTTAAGGAAAGAGTTATGGAATTCGCTACTAAAATTTGCCTTTAATCTTAAAGGAGGATAAAATGACTTTCAGGGGATCTTTGAGGGTAAACAGTCTGGCAGAATACTGTGCCCAGAGCAGTTTGTGATGTATAATTGGTTGGTTATCCTCCTTTTGCTGAAACTTATATGGCTAAAGGTACTATTTGGTCAGTGTATACATTAGTACTTCTCAAGATTCTAAGCATAGTGTACTGTACGAAACACGAGGAATTCTAATACCAATTAAAAATCACATGAATTTTGTATAAAAATCTTTGCTGGGAGACTTTTAAGGTTTAGACTATATACAACGTTAAAAAATAATTTTAGGCTTCAAAGATGAACACTAAGTACACAAGTTTTACCTAACAAAAAAAGATGTAATTCATTTGAGCCAGGTAACAATTTTAGGTGCTACAAATCTGCAGTGATTCATCCTGGCAGTTATTCTCAACTCTAAAGCAAATCAACAATCTAATAACCCCTGCAATTGCATATATATTTTAACTTTCTTTAATCCTAGAAGTAAATAGATATTCAATGGCCAATTCTAAAACAAAATACCTTTGGGACTACCTTTCAGATATGAGTACTTGCTAAATACACTTCAAAGCTGATAATTTCACTTTCAGTGAAAGAACTATTTGACGGGATTTGAAGAGTTCCTTATCCTTCAACTTTTGTCGTTAAAGTTCTAGTTTTCTACCATCTCTGCCAGGAACTCTCCAAAACATGGCCCTTTCTCACATTAATTCCCTTATTAATTCAATATTACTTCAACTGATTTCACCTTATTAATTCAATATCAATGCAACAAATATTTACAATTCAAAAAATTCACTTAAAAGAAACTAGAATTTAGAATTCTATCCACTAGGAATACCATGGGCTGGTAATTCCCTTTGTGGTATTTGTATAAATGCAACATAAAATGGCAAGACAAATAGGTAGAAATATACTTTCATCATTTTACATTATTTATGAAAATACTACAGAAATCACTTATTAGTATTTTGAACTGCCATCTTACCAATATCCCTCACATTCAAATTATCTGATATTTCCAAGTTTTTTCACTTTGTTTTAAATCGCATACCAGACTAGCACTGTCTATATCTTTAGACATTGACTCATATGTATGTTATTTTTTTTTTGTCTTTTTGCCTTATCAAGGGCTGCACCCGCGGCATATGGAGATCCCCAGTCACAGCCGCGTCTGTGACCTACACCACAGCTCATGGCAACGCCGGATCCTTAACCCACTGAGCAAGGCCAGGGATCGTACCCACAACCTCATGGTTCCTAGTTGGATTAGTTAAGCACTGAGCCACGACGGGAACTCCTGTATGTTATGTTCTGAGCTGACTCCCTGCCTGTTCATCTCAGCAAAAACTAATTAACATAATGCAATTCTATCAGGAAAATCAGCAGAAATTACAAACACAATACAGTAAAAACTGGATATGTTATAGTTTCCTGGGAAATGCCCTTAATGGTTGTAATGTGTGTGTATGTGTGTGTATATAATACATATATATATAAGATATATATATATATGCTTTTGCAAAAAAGTATATTATTTTTTATATTTTTAGAAATCTGTGCATGGTGGAGTTCCCATCGTGGCTCGGTCGTTAACGAATCCGACTAGGAACCATGAGGTTGCGGGTTCGATTCCTGGCCTTGCTCAGTGGGTTAAGGATCGGCACTGCCGTAAGCTGTGGCGTAGGATGCAGACGCGGCTCGGATCCCATGTTGCTGTGGCTGTGGAGAAGGCCGGCAGCTACAGCTCCTGTTAGACCCCTAGCCTGGGAAACTCCATATGCCGCAGGTGCAACTCTAGATAAGGCAAAAAAAAAAAAAAAAAGAAAAGACAAGAAATCTATACATGGAAAAATTATCTAAGGATTAGCTTGTTTTAAAAGTTAACTGTTGGAGTTCTTATTGTGGCTCAGCAGGTTAAGAACCCAATATAGTGTCCATGAAGATTCCAGTTTGATCCCTGACCTTGCTCATTGGGTTAAAGGATATGGCGTTGCCATAAGCTGTGGTGTAGGTCACAGATGCAGCTTGGATCCTGTGTTGCTGTGGCTGTGGTGTAGGCTAGCAGCTGCAACTCCAACTGGACCCCTAGCTCTAGAACTTCCAAATGCTACAAGGGCAGCTTAAATAAATAAATAAATAAATAAATAAATAAATATTATTTTTAACTCATTGGTTATTAAAAAGATATGACAAAGAAAAACAAAAAATAGAAGGTAGAGCAAATCAGGGCCAACAACCATCATTACCCATTCCTGAACTAGAAGATTAAAGTGGAGAAAAGAAGTAAAACAATTCAACTCATTTCCAGTTATTTTGGTACAAAAGTAGTTAGTCTTGGGGTTTCCACTGTAACACAGTGGGTTAGGAATCCAATTGCAGAGGCTCTACTGGCTGCAGAAGTGCAGGTTCAATCCCTGCCCAGTGCAGTGGGTTAAAGGATCTGAAGTTGCTCAGCTGCAGCATAAGTCGCAGAGGTGGCTTGGATGCAACTCCTAGCCCAGGGACTTGTCACAAGTGTGGCCCTAAAATTAAAAAAAAATAAATAAAAAAAAGTAGTCTTAGCTAAAATGAGGAATGATCTGGGGATTGCACTGATCAGTAACGTCATGCCTAAGAATAGAATTATGTTCTATGGAGCAAGCCTCAATTGTCTATCATCCTCCAACAAATCCTAGAACATGAACTGTATAAATGTCCATGGGAAAAACTAATGACAGGGAAATTACTGAAAAAAAATTATGGAGAAAACTATCCGCCCCCCAAATTTTTCTTCGTTGTTCTAAAACAAAATATACCAGTAAATGACAAAAACAGAGTCTAAAATATTCATTTCTAGATATCCTAAAGCTAATACTGACTTGGTTTCCATTTTTTAAAGTAGCATTTGGTGTGCGCTTACTATGTGCCAGACACTGACCCAGGTACAGAGGATATATCAACAAAACAGTCAAACAAACATGACCATCATTTTTTTCTCTTTTTGTCTTTTTTCATCTTAGGGCCACACCCACTGCATGTGGAGGGTCTCAGGCTAGGGGTCTAATCGGAGCTACAGCTGCTGGCTTACGCCACAGCCACAGCAACACGGTAATTGAGCCATGTCTGCGACCTATACCACAGCTCACGAAAACACCAGATCCTTAACCCACTGAGCAAGGCCAGGGATCGAACCCACAACCTCTTGGTTCCTAGTCGGATTCGTTTTCCGCTGAGCCACAACAGGAACTATACCCATCATTTTAAAACATACATTTTGATGGAATATACGGGCAACAATTTGGTACTTTCAAGAATGACGGTTGCTCAGACTCGGCCTCTGTCCACCACTGCAGAAGTGAAACCCAGAAACAGAGTTTTGGGTGAAGGAGAAAAAGACAGATTTATTGCTTTGCCAGGCAAAGGGGGACACAAGAGACTAATGCCTTAAAACTGTGCCTCACTTGGGAGAGATTAGGAGGTGGTTTTGTAGTTTGGGGAGTGGAAAATAGGACTGTAGATAAGGATCAGGGGAGAGGCAAGCTTGCATAGTCTTTCAAAGCTGACGTTCTGGACAGGTTCTGGTGGTCCTCCTTGCTGGAATGAAGAAGGCTTCATCCAGGTTTTCCATTTGTTGGGAGTTTCAGTCCTGCATAAAGGCTTAAAGATATTGTTATATATATTCGTTGAGGAGGAGCCAGGACCCTGCCCCAAGGCTGTACTACTACTGCTTCCCTCTGGTCTCTGCATCCCCTTTCTTCCCTGATTTGCAACTGCCCTTGGAACTCAAGGAAGGTCACGGAGGCTGAAGTTTATTTCATAAAAAAACAAGAAATGGAGGACACAGAAAGGATCATAAAGCAAGAGGTAAAGATATTGAGCAATTGTGTGTGTGTGTTTACATGGGAGAGAGTAGTTGCAGTTTTATCTAAGGTAATTAGGGAAGGTCTCACTGATAACTTGAGGCTGAGGGAGTGTAAAAGCCTTGCTCTGCAGTCATCTGGGGAAAGGGCATTCTAGGCATAGGTAAAGGAAAAGTCTTTAAAGCTGGAAGATGCCTAGCATCAGGGAGAAAATGCACCAAGGCCACATGACAGGTTGACTACAGGAAAGGGAGAAAAGGGAAGAATGTCCTATAAGATAGAGCCTTGAAAGCCCTTGTAAAAAGGAAATGCTCTTATCCTCTGAGAGAACTGGGAAGCCACTGGAGGACTTATAATTGAAGAGTGACACTGTCTATCATTTGGGCAAAATTCCTCAATAGTGATTTGTTTCTGGGATTCTTGTTGGTATTTAGTTTCACAATTAGCTTAGGTAAATCATATCACTGAAGGGAAAGATATTCTTCAGCCTGGTATCTTTTATTTTATTTATTTGAATTTATTTAGTTTCATAGACTAATTTGTCTTTCAAAAGAAGAGTTTCCAATAATGAAATTATCAATTTACTCATTTATTATGAAAACCAACAAAAATATAGTCAATATATGTTAAGTGTTAGGTTCTCTGGGGGTCACCTGCAACATAAGAATAGTTCGGGCTGCTCTTTTGCCTTTTGAGACTGACTGCATTCTGTCTATGGAATATGTATCTTCCAGGAAGCTTTCACCTTCTGAAATGGCCCAAGTTCTGTCTACCTCTTTCAATAAATCTACTTCTTACCCATTTCTTTGCCTCTAGCTGAATTCCTTCTGTCTAAGGCATAAAGAACCTGAACATCACAGGAAGGTCACAGTTTGATAACCTGGAGCTCTTCAGGAGACCCCCCTGAGGCCAGATTAAAGAAATGCAGGCCCTGTACACACCCTGATCCTTACTGGCAACCCGGTCCTTAAACCAATGCTATAAAACACTTCATCAGATCCTCCTGGGTGGGACATACAGTTTTGGAAGGATTAGCCCACTGTGTCCCCCTTTGCCCTCCAAAGCAATAAAGCTGTTCTTTTCTCATTAAAAAAAAGAAAAAAGAAAAAGGAAATGGTTCAGATGTATTAAAAGAATCTACCTACTAGGGGAATTATACTAAAACAACAGGAAAACACATGGAAAAAAGTTACAATAAAGAGTAATCCAATAAACATCCATCTGTAGTTTTATGATCACTGATTCTACAACTAACAATGCTAATCATGATGTGATAAATTAAATGATCAACCAACAAGCACATGGGAGGCTTCTTGGAATAAAAATCGCTACTCGCTCTATGTATGATCCAAAGGACCTCATTTTCTATTTATGTAAAATTAGATGGTATATTATCCTCCTGTCTGTATCTTCTCATGTCTTTCAGCATTTGTAACTGTTATGGTTGGCTCAATTTCACAAAAGTGTCTGCTTTTCAAGAGATTTGATGGTCTTTACCTTGAAACTGAAGATAATTCAGATTTTTTTTTTTTTGATTTCCAAGATTCATATGTTACCCCTAGAAGCAATCAAGGTGTTACAAAATTAGAATTGGTAATCAATTGCATAAAATCATGTAGTAGTGTGCTATGGATTTCCAACAAGTTGTGTGAGAAAGGACACAGGATTAGACATAAGGCAAAACTTAATTCAAATGCTGGCTTTGTGACCTGCTGATGTTATGGACCTGTCACTTTTGTACCAAGTTAAATTTATTTATTGTTTTATTTATTTCCTTTCTATTTAAGATGAAATTTTATCTCAAGGAAATTAACTGACCTGACCATAAAAACAGTCAGAACTCCTGGGACTTCAATTCAACTGAAGCTAGATGAGGAAGTAACTGAAATATTGGGTGACTGCTAACAATTGCAGCTCAGGAACAAATACCTCTGGCATTGGTTGATAAAAATCAAAACAGTGATATAAATGCTGAATACCGCCTAAGGGCTCAGAGGATACAAAAATCACAACTAGTAGTCATCAGTAAATACTTCATAGAGGAGGCTGAACATACTCATGAAAAGATATCTGAAGGAGAGATAGGGCTTACAGAAATCCAAACAGAAAAGGGCATTCCAAAGGAATAGAATGACTAGTGAGTCTAGGTGTAAAACATGGAGCATGAACCTAGCAGGGGAAGATGTGTGCATTTAGCTGCAGTAGGGATCTCAGAGAGGAAGAGTTAATAAACTGCGTGAGGAAAGGTGGTTTGCAGTCAAATTACATGGATTTCAAAACTCAGATCTTTATGATTTTAAAATTCTGTTTCCAAGCAATAAAGTACTCACCTCGTATTACAAGTTCATGGTCTTGTATTTATTATTTATTTTAGGCAATCACCCGACATTTGATTAGATCATATTACATATTGAGTTTTTAGGACAACCAATATACTGGACAAAGAGATCAAATGTGAAGGAATATGGCCATTAGAATTTGTAATAATGTTGCTAAAACTTTCTATAAAGTTCAAAGCATTTTTTCTATGTCTAAACTTTTCAAGTTAAGTGCTTTTAGCTTAAAGCTAGAGTTATGTGTTACAATCTATTTTATACTATAATTTTTATAATTAAGATTGTGACCTTAAAATTACTGCATAAGATCTCAGTTAAAGTTTGTTTTGTAAACTTATAAATTGAATTGTTTGGATTAGATATCCTTTGAGGTCATTTCCCAATAGGAATATTTTAAATTCTAAAATTTTAGTTCTTAAGGAAAATTTTTTCATGTGCAAATTAATATTAATACAATATAGCCATGTCTAGACAATACATTGAGAAGGTAAATCAATTTACCACAATGTTTCTAATAACAAAACCAATCACCCTTGTCATTTAAACAATTTTCAATCGAACTGTTGAGAAAGGACAGAGGACAAGAATAACGGGGAAAGTATTTATTTTTTAAATCAGATACCAGAGTTTGATTCTCAATCTTAGTACTCTTATAACCTTGAATATGTTACTTAACTTGATGAGCCTCATTTCTTTTCTCCACATAATGTGGCTGATAATAAATATATACGTTCTCTTACGCCTATTTGCTTTTGGAGCACTGTTCTCAATAGTTACTGGCTTTGCCATTTGCCTTCTTTTTTTTTTTTTGCCAAAAGCTGAAGTTAAGGCAAATGGATCATATTCGCCTTTATAGTTGATTTAAGTTCATCTATTTAGATTGGTTTTGATATTTTTGAAGAAAGAATGTATCTCATCAGTGAACCACACGTCATAGAAACAGTATGTTTGATCTGGAAAGCCAAACATTCCTTTCATTTTATATGTGAGTAAATAGTCATAAAAATTAAATAACTTGCTCAAGATTAAACAAATCTAATATTTCCTCAGTGATTCCACCCCAGGAGAGTATATAGAGTATTCTTTCAGCCACTGCATTTTAACTCAATTCCTACAATTTACTCAGATCAGTCTTTCTGTTTGATTCCAAGTTAAAGGGGAAAAAAAAACACAAAATGTTTGGAATTTTGGACTTTCTCCCAAATGATGGACTCTTTAAGCTCAAATTTCATGTCTATCATACAAAATACTGGCCATTTGGCAGAAAGTTTGTAAGGGTAGAAACTTAAGCCTGAAATGATCTCTAGTTACCTTTTTATCTTAGTATTTATTATACCAAGTCTGTGTCAAGAGTTGAGCTTGGATTAAGATCAGAAAGGCAGAACAGATCTAACAAAATGGCTATGTAAAAGAAAGAAAGAGAAAAAAACACCAAAAAGATCATTTATATGACACTAAAAATGTTCTGTATTTGCCTTTCTTCTCTCTTAATTTCCTGAAAATAGGATCTTTGATCTCTGAAAGCCCATCTGCTCTTAATGTTTATATATCTTCTAATGAAATGACTGTTAGAATTTTCATCACACACACCCTGGATTTATTGTAAGATGCAAGTTCCAGCTCAGTTCTCACTTGACATACACTTGCTTGACCACCTTTACATAGTTAGCACCTAGTAGAAGGCAACATCATTCTCTCTGCACACTCCCTTGACTCAGTGAGTAACAAAATAAACTCTTTTAGCCAACTTCATATCGAAAAGGGAAAAGGTGAAATCAATGGAACAATAAAAACTGCAATCTCTTTTTGTCACATTTTATGACCTCATCACCAACAAACTCCACAAGGTCATCACTCCTTGTATTAGTCTGTTAATGGTTCGGGCACAATCATGGCTACCTTTTGAACTGCGATTTTTTTTTTAACAATATTGCTTTTTGTTTGTTTGTTTTATTGGATGTTACTATAGTTTCCCTCCCTTCTGGTAAAATTAACTTCAAAGAAGAATGCTATCATAGACTGCAATAAACCCATGCAAGTAAGACACATGTGGTCCTCCAACTCCATTATTACACAGAGCTTCTGTTGCCCAGCCACATCATTTCTTTACAGTTTACAGTCAATTCAGAAGTCTAATCAAAAGCAAGCAAAATTAGTGCACTCAGTACACAGCTAATCACAAGTCCTACTGTGACTTCTTGAGCAGTAGCCAACAAGAAAAAAAATACTTTTCTAGGTGTGAAAAAGACATCATCTGAAATATAAATAACAACATGAAAATTATTTCAATAAATAACAGAATTCTGAAAGAAAACAAAAGATTAACCTGTTTTAGTTGATTATATTCTCTGCTACTTTTTCTATATATCATTGCCAGTAAGATTATATTATTTAATTTATTTCTTATTATAGTTTATTAACAATGTTCTGTCAAGAAGATTATATTTTGATTCAGGATCAAAAAGGTTACTTGTGATGGCTTTTAATGTTTATTTACTTAGTTTATCAAGCTACGTTAGATGGTGATTTTGGAAATCTGTTTTAATGAAATATTAGAAAGTTAGGCAGGTACTCTCAGCTACACAGAAGCTATGAATTTCACTCATAATTGTCCTCTTTAAATTTAGAATCAAGATATTTTCTGTCCTCTCAGTAGTCTCCCTGGGACTTTGCTTTTCTTCTCCCAAGTCTCTCTTCTACTTTAATCTGAATACTGACTCTTTCTTTCCATTATGCTGTTAAGTATATGTACATCCTGCATCTTTTTCTAGAAAGTTGTTCTTACTCCTCAGGATAGTGAATCCTGAGCTCATTCAAGGTTTCTGTCTTTTAGGCAGTCTTTATATTCTTCCACCCTCCATTTATCTCAGGGCCCAGATGTCATGTGAATGTTCACATGGCTCCTGATTGCCAATTCCAGGTCATTATTTTTGTACCAACTTGCCCATTTCATGGAACCACCTTACCCTGTATTTCTGTCAATAACTCTCATATCAAAACCTTAACCGAGTCTCTCAGTTCATTGAGTATATTGGTTGGTGGGAATAGTTACACTCTCCACTTTTAGCCTTCATTCTGAAATTTAAGATGAGCTTTGGAACAACTCAAACAGTGCCATAGTTAGAAAGTTTCCCTTCCCCTACTCCTCAGCTATCAGCTTTCAAATCCAAAATGAACTTGAAGTAGACTTAAAATGGATAAAATGGACTTTTCAAGTAAAAATATTAAAGCTCTAATCTTTCCCATTGTTCCCTCTGCATTACTTCATTAACCTGATAACATGCTTCCTGCCTTCATCACCCTCTTTCCCCCAGCTTCAGAAAAGAAGAGAGCACTGGATCCTTTTCAGAGCAAGACCCAGATATCAGCTCTATCTTATGTGACTCTAGGCAAGATACTTGGTTCTTAAGTTTTCAATCTTCTCATTTGTAAAATGGGATTATTAAACCACCATCAAATTAAATAATTAAATAATACTCAAGAATACTTCCTGGCATTTCAAGTATTCTAAAAGTCAGTGAATATTTTGTTATTTTATTTGTTTAGAGGAGCAAGCAGACATACTTGCAAAAATTTATGTCCCAGGATTGTAGTGAGGCGAATGAAGGCAAATACCAAAATGTCACACAGTATGAATTAAGGGGCAGGTTTGTTAGAAAAGCCTGAAAGCCAAGCAAAAGATGTGCCATGGTTCACTGTATTATCAATATCCCAGAAAGACACTTGTGGGGACCTGTGGGACAATGTTGCCAAGGAAGGACACAGCCCCATGACTTTGTCAATTTACAGTGTAAATTAAGAAACATAATTTGGTAGGGATAAACAGGAAGGACTTGGGCATTAGGTATTCTCTATGTCAAGTCTAGCTACAAGGGGAATTTTCTTGGATTTTCAGTTGGCATTCCAGATCTTTACGACATTCAGATTCAAGCCTCAGAGAAGACGGCATAACTTGGCCCTGTAGGAAATTGAGTTTCCTGAGACATACTTGTTAAGAGAAAGCCCTCTCTTCTGTTCACACCACTGCAAAGCAATCTGATATTCTGGGGCCAATCACCGGTCACCCTATAATACATCGTATTGACCTATAAGAGGCTATTTGGTGAATATTGTTTATAAATGTAAAATCAGAATAAACCTCCATTGGGTAATAGTTTAAATAAGTTAAGTTATATCCATTTGGTGGAAAACTATAAAACCATTAAAATTGTCTCTTGGAGTTCCTGTCATGGCTCAGTGCTAACGAACCCGACTAGTATCCACGAGGACTCGGGTTTGATCCTTGGCCTTACTCAGTGGGTTAAGGATCCAGCATTGCTATGGCTGTGGTGTAGGCAGGCAGCTGCAGCTCCAGTTCGACCCCCAACCTGGGAACTTACTTATGCCATGGGTGTGGCCCTAAAAAAGACAAAAAACAAAAAACAAAAAAGTTTCTTACTGAGAATTTAAACATTGGAAATGAAAAGAATTCAGACTTGTATATTTTAAAGCAGCTTATAAGGAGTTCCTACTGTGGCTCAGTGGGTTAAGGACCTGAAATGCTGTCCATGAGGATGTAGGTTTGATCTCTGGCCTTGCTCAGTGGGTTAAGCAAGCTCAGTGGCCTTGCTGCAAGTTGTGGCACAGGTCACAGATGTGGCCTGAATTTGACCCCTAGCCAAGGAACTTCCATATGCCACAGGTGTGACCTTAATAATAATATAGCTTATAAAATATGACAGATATAATCCAATTTTTATTTAACTTAATTAAATATTAATTATTAAATGTTAAAGTTAATTGTTTAAAATTTAAATTTAATCCTAATTCAAATTTTGCAGAAATCATAATGAATTTGCTTCTGATGAAGAATGAATAAAACATTTGAAATATAGGATTTAACTTGTCCGAAAAATAAACCAGTGGGAATAAAAAGTAATGTTATATAAAATATGTGTATCAATAAGGACATACAAAATCTTCTTAAAGAGAATCTAAGTATCTACAACTAGTATTTCAAATTCAGAGAAGTTCTAAAATGAAGTTTATGCACAATAGCAAAACTAAAACTTAGGTTGAAAAAGTACAAATATGAATGTATTTTATTTAACATCACTGTCAGTTCTATTGAATTATAAGGCTTTGTGGAATTTTATTCATTTGCATGTGCATTATTCTATTTCTGTTCTTAAAGCCAATCTCAAAAGCCAACACTACTGAGAAAACCACACATACCAAAAGCAAGCATCAGCAGGAGTCGCAGCATCAACAACAATGAAAGCAGGAAGGAAAAAGCCATAAACATTAATTTCGTTCACTAGAAGCCCCATTATCATCACTGTAATCTTCAAAGTTGGATCACTCTGTGGTAGCTTCGGATTTAATGTTAGAATCTTTTGCACCTAAATTGAAGAAATCAGCCGCTATCATCTTCTGAGCAGGGGAATTTATTTCTGTGTAATTTAATGCAAAAGAGCCTTTTATACTTGTGACCATTATGCCCTACCACATTAGAGCAATAACAAGACACACTGAAAAGCCAAAGGAAGTTTTACAAGCTAGACTGCTTTACTGACTCTACAAAGAAATAGAGAAACTTGCAACCCAGGACACTGCATGCTGATAATATTTCCAAAGCACTTTCCCCTAGTGTGTACATGGCTCCAAAATTGGATTTTTATACACCAAACTCAAACTAATGTTTATATTGATAAGGGTCAACTCTAATTGCAGATTAAAGAGTCTCCTAAAGAGATTTGTTTATACTTTGAGTTTGACCTTGGATGGTTTTGACTCAAATAATCTACCACTCATAAAGAAGTCTCAGAGTACTTATAATCTCCACAACGATGCCTAATAGGTAAGACCAGTACCCTTTTATGCCTTATCTGCCATTCATCATGTTGAGTGGAACCTAAGGTCTCTAGGGATGTTGGATTTCATAAGATAAAATCAACATTTATAACATGGCAGGATCTGGGCTCTGCCTAATTCAAGAGCAAGTTCTTATGCTTTTCACCCTTTTCCCTTTTAATGGAAATTTACTCGCAGGAGCTCTACCACAATTCTTAGAACTTATCAGACCTTTTTTCCCCCCAAGACTTAGGACTTTTCCTCTTATCTGTGCTTTATATTCTGACTCAAGGAAGTCTCTGCTGCTTTCCAGACTTAGGTTAGATTTCCTCTTTTGTTACTTATTATAGCATCTTGTACTTTTCCTTTATAGCACTTTTCACAGTTGTATTTATTTAATTACACAGTTAAAGCTTAATAACCCCTTTTGCTGTCCCAATGCCCTGATATGCTGATTTCATGAAAGTAGAGGCTTATCTGCCTCTGTAGTTTTCCCTAGTGTCCAGACAATGGCTCCACAAAGGCACTCAGTGTGTACTGATTGTTACAATTTGGTGATGCCACTGTCAAGTCCTTTGCGCAAGCCAACTAAGGAACTGGGGCATTAATCTGAAAGGGTTATAGGAACCGAGACATGTGACCTCTGATAGACAATCAGTCACCCTTAATATTTTGTGAGACTTACATGTCTCTTTTTTATTTTTAATTTTTTTTTTTGGTCAGATGTTCTCAGGAAGGAAAAATAATGTTTTCCTCATTGAGTAACCTCAGAAGAGTTCCATCATTAGACCTCAGGTTGTCCTCGTCTACCTGGGAGACAAAGTGAATATTAGTCTGCCTGGTACTGTCCTGCCATTTTCCCATGTGTTCTCTTAATTCAGGCACTTTTACAGAACAGATTCTCCCTAATAATCTCTCCTTCGAGAATAAGCATGTGCCACCAGGGCAGTATAAACTAAAAGGCTACACACTTCCTAGAAGTCCTCACATTTAAGCATATAGAAGACGTGTAAACAACTAAAATCTTTCTTTTTATGTTCAGTATGGGCCTAGGGTCAGTCATACAAATGGACACTGATAAATAGCTCTGACCTTAGGTTCCTAAAGATACAGAACCAACTACTGTTGCTAATATTCTATCAGACTGGGATGGAACAGTGGCCTTACCAATACCTTTTCTGTTTCGCCTTGAAACAAAAACTTTTTTTCCACTTAAATTAAAGAGACATAAACAATAAAAGAAAACAGTATTCTATGTATTGTAAGTATACTACAATGAAGCTGATAAATAAATATAAAATTTCTTATTTCTATGTTCCATGGTGACTCAGTAGCAGAGTAAAGAAATAAAAATGAACCATTAATCTCAAGCAAACATTTAGTTAATATACTTGCTACACTAGGCAATACATACAAATATATATATATCTTTCAATTAAAACGGGCATATATTTTATAATTTAAGGACAAAATAGCTGAGTTCAAGGCCAATAATATAAGAAAGACTCCAGAATTTTACATTTCAAAAGTACTATTTGGTTACACATGTATATTAATCTAATCTAAAAGCTTTTATTACTCTGCAAAAATTTTCTCAAGGCTTAATATCTCTTATATAAAAGAGAAAGGATGATTGGGAATGATTAAAAAATATAATTGAGGAAAATATTCATTTCAACTATAAATGAAAAATGGTAATGAATGAGCAATGAATGACCATGAGTTCTGTTATTGCTCAGTAATCATATTTAACAGAGAAATATAGTTCAGATTAAAATATGTTCAAATGGAGCTGGAGAGAAATTAAAAAAAAAAAAACACCTAGGTATTTTAATTTCTAATTAGGTGCCTTGAAGCAGTGAGCAATTTCACTAAGACTAAATTGTCCTTGCCACTTAAAGCCTTATAACTAGATGATATGGTCTAACAACCCTATCACGTTCACAACTGAACTACACAGGTTTTTGAATGTTTTAAAATATTTGAATAAAGCTTTAAAATACAGTAACATAACCAGTCATTATTAAAAAGAGATATATCTATTAAGAAAAATATCAAAATACGGTTTTGTCTATATAAATGTAGACATATATGTTGTGCATATTTAAAATCTATAAGAATGATATAATAAAGCAGAATGAAATACAAGTAAAATAGGTAAGAAAAATTGGGCAAAGAGGAAAATGTTCATAATAAATGAATATAAATTTGATTTATGATTAAACCAGATAGTAAGCACATCAGTTGTTAAAAAAGGATTTCACAATGGATTGAATTTCTAAGCCAAAATGAAATGGAAAATCAGATTATGTGATACAAAAATCAGTCAAAATTATATCAGATATTTAGAAGAATTAATAATATGTATGGTACTGAGTACAGACAACTTCCTCCTATGGGTTATCACAGGACACCGTCAAACAATGAACTACACCTAAAGTGAATGTGACACATTTAAATTAATTAAATATTTATTGGAGTTCCTGTTGTGGCTCAGCTGATTATGAATCCAGCTAGCATCCTTGAGGATGCGGCTTTGATCCCTGGCCTCACTCAGTGGGTTAAGGATCCGGCTTTGCCTTGAGCTGTGGTGTAGGTCACAGATGCATCTCAGATCCCACATTGCAGTGGCTGTGGTGTAGGCTGGCAGCCATAACTCTGATTCTACCCCTAGCCTGGGAACTTCCATATGCCACAGGTGCAGCCCTAGAAAGAAAGAAAGTAAGAAAGAAAGAAAGAAAGAAAGAAAGAAAGAAAGAAAGAAAGAAAGAAAGAAAGAAAGGAAGGAAGAAAGGAAGAAAGAAGGAAAGAAAGAAAGAAAGAAAGAAGGAAAGAAAGGAAGGAAGGAAGGAAGGAAGGAAGAAAGAAAGAAAGAAAGGAAAGAAAGTTCATTAATCTGTGCTAAGCAACCTAGTGGATGGTTACTACTTAAAAAAGTGAGCAAAACAAAAATTTCTTCACTCTTGGATATTTATTACAACTAGAAATGTAATAAAAACAAATTTCAACTCATTTTAGGAAAGTGCTATGTTGAGGAAGCACCTGTTTACTACTGAGACCCACTGTTACTATGATGAATCTCAAAGTCTTTTGCTTATAAAGGTATAAATGTACCTGGTTTAGGTCAAAGGCATCATACCAAAACACATATCAATAGAAGAAAGTTTTCCAGGTATAAAAAGGATGTGGTGTCTGTGCATGGTTTCCTAGGGTTCTGTTCTAACCACTGCTTGTCAACCATGAAGTTGATGGTTCACATAACCTTCAGCCAGTCATCCATGTTTCAATTAGGATGGGCCAGGTTATGATAAAGTAACAAATACTCTCCACAATTTAATAGCTTAGAACAATAATGATTCATCTTACATTACATATCAGGTATGCTTGTTGTAGCATACTCTATCTGGATGATCCCCATGGCGGAAAGAAGGGAACATAACAATTCATATATTGGCTCTTAAATGCTACTATCTCGACAGAATGCATGTCACATTTCTTTGACCAAAGCAAGTAACGTGATAATAACTTAAAGGGAACGGACAAAATCAATCCTATCCAGAAAAGAAAACCAAAAATGTTGGTAAACAATACCAATGATGATCATACCTCATGAGGGATGCCTATAAGTTCTACAAGATGCTGAGAAGAGCTATGAGAGAAATTCTATTTCCCACAAAGTCTTAGAATACAGCTAGGGATTAGGAATAACATTTTCCTGTGAAATTTAAGGAGAAACAAAGTCATGTGAGAGGAAAAAGTGTTCATAAGGTCTGACATTTTCTTTATAAATTTTGGGATAATAATAATAGAAGTAAAAATAAAATAATAAAAGCACCTGTGGCATGTGGAGGTTCCCAGGCTAGGGGTCTAATTGGTGCTGTAGCCGCCGCCCTACACCGCAGCCACAGCAACATGGGATCTGAGCCACATTTGCAACCTACACCACAGCTCAGGGCAACGCCAGATCATTAACCCACTGACCAAGGCCAGGGATCAAACCCTCAACCTCATGTTTCCTAGTCAGATTTGTTAACTGCTGTGCCACAACGGGAACTCCCAAAAGCCTCAAAGTTCTGAGCTATCTTATATGGCTACACTACTTTTAACTTATTGGGTGTTTGTTTGTTTTAAATAGCTGATAACAAAAGTTCACCTTATCTAAAGAAAGTTCTCAATAAAGCATAGCAATGGAACCCCCAGAATGGTGTGAAAATAAACTAGTTACAAAATCCGTGCCAGGATAAAGAAATGAGGAATTTCATTGAATAGGTTTACTAGACTCATTTATTTATTCATTGAATAGGTTTACTAGTTCATTTAAGTTGTGGGATGTGTGCCCCAAACGATTGATTTTAATTTGAGAATAGATTTAAAATTCTTCTTTCTGGCAGTAGTTAGATAGCATGACCAGAAACACCCCAATAATTATCACAAATAAGATTTAGCTAATAAATAACACTTCTAGCACTCTTTCACAAATCCAAGCATGCATTTATGCAGAAGCATTAAACACAGAACAAGAGAATGCACTTTACACACCTGGAAATGTTAGTTAAAACAGATACAACATTTCTAGGTAGAATGACAGCTTGATCAAAAAGAGATTTCAGAGAATAATCTCAATATTCCAGACTTACCATCCACAAAAAGAGCATAAAGGCATATTTACACTAAGCACTTGCTAGAGACCAAATGCCTGTCAACTGTACTTTATATGGGAGTATGATTCTCATTTTTGATTAACCCGGTAACAACTCAAAGATGATAAGAAATCTTCATTCAAGAGGAAGACAAAATGAAAATGAGATATGGATAAGGTCTAAGCTAAGATTACATTCTCAGTCTAACTTTAAAGCCTCCCTTTATTCCACTACACCTAGGTTAGAACTTGCCATACTTTCTCATTCTGGGACCAAGTATTAGTAAATTCATTAATTAAGGTCATGTTGATACTTCTATTTTCAGCTAAAACATCTGTTAATTAATACTGAGGTCTCCTTAATTTAAGCCAACTTGTCATTACTGCCTTTCAATGAGAGATAATGTGTTTGGGTTTTACAAGTACTCTAAGTGTGAATTGAAAAGATTAACAGTTCTTGCCAATGGGCACTCTCTGTCCGTATTTTTACATAATAATAGTTATCAAGAAGGCAAAGGGTCTTAAGATAATAAATGATCATTCCTCACAACAGATCTATTAACAGGATCAGGATTAATGAATTTGCTAGCAGCTATTGGTTTTAATTAGCCCAAGTTCAGCTGTAGCAATATCATAACTGTCCAAAAGATTTGGATTGTGCTAATACAGATCCCAAACTACAACTTCTGTCAGTTTAATAAAGCAGTTGGTCAGATTCTAATTTTAAAGCCAGCAGCTCAATAACTTGGCTAAAAAAAATCCCAAAAAACAAAACCTTTAAAATTTTCGTTTTTCTTCTTTTCTCTTTAACTTGCTGTGGTTTATATCTTCAATCAAATCTCTTACCCTACCTACCTGTCTTTTTAAACTATTTTCAATGCAATCTCATTTATCTTATCTCTTTTTACTTTTATGCATACTTTTCTCTTGTGTGTTTACTTACAGACTTGTCTGGATTTCCTCATTCTCCTTCTTATCCTAGATATTACAACCAATTCTCAGCTTGCTTTCTCATCTTGGATGTCATCTCCTCCATGAAGCCCTCTCTTAACCTCACACTGGACGCTAACTTCCAATAATATTTTCTGAACACCATTTGAGAAATCTCATGCTGGGCTGAAGCTGAATAACCGTTCATTATTTTTTCCTAGTTAGGCTCTGTAACTCTCGAGAAATTAATGTGGAGTTTCCTTTGTGGCTTAGTGGAAATGAACACGACTAGTATCCATGAGGAAGCAGATTTGATCCCTGGCCCTGCTCAGTGGGTTAAGGATCTGGCCTTGCGTGAGCTGCAGTGTAGGTCACAGACATGGCTCAGATCTGGCATTGCTGTGGCTGTGGCATAGGCCAGCAGCTGCAGCTCAGATTAGATTCTCTACCCTGGGATCTTCTACATGTCATGGGTGCATCCCTAAAAAGGACAGATAGACAGACAGACAGAAAGGAAACTTGCAAGGAAAGTATGCTTACTAGCCCCTTCCAAAATAATTAATTATCTGGCTGTCAGATTAAAATTCTTTATATCCTTCAATAATTTTTGCTCTTTGAGACATACAACATCTGCACAAATAAAAAAAAAATTCCTCTGCTACATGTGTGCTGTTTTATACAGCCAGTTTGTGCTGATTCACTCATCCATACTCAACTCTCCTCTGTCCTCAAACTTCCCTTCCTAGTTTGAAGAATCAAATGCCCACATATTCAACAGGAATTTCAGGAAAGTTTCCTGGAGAAGCATACTGTCCCCATGAAGATGGTGTCCCCAGAATCACTAATTGGGGGCTAGAAGCAGTACATTCTGAGGATTAGAGGGTTTTTGTTTGTGTCTGTCTGTTTTGTTTTTTGGGAGATTTTTTGGCTGCACTCTCGGCATATGAAAGTTCCTAGGCCAGGGATCAAATCTGAGCTGAAGCTATGACCTTCGCCATAGCTGTGGCAATGCCCACTGTGCCACAACAGGAACTCTGAGGACTGGAGTTTTTAAACAAAAAATAAAGAACTTCTGAGTAGAAGTTGAGTGTAATTTAAATCAGCAGAACTGCACCAGATAAAATCATTTCCACAAAGGGCAATGAGAGAGGTATGTTGAAAGCATCTTTTATTCACTTCTAGACTTCAGAAAAGGTAATGATAGGAAACCTTGTTTGGGTTAAGGTGAGAAGTTCAAGAGGCTAATAGAGAAAGGATGGGGAAAGAATCAATTCAAGTTTGGACAATAAATGGGTTCAATTACTTGGAAAGGATGATTGGAAGCAAATGATGAGTCATATCATTACACTTGAGAGGTATTGGAACAGGCTAAGTGTTCCTCAAACTCCATGGCTAGCCGCTGCAATACAGAGTCAGCATTACCCAAAATGGGTTCCCAACATACTCTTTCTGGGATTGCTGGTCCCTATCCATATTATGAGCTCATACTGATGAGCTCCAGTCCTCTAAGTATTTTATCTCATTACTAATGTTCTTTTCATTGTTGCCAAAGCCTTGACACTTAGTCCTGCCATTCCAGTTTTAACCTATCTTGACTGAAATTTGGATTTTCCAGTCTGCTGCCTCAACAATAGAACTCAGAGGAATTCTCTTGGGAGCTAACTTTGCTTGAGGGTCCCTGGTAATGCAAGCCACCACTATGTCTCTTTACTGTTTTTGCTTTTCTTTTCTTTTGGCTCTGTTTTCCTTCTTTAACAGGTTGAAATGTTAGTGAAATGCAAATGTTAAATCAAAGTCTGTACTTACTAAAACCTATCGATTTCCTACCAGTTTTAGAATCTATAGTAGGCATCAAAACAGAGATGAGGTAAATTGATCTGTGACAAATCAAGGGTACTAATGTGTATGTTTCTGACACCAAGTCTCCTTTTCCTTTCAATATGCTACTCTCTTTCCCCATCCTCATCATACAAGATCATTAGAACTTGAATTTCAATGACATGTTCATCTAAAATGTAACTGGATTTTTGTTCTAGGCTACTCTTATACTCCTCAGATTAGTCTTTATTACATTCATTACTTAATATAATCAGATTTTCTTTGGATTATCAGTGCGTCCACCAATTGCTTTGTGCATTCCCTTGCTTTCTTCTAAGTTTCTCTTCTTCCTTTAAATGAGGATCTGGGAAAGGTACTTTTGCTGAATATAGATACATAAGTTGGCAGTTATTTTCATCATCACTTTGTGGTTCTTATTCTGAATTCTTCTAGCCTCCACTGTTGCCACAGAAAAGTCATTTACCTTTGTGGGTAATGACTCATTTCATTCTGTTTTTTTTTTTTTTCTTTGACCTTTTCTGTTCAGTTGCACTACTTATGTCTAGATATGTATCTATTGTTATTAGCCTATCTCATGTCTAATTTTTCTTCTTCAATGTTAAAGTCCTTTTATTATATGTTATTTATCTTAGCCACAAAGTCTTCAAATACTGCTTTTCCTCAAAATCAAAATATTCTCTAATGAAAATTCTTATCAACCTATGTTAGAACTTCTCATTTGTTATAATTCTCAATTTCTTAAGTTTTTTAAACACTGATACATTTATATATTTTTATACCTATAGATATCTATGTACACAATTTTATATTTATATTTTCTACTGCATTCTGAGTTGTTGTATATAACTTAGAAATTTTAAACTATCATATCATGTCATCTGTGCATAGAGATAGTTTTACTTATCTAACTTGAATGTCCTTTATTTAATTTCCTTGCACAACTGTCCTTACTAGAACTTCCTACACAACGTTGAACAGAAGAGGTAAAAACAGACAATCCAGTTGTGCCTGATGTTAGGAGGAAACCATTACAATTTTGCTTTCTTCTTTTATATAATTATTCAATACAATTGCAACTATATAATAGTCTTTGTAAAATTATGCCATTATCTGAACATCTTGATATGATATTTCAGTATGTATTGTCTACTAATTCACTAATGGTTGATTTTTGCTCTACTTTTTGTAGTTTCATAAAGTGAGTTCATGTTTTACCTGTAATAACTTTATGTGTTCTAGGCTGAAGGTTTTTGCATTTCCAGATTAATTTTTCTCCTTGCATCTGCCAAGTTTCCATAGAATGTCATCAACTTGTCATCAGTTTCCACCTTCTCTGTTGAAGTTTACAAACTATGTGTATAATATAAATTCAAATATGCCAAGATACTTGTAATAAATTCTCAGAAAAGACAATTTCCCACCTAGAACCCAGTTAGGAGAAGACAAACTTCCATAGTGTTTTCTAATAGGTATAACTTTTAAAAGCCTCTGTGTACTAAGATTTAGCTCTTTTAATGCCCTAGCTATAATATAAGTTTTCATTTCCAGTACACCTTCTTGTACTTTTGTTTGTTAGATCTGCATGGGACTTAAAATTCAAAGCTACTCAGATTGTATATTTCTACATTCATTCCATCCCAGAACAAACAGCTCATTTACCTATTTACTGTTCTTATCATTTTGGTTTTCAGATGTTTACATGATACTTGATGAGTTCAATGTTCATGATATTTATCCTGTATTTCCAGGTGCATATAGTGAGTTTTCATATTATTTAATCCATTTCTGTCCAACAGAAACTCTGTAATAGTGAAAATTTATTTCTGCACTGTAAATACATCAACTGTATTAGCCACTGCTCACATGCAGCTTTTGAGCACCTGAAATGTGAACATTGTGACTTAGGAAAGGAGTTTTAAATGTTAATTAGTTTTAACAAATTTGCATTTAAATAGCTACAGGTACTTCAGAGACACTGTACTGGTTAGATCAGAATACTGCCATTCTATTGAAGGAAATGGAACTTTTACACTCAGAAGTATTCATGCAAAATCATTAAAACTGTAAAATCATAAAGATATAGAATATAATTTAAAAAAATCCAAAGTTGATGTTTTTGGCTTTTAGGGAAATAACTGAACACTTTAATGTTTACATTCTTAGCTATACCCCACACTTAACCTTACTGAAAATAAAGAGGGCTGCTGGGAATTGGCCATACCCGAGCCTATGCCATGGTCTATAGTGCCAGAGGCTGGGAACTCCTCTGTGTTGTACCAAAATATGAAACATAAATAAAAGGATGTATATTCTGTATATATAAAAACCTCTCTCTCCCTTTTTCCCCTCTTAATTCTGTATGACTATTATGATAACAACAACTGTAAAATGTTCTTGCCCTGGTTTCAGAATACATGGAATTCTTTGCCTCTAGTAATTGGAAACATCCTTGGGCTTCTTGCGATCTCTTGTACTTCTTTTTTTATTTTCTTTCTACAGTGGCACCTGTGGCATATGGAAGCTCCCATGCTAGACGAAAACAGTATGGAGATTCCTCAGAAAACTCAAAATAGAATTACCATTTGATCCAGCAATCCCACTCCTAGGCAAATATCCAGAGGAAAACATGACTCGAAAAGACACATGTACTCCAATGTTCATTGCAGCACTCTATGCAATAGCCAGGTCATGTAAACAACCTAAGTGCCCATCGACGGAGGAGTGGTTAGGGAAGATCTGGTACATGAACACAATGGAATGTTACTCAGCCATTAAAAGGAACGAATTACCAACATTTATAGCAACATGGATGGACCTAGAAATTATCATGCAAAGTGAAGCCCGTCAGACAATTAGACACCAACATCCAATGCTACAGCTTACATGTGGAAATTAAAAAGACACAATGAACTTCTTTGCAGAACAGACAATGACTCACAGACTTCGGAAAACCTATAGTTTCCAAATAAGACAATCTGGAGGGTGGGGGGATGCACTGAGGGTTTGGGGCAAAATGCTATCAAATTGACTTGTGATGATTTTTATACACCTATAATTATAATAAAAATAATTAAGCATGAAAAAAATAAAAAATAGAAAGGTCAAAAAAAAAACATAAACAGAAAGAAAAAAAAATAGAAGCTGCAGCTGAGGCCTATGCTACAGCAATGGCCACACCAGATCTGAGCTGCTTCTGTGACCTATACCACAGCTTGCAGCAATGCCAGACCCTTAACCCACTGAGCAAGGCAAGGGATTGAAACTACATCCTCACGGAGAATATACTGGGTCCTTAATCCACTGATCCATAATGGGAACACAAATCTCTTGTACTTCTTGCTGGCTGACACGCTATGTGGTCTAAATTCAACTTTTCATACCTGTAAGTAGAGGGAGTAAAAAACTCTGAGTGAAACATTTTAACCAAGAAATACCTATCTCAGGTAAAAGGAGTTCTCCTTCGGGCTAACATCTATTTAACTGGATTTATATCATTATTGGTGCCTAAGTATAATGGTGATGATGAAAGTTCATTTAATATCCTTTCTTTCTTCTGGATAGTCTGCTAAAGGAAAGTGGATATGACAGGTTTGAATTTCTGACCCTTGTCGTGTTTACATATTTATCTCTATATCTATTCCAACATATTTTAGAATACCTATAGTCAATGTTTATGTTTAGACAGTATCAATGTTTTCATCTTTGATTATCCTTTGTACAATATCTTATCCCCTACTTCTAGGCCATGTTATTCTGTAGAACTGCTCAACATGTTCCAGGAGAGGGTATATGACATAGACCAAGATATTAAAACACAACTTCAGAACTTTTAGTTGAAAATTCACTTTGTATTAGATTTCCAGTTGTAAGTTTTATGTAAGTCTGGAATTTCAGAACAGCATAGGCAAAATAGAATAAAGCTGAGCTGAGACATAAGAGAAATATTGAATATTTGGAGTCCCTGAGTTTAGTAATTCTTTTTTTTCTTTTTTAGGTCCACACCTGCAGCATTCTCAGGCTAGGGGTCAAATCAGAGCTGCAGCTGCCGGCCCAGCCACAACTACAGCAACACAGGATCTGAGCCGGGTCTTCCATCTACACCACAGCTCAAGGCAATGCTGGATCCTCTAACCCACTGAGCAAGGCCAGGGATCGAACCAACGTCCTCATGGATACTAGTCAGGTTCGTTACTGCTGAGCCACAATGGAAATTCCCCCAGTTATTCTTAAATCCAGATAGAGTAATAGACTTTTCAGTTATATAAAACAATACTTTTCCTTTTGTGGTTTAAGAAAGTTGGGTTTCTAACAAACACCTGGGGGGAAAAAATTCCTGACTAAAAGGACTGCAGATACTCAGAAATAAGAACTTTTAGAAGACAGTTTGTCCAATAATACTTCTTTAATCTTCATCAAATTTTTTTGGGGGGAGGGGACTTTTATTTTTTTTTTTTTACCATATGATTACTATTTTTTAATTAAGACTTTTCTGATACCAGTTTTTAAAAGTTCAGTAAAATTAAGGGGAAAGTACAGAGACATCCTATATACGCCTGCCCCCATACAACATAGTGTCCCCCATAATCAGCATCTTTCACCAGAATAATATGTTTGCTAAAATTAATGAATCTAGGAGTTCCCGTAATGGCTGAGCGGAAATGAATCTGCCTGGTATCATAAGGACACAGGTTCGATCCCTGGCCTCACTCCATAGGTTAAGGATACGCACTGCTGTGAACTGTGGTGTAGGTCACAGATGTGGCTCAGATCCCACGTTGCTATAGCTTGTGGCATAGGCCAACAGCTACAGCTCCGATTCTGCCCCTAGTCTGGAAACCTCCATATGCCGCAGGTATGGCCCTAAAAAGACAACAACAACAAGAAAATGAATGAATCTATACCGACATATCATAACCACCCAAAGTTTACATTTTGTTTCATTCTTGGTGTTGTACATTCTATGGTTTTGGACAAATGTATAATGACATGTATCCATCATTATGGTATCATATAGAGTAGTTTCACTAACCTAAGAATTTTCCATGCTTGGTCTATTTATCACTCCCCCATCACCCACTCCTGGTCTTTTTTATTTACCTGGTCTTATTTATTTTTTAGAGGTATTCCATTGTTATTTTAATTTACAGTTTTCTGATGACATATTATGTAGCATACCCTTCACATGCTTATTCACTATCTGTAGATTTTCTTTGATAAGGTATTTGTCGATGTCTTTAGCTCATTTATTTATTAATGATTTTTATTTTTCCATTATAGCTGGTTTACAGTATTCTGTCACTTTTCTACTATATAGCAAGGTGACCCGTTCATACATACATATATACAATCATTTTTCTCACATTACCATGCTCCATAATAAGCGACTAGATCTAGCTCCCAGTGCTATACAGCAGGACTTTGGCTCATTTAATCAAGTTATTTTCTTATTGTTAAATTTTGTAAATTTTTCATTTTTTGGGTTTTTTGTTTTTATTTTATTTTATTTTTTGGTATTGTGAATAATATTCCTTTATTAGATGTGTCTTTTGGGAAGATTTTGGCCCAGTCTGTGGCTTATCTTCTCATTCTCTTGAAATTGTCTTTAACAGAGCAAACATTTTCAGTTTTAACAAAGTCCACTCTATCAATTATTCCTTTCATGGACTGTGCCTTTGGTGTTATATCAAAAAGTCATTGCCACACCCAAGGTCCTCTAGGTATTCTCCATTTTTATCTTCTTAAAGATTTATAGTTTTGTTTTACAATTAGATCTTCGATTCATTTTGAGTTAATTTTTCTTAAAAAGTATATAGTCTATGTCTCCACAAATTTTTTTTATGGCTGTCCAGTTTTTCCAGAATAAGTTGTGGAAAAGATGACCATTGCACTGTCTTTGTTCCTTTGTCAAAGATCAGCTGACTGTATTTATGTAGACCTACTTCTGGGCTCTCTATTCTGTTTCACTGATTTATTTATCCATTCTTTTAAGCAATACTACCCTGTCTTCTCAACAAACTCTTGGTATTAATTTTGACTAGTCCCTTTAAAAATAACCAAAATTTTTCCTCTGGAGTTAATATTTGTCAACTTTGAAAGTGAACTAGAGCATAAATATGCATCCTATGATCTCTTCTATAGAAAGATCAATTTGCATATGTCACATAGAAGAAGTCATTCTATTGGTTAGGAAGCTAAACAGAGAACACAACAGTTACTCTACAGATCATTTCAATAGGCCTCTTGATATTAATTTTTCCTTGTTGGTCTGATATACTTCTTATGATTTCCCTAAAGATGCTTTTACAAAAGAGCGGAGAGATTCTTTCTATTCACCAAGAATGATTATAAGATCTAACCCCTCTCAAACTCTTCCTTCTACTCCTCTCTTTAGCATAAACTATTAGGGATTAAATAAATTAATATTCTCAAAGTATCCCTCAGAAGACACATCCCTTCAGAAGACACACAATATTCTCTGTATTAGTTCCTTTTTTCTATTAAAAAAAATCATCTCAAAACACTAAACTACAGGAGTTCCCATCGTGGCTTAGCGGAAATAAATCCGACTAGGAACCATGAGATTGTGGGTTTGATCCCTGGCCTCACTCAGTGGGTTAAGGATCCAGCATTGCTGTGAGCTATGGTGTAGGTCTCAGATGCCACTCAGATCTGACATTGCTTCGGTTCTGGCATAGGCCAGCGCTGTAGCTCTGATTCAACCCCCAGCCTGGGAATCTTCATATGCCGCGGATGCAGCCCTAAAAAGAAAAAAGAAAAAAAATGCTTATCACAAGAGTACAGAAAAACCAATGGAAAATCAACCAATGTCTAATTAGAAAAGCATGTGCATACACCCCTCAATGGAAATATTTTGATCCACTGTAAGTCACTTAGAGATAATAAAATTTCAGACACAATAAAAATTTCAATCCTAGAGTATGAAATACATACCTGTCATCCTGTTAGAATGGAAGGCCTTTCACATGTTATCAACAGTTAATGCAAGGTTCTTATTAACGAACTTATAACTAAATCTGTGATCAGAATTATAAGCTATATTTTTACTCCTGTTTCTTAGTAAATATACAGTAATAGCATCCCATTCTAATAACTTTGTTTGCATTTCAAATTGGGAATCAAAGCTTTACCCGAATAAAAGTTGAAAGTTACATCTTATATCCTTCAGTAGGTAATACTGTCCCATGCTATAAAGACTGAGCTAAAATTTTATCTTAGATTATGTAAATAACTATTAGTACATTGCCTTCACCACTGCATTGTAAGCTGAAGCACAAAACTAACATTTAGGCAGAAATATAAAGTATCAGAAAACCCACTTACGCTTCTGTAGAGGCAACAGTAACAAGGACCCCTCTCCAAATCACTTTTAAGTCTAGAAGTAAAATTAGGGATGAACCTAATTTTAAGACTCTGATGAGGGTATCAATAGACTGAACTAAGCAGTATACAATGCGGACAATAAAAAGTCTCAGTTATCTTACATTTGTCCATAATTTTAAAATTATGAGGCCTTCTTTTTTTTTTTCCGTCTTTTCGCCTTATCTAGGGCCACACCCACGGCATATGGTGGTTCCCAGGCTAGGGGTCTAACAGGAGCTGTAGCTGCCGGCCTTCGCCATAGCCACAGCAACGCGGGATCCGAGCTGCGTCTGCGACCTACACCATAGCTCACGGCAACGCCGGATCCTTAACCCACTGAGCAAGGCGAGGGATCGAACCCGCAACCTCATGGTTTTTAATCGGATTCACTAACCACTGAGCCATGACGGGAACTCCAAGGACTTCTCTTATGGACAAGTCCCTTTCAATCACCCTTTTCTTCCAAAGCGTTCTTCCTATAGAGGCCAGATGAACTTATAATGATTTGAGAGAGACAGTAGTTGAGTGACGGCTTAAAGCAAAATCTTAATTTTTTGCTTAGGAATTGAAACTGGCCAGCCTGGATGAAAACCAGGAGTCCTAGCCACTAGACTAGTTAGAGGCTAAAAGCAGAATTGCCCTGATTCTTGCCTTCTTTTGAAAGCAAGAATGTTTCAAGGAGCCCATCTATCTCTTGCCTTAAGAAATGTAAAAGCAAGGCTAGTTTCAGTTATCTATCCTGGAGCCCATCTACCTCCTGCTTCAACAAAAACTAGGTATAAAGTTTATTGTTAGAAACATAGTACAACATGTGGGAGAGCACACATGTATTTGTCTAAGGCAGAAGTAAAGCAGCAGTACACACCCAGAGAAGTGTGGGTAGAAGGGAAACAATTCACTGTTTCCTTAACCAGGACATCCATATTCTCTCCTTTGGACATCAGTGCTCCTGGCTCTTGAGTCTCTGGACACAGAGATAGACAAACACCATCACCCTTTCTGGCCCTGATTTTTGGGTCCCTCAATGAGGAGTGTGTCAGAGAGGTAATTTAATTCATTTATATAGGGAAGTTCTTCCAGGTCTTTGTCTTCCTTTGGCCAATTATCTTGTGTTACACTTCATACCTGGACAGACCACAGGCCCTCCCCTGATCTGAGTGTGCATATTTTGGCCAAGATGTATTCCAAAGCAAAGCATGACAGCAAGTTTATCTAGACTTATTATGGCCTGGAACCCCCTCCCTTTCTGACCCAGTAGGGTCTCTCTGAAAATGTTTAATTGGGGTCTCCCTGACCTTGAGGATGAAGAGTATGTGACCTCTTGGTCTTTTGTTCAAGCAGGGCTCAGCCTTCTCTTTTGATTCTGTCATTACCATTGTTTAAGGAGTATACAGAAGACCAGTAACAGTTATTTGCCTTGTGCCTATTGTTATTTCTCTCTTGAAGTACAGATAGGTGGCTGGTTGTAAATGTTTGTCCTGGAGCCCACCATGTCTTTCTGCTTCTCAGGAAGTGGGAAATAAAAGGCTGGCTGAACCTATTTCCTGCCTTAAGAAGTGTAAATAAGAGGTTACTAGCAAATGTCTATCTTAGAATCCACCTATCTCTTGCCTTAAGAAATGTAAATGCAAAGCTAGTTTCAGTTGTCTATACTGGAGCCCATCTATCTCCTGTTTCAACAATAACAGAAAGATTATTCACTTTGTCTTTTAAAGGGAGACCTGAAGGGAATGAGGTTCTTTATCAAACCTGCAACAGGATGTACGCATTTCCATCATTTTCTGTTACCTTTCTACTAACATCTCTCCTGGCTTCATTTACAGATCTGGCTTTCCTATGTTCTTTGCTTGATTCCTTCTGTAAACTGTATTTTAAAGCCTCATATTGGATTCTATTTTCAGTCTCCTAAGTTGCAGGTTGTTTTTCAAGTTTGATGGTTGTCACTTCAGTTACCAGAGCCTAGCCTAGTTTTTTTTTTTTTTTTTTTTTTTTTATTTTTTTTTTTTTTTTTTTTTTTTTTTTTTTTTTTTTTTTTTTTTTTTTTTTTTTTTTTTTTTTTTTTTTTTTTTTTTTTTTTTTTTTTTTTTTTTTTTTTTTTTTTATAATACCTTGTCTGTATGTAAGTCTTTTTTTTCCTGGTACCAATTTTTCTTTAGTCACCCTTCTTATTAAGGTTTTTATCTGTCCTTGATATGTCTGTGAACCAATTCAAATACAATTGACTCTAAATAAACATGTCTTTAGGAAACATCCTACAGGTTTTACTGGAAGATACAAAGCACATAAAACCAAACAAACAAAAAGTCCCACACAGGCAAAGGTAGAAGAAGAGAAGGAACCAAATGTGATGGTTAATTTTATGTGTCAACTTGATTGGACTAAAGGATGCTCGCTGATAAGACATTATTTCTGGGTGTCGTGAGGATGTTTCTTTAAGAGATTAGAATTTCAACTGGTAGTCTGAGTAAAAAAAAAAATCTCCCTCACCAATGAGAGTCATCATCATACAATCTTTTGAGGGCCTGCATAAAACAAAGAGAAGAGGGAAAAAATTCACTGTTTCCTTAACCAGGACATCCATATTCTCTCCTTTGGACATCAGTGCTCCTGGCTCTTGAGTCTCTGGACACAGAGATAGACAAACACCATCACCCTTTCTGGCCCTGATTTTTGGGTCTTTGGACTAGGACTGAGATACAAACACCCCCTCCACCTCAGGTTCCAAGAACTTAGGACTGAATCACATCACTGGCTTCCTGGATTTTCAGATCACAGATAACAGATCACAGAACTTCACTGATCCCATAAAAGCCAGGAACCAATTCCTATATAATTAAACATATGGAGTTCTATCTATCTATATCTATATAGTTTCTATTTGAACTGTTTCTCTGGAGAGCACTGACCAATACACCAAATTTTACAGAAGGCCTGGGTGGGACAAGGTAGTATATCTGGCCCTTTGCTTAAATTCTCTTAGTTAATGCTCACTAAAACATCAACAGTTTAAGTACTATTATTTGTATTTTAAAGATAAGAAAGCAGATCCAAAAAAGTTAAATATTCTTGACTAGGATTGTATAATTAGTAAATGGGTAGGTGTAAAGTTGAACTCTGTTTTTTTCTGACTTCATGGCTAAGCCTGGACCATGTACTATTTAGTTCATAAGAACACCTAGACTTACTATATTTTTATTATAGGAAACAATTATTGAAGGAATATTTGGGCAGAAATGTAGTAATAGCAAGATGGATGGAAAAAGAAATAGGTTGCAAAAAGTGTTATTAACATGAAAATGAGGAAAAGTCAAAAGCCAACTGTTATCATATAACATCTCTTTATTTTGATGTACTTTTTGAAAGGATTTTTTTGTTTTCCTTTCCTGACATTTCATGGTTAGTGTAAAGAAATGAAACTGATTTCTGTACATTAATTTTATATTCTGCTACCTTGCTGAATTTGTTTATCAGTTCTAGTAGTTTTTCTGTGGAGTCTTCAGGGTTTTCTTTATATACTATCATGTCACCTTAATATAGTGACAATTTTACCTCTTCTCTTCCAATCTGG
Source organism: Catagonus wagneri (assembly GCA_004024745.2). Taxonomy (NCBI): domain Eukaryota; kingdom Metazoa; phylum Chordata; class Mammalia; order Artiodactyla; family Tayassuidae; genus Catagonus; species Catagonus wagneri. The sequence continues at coordinate 5,460,580 of PVHT021183526.1, read as the reverse complement.
ATACCTTTTATTTCTGTTTTCTATGTTTTCCCCCCTTTGGCTGTGCCCAAGGCATGCAGAAGTTCTTGGGCCAGAGACGGAACCTGTGCCACAGCAGCAACTACTCCAGATCGTTAACCCACTGGACTACCAAGCAAATCCTTATTTCTGTTTCCTGTCTGATTGATGTAGCTAGGACTGCTAATGCTCTGTTGAATAGAAGTGGTGAGAGTGAGCAACCTTGTCTTGTTTCAGATTTTAGAAGGAAAGCTTTCAGCTTTTCACTGGTGAATATTTTGTTGGTTGTGGTTTGTCATAAATGTATTTTATTATGTGGGATATATTCCTTCTTTACCCACTTTGTTAAGAGTTTTTATCATGAATAGATGTGACTTTTACCAAATGCTTTTTCTGCATCTATCAAAACGATCATGTGGCTTTTACCTTTTGTTGATGTGGTGTACTACACTGATTGATTTGTGTATGTTGAACCATTTATGTGTTGTTGGAATCAGTTTGCTAATATTCTTTTGAGAATTTTTGCATCTCTATTCATCAAAGATATTGGCCTATAATTTTTTGTTTGTTTTTGTTGTTTTGCTTTTTTCCATGCTTGCAGCATGTGTAAGTTCCAGGCCAAGGGACCGAACCTGAACCATATCAGCAACCCAAGCCACTGCAGTGATGAAGCTGGATCCTATAAACCTGCTGCACAAGAGAACTCCATAATATTCTTTTTTGGTAGTGTTTTTCTGCATTGGGTTATGGTGGCTTCATAGAATGACTTTGGGAGTATTCAGTCCTCTTCAATATTTTGGAAGAGTTTGAGAAGGACTGGTATAAGTTTTTCTTCATATGTTTGGTAGAATTCTCCTGTGAGGCTACCTGGTCCAGGACTTTTGACTGCAGGAATTCTTTAAATTAAAGATTCTATTTCACTTCTTGTGTTTGATCTGTTCAAATTATCTATTTCTACCTGATTCAGTTTTGGTTCACTATTTCTAGAAACTCGCCCATTCTTTCTAGGTTGTCAAATTTGTTGACAATTACTTATTTATAGTATATGCCAACAAATACACTTTTGTTTCTGTTTTTTTGGTATTTCTGGTACTTTTTGTTGTTTTTTGTTTTTGTTTTTGTTTTTTGGTATTTCTACAGTATTGGTTGTTATTTTTTTATTTCTTGTTTTATTTTGGTCCTCTACCTTTTCTTCTTGGTGAGCCTGGCCAGAGGTTGGTCAATTTAGTTTACCCTTTCAATGAAACAGCTCTTGGTTTTACTGATTTTCACATATTATTTAATCTCTTTTATCTACTCTATGACCTTCCTTATTTCCTTTCTTCTGCTGACTTAAGGTTTTGTTTGTTCTTTTTCTAATTCTTTAGGTGGTAGGTTAGCTTGTATATTTGGGGGTTTTCCTGTTTATTGAGGAAGGCCTATATTGCTATGAACTCCCCCCTGAGTACTGCTTTTACTGTATCCCATAGATTTTTTTATGTTTTTGTTTCTATTGCCATTTGTCTTAAGGTATTTTTAAATTTCCTCTTTTAGTTCACCATTGACACATTGCTTTTTTAGTAGCATGTTGTTTAGTCCCCAATCATGTTTTGTTTTTTTGTTGTTGCTGTTCCTCATTTCATTTTCTATGGTTGATTTCCAGTTCCGTGCCTTTGTGACTGGAAAAGATATTTTGCTGTGTGGTTGTCACAGTCCTATCAGGTACACGGTCTGCTCCCCAGTTGTTGGAGTAGACACACCCAGATTCACTTTTTTTTTTTTTAGGGCTGCATCCATGACATATGGAGGTTCCCAGGCTAGGGGTCAAATTAGAGTTGTCGCCACTGGCCTACACCACAGCCACAGCCAGATCCAAGATGCATCTGCGAACTACACCACCACTCACGGCAGCACAAGATCCTTAATCCACTGAGTGAGGCCAGGGATCAAACCTGCACCCTCATGAATGGTAGTCAGATTCATTTCCATTGAGCCAAGATGGGACTCTCAGATTTATTTTTGAACTCTGGTGTGAGGTAGGTGGGACTGCAACACTCCCACTGGGGGAGGACCCACTGAGTATTCCTCCTCAGGAGGTGTCTACCAAGAAGTGCACCTTGTTGTGTCACCTGTCATTCACTGTGTGGGCTCATACGGTACACTGTTTGGGGCACTGTCTTCAGCTCCACCTCAATCATGGGAATTCAGGCAATTAGCCCTGGTGTTCCCTCATTGATGTGCTCACAAAGCCACTGGCACAGATCCATTGGTCCAGAACCTCAGGCAGCCACACCACTGTATCCATGGACCTGGAGTAGCTGTACACTTATATCTGCCATGGAAGCTATTAATGCAGCTTAGAGCCCGTCCCTGTTTCCTCATGCATGCACCTCCAGAGCCTGTAGCAACTATAGCCAGGACCTATCCCAGCCATAGGAACACCAATAATCCCCTCGGATTTTCCAGGCACTGAATTTACAAAGTTACCAAGAGGGCATTAATTCACAGATTGCACAGTTGTGGGGTCATAGCTCAGATGTCAGCCCTGCTTCAGAAGTCAAGCAGCCACTGGCAATCAGCATGGTTCAACTCTGCTTCCACACGAGGGCAATCCACCAGTATCTGCCTGCACCCAGAGCTTATAGAGGTGAATCCCTGTCTACTGTGAGCACATCAAGAATGAGTCTGTTATGGCCAGCCCCACCCCTCCCTTCAAGGATGTATGTTAAAAATGGGGCTTCAATGGTGGACCTGGGCTCTTTTCTCTTCCCAGATTGCAGCTTGGACCACATTCCAGCCTCTTAAGGCTGTCTCTGCCCAGCCAACCCTAGTCCTCTTCCAAGCTCTGTCTGTCCTCTGAAGCCCAAGTATCAGCATCCAGCCCCCATGTGCACTAGCAGTCTCAGGTCTGTGAAGTGCAGGGAAGTGGCATGGACCCTCTGTGCTGATCTCTTTTCATTCTGCCTTCTGAAAGGTTGCTGTTTCACTCTCCTCTGAGTCCCGAAGTTCCCTTTCTGTCTTGGATGATCTCCCTGCCAGTGGAGGGGCTTTACGAGGTGAGGGAACCTTTCCTGTCTCATAGCTCCCTCCCAGGGTTCCAGGTCCCATCCTGACTCCTTTTATTTTCTTTTTGTTCTGCTCAGTTACATGGTGATCTTTCTTATAATTCTGGTTTTATAAGATCTTCTTCCAGTGTACAGCAGGTATTCTGTCAGAATTTTTCCACATGTAGACATATTATTTATTTATTTGTGGGAGAAAGTGAGCTTCACATTCTTCTATTCTGCCATCTTGATCCAGCTCCCAGGAAATATTTTTTAAAAATTAAAAAGAAGCACAAAGGCAAAGTAATATTAAGATATATCTATGTTATTACCAATCACACTTTTTTGAAATTCTGTGGTCTATACGAATTATATTAATCAGAAACAAAACATAAATAGAGTTTGCAAATAATGGAGACTGGAAGAAAGCAGTTACCATTTCTGATGACCACATATAGATGTCATTTTGAGTGACCTAAGAAAGAATTTGTCATTACAAGATATCATGATTTTTAATCAAAATCTTTGAAAAAGATATGTCTCCTTAGATAAAGTATGTGTCCTAATCTCCAAGTTGAAAATGAAATAGATTTGCAAGTGAGCATGTAATGTTTATAAATACCTTCTTGATGTGTTTAATGCATGTGAATGCAGTTGATAGTCCAGAGGGGGAAAAAAAAAGGAACCTTGCCTAATTTGAATAAGAACTTTTCTGCAGTGGAGGCAAAAATGTATTGTGTAATCCTGTTTAGGGCAGAAAATTCTATTCATATCTGACTTTCATAGATTATGGGCTTCTCAGAGGGAAATTCATCCAATACAATGCCATTTTAGGGAAGGTATGCTTTAATTTAAGAAGGTATAAAATGAATTACAGTGTTTTCAGGAGAAAAAATAGAAGTTGTTTTACAACAGCCTTTGAATAACTAAAAATGCATTCATAACAAAATCCCTTTGATAATACCCATGAAAATAGCAATGTAAACTTTTATTTTCATCAAAATCACACAGATCAATTCCACACTGGGCATATTCTTATTCCACTGACAATTCAAAGAGAAAAATACAAGTAACTTGTTGCTGAGTTGGAGAATTAGAAATGTTATTGCAAAGGCATACATTTCTTACTTAGTACAAATGTTGGCAACTTTTGAATACCTGCTTAAAAGTATCAGATAAAAGACACAGATAACTCAAGCCAATGGATAATTTAACCAATAAGCATATATTTCACAGCATGTGTAGCATATTGAGATTCCCAGGCTAGAGGTCAAATCGGAGCAGTCACTGCTGGCCCATGCCACAGCCACAGCAATGCCAGATCTGAGCCATGTCTGCAACCTACACCATAGCTCAGGGCAACGCAAGATCCTTAACCCACTGAGAAAGGCCAGAGATAGAACCTGCGTCCTCATGGGTGCAAGTCAGATTTGTTTCCACTGAGCCACGACAGGAACTCCCATATGTAGTGTATTTTTGATACATTTCCCTTTGTCAACTTCATTTAGAATCTGAATTTTACTCCTACCTTTGTCACTAAGAAGTTGTACTGTATTTAATCCACATTGCTTTTGTTATAAAATAAAAGATTTACTCATTCTAGATCAAACAGTATGGCTGTTATCAAAGATGGTGTCAGGTATCTTATGGAATTCTAAAAGGATCTATTAAACAAAACCACCTCAGGGATACTAAGACTGGGTCCAGGGACCCATCAGAGTTCAAATTTTTATTCATGTTATTAACATAACTCAAGAATCTCTCCAATTCAATTTATTCACTTTTTTCCTTCACATTTATTGTCTATTATGTGCCTGGCATTCTTCTAGGCATTTGAGTTCACAGTAGTGAACTAAATAAAATCTTTACCATCAAATACCTTATATTACAGTGGGAAGAGATACAAGAGGCATTTTGTGTGTGTGTTGGTACTATAAAGGAAAATAAATCTGATAAAGGATAATAGTGTCACAAATTGGTGGTAAAGATGGTGCGAGTAAGTGCTTATTTACCATAGGGTGATCCGAAACAGGGTATATAAAAATGCGACATTTGAGCACAGACGTGAAAGAAATGAAGTGATGAACTATAGTGATATTTGAAAAAGAATTCTTAGAGGGAACAGCAAAAGTAAATTCCTAGAGTTGTGAGCAAGCTTGTTGTCTTTTCTATGGCACAGTAAATTAGGTTTCCCACTCTCTATGTGTACTCTTTATGTGATCTACTCACTTTAGTGTTTCCTCATTATTTTCGCATGTTCATAATGAGATAGGTCCTCTATTTTACCCCATTATCTCATTTTTCAATGTGTCCTTTTAGCGTCAACTCCCATAGTTTAACTTTGTGACTATTTTATCCATATTTCCCAATTCAAATTGTAAAAGGCAAAAAATCTCATTAGCATAGTTTTTCTGGCTATTTATGATCCTTGGCCAGTCTATAAAGTGGGTAGGAAAGTTGAGAGTTGGGTCATGTAATACCAAGTATCAAGGATATGCCTCATCAAGAAATATAGATGAATATTTGTCCTTAAAAGGTGCTAAAAACATAGCAGAACTCAAACATTCAGTAAAGTTATCTGTTTTTGCCTCATATTCAACATCTAATGAATAATTAATTGAATTTTCAGGTTCTAAAATATTTAGAAATTTTACATTCTCAACATGTCTACAGGTTATTACAAAGTGGATATATTTAGATTTTTGACCAGTTTCCTCGGATGATGAACACTAATGCAGTGGGCTAAATAATGGCTCCCAAAATATATGCCACCCAGCATCTCTGAATACGATCTTACTTGGAATTAGAGTCTTTGCAAATTTAAGTGAAAGAACTTGAGATGAGATCATCCTGGGCTTAAGGTGGACTCTAAATCCAATGACCAATGTTCTTATAAAAGAAAGCAGAGGGAGATTTGAAAAGACAGACTCAAACATGTAGAGGGAAAGTCATGTAAGACAGAGGTAGAGACTGGAGTGATGCATTTGTAAGCCAAACAATGACAAGTATTTCCAGAGGCTCCACAAGCTAGGAGAGAGGCACAGGAAAACGTCTCCCTCAGACCCTCCAGAAGGAACCAACATTATCTACACCTTAATCTCAAACCTCTGGCCTCCTGAAATGTGAGATAAAAAGTCTGTGTTGTTTAAAGTCACCAAATTTGTGTTAATCTGTTAAGGTGGGCCTAAGAAACTAATGATTACATGTCTTAGGATATCTAAATTAATGTAGATACCCAAAATAAAACTTTCAGAAGATAAATAGAAAAATCAACACCTAGCAAGAATAGATTTGTTCTCAAACTTTTGTTCCATGCCTGGACCATTTCCAAGTAACGATTCTTCATCTATTTTTGTTGTCCATTTTGCGTGTTTAATTTTTGTTAACCCATGAGCCTACTTTCTTCTATGATTGTATAAGAACACACAGATTTTAATTTTATTTATCTTATCTTATTTTATTTTGGGTTCAATCAGAGCTGCAGCTGCCAGCCTATGCCACAGCTACAGCCACCCCAGATCTGAGTCCAGTGTCTGCAACCCACACTACTGTTCTCAGCAACGCCAGATCCTTTAACCCACTGAGCAAAGGTAGGGATTGAAGCTGCATCCTCAGGGATATTGGTCGGTTCATAATCCGCTGAACCACATGGGAATTCCCATATGCCTTATTTTCAAACACTGGTTTCAAAAATAATTTCTAGTGACCTAAAGGAATATGTATATATACATACACACACACAAATATGTATACACACACATATATTCACACACACACACACATATATATATATATATATATACACACATATATATACTATTTTATTTTATTTTACTTTATTTTATTTTATTTTTACAGCCACACCTGTGGCATATGGAAGTTCCAAGGATAGGGGTTGAATAGGAGCTGTAGCTGCTGGCCTATGCCACAGATGCAGCAACACCAGATCCAAGACACATATGCAACCTACGCTGCAGCTTGCAGCAATGCTGGATGCTTAACTCAGTGAGGCCAAAGATCAAACCTGCATCCTCAGAGAAACAGTGTTGGGTTCTTAACCCACTGAGCTAAAATGGAAACTAGGAAAAAATATATAATATATGTAGCTATATTATAAAATGAGAAAACAGTGTTAAGCTATAAGAAAAGAGCAGTGGAGAAAAAAATATAGCCAACGATGTATATTATGAGAATTTATACACTTGCCCATTTACGTTTGTATTCTATGGGGTTTCCTGGTGGCAGGGCAGGTTAAAGATCTGGCACTGTCAGTACCGTGGCTTGGGTCACAGCTGTAATGCATTCAATCCCTGGCCTAGGAACTTCTTTTTTTTTTTTGTCTTTTTGCCTTATCCAGGGCCGCACCCGTGGTATATGGAGGTTCCCAGGCTAGGGGTCTAACAGGAGCTATAGCTGCTGGCCTTTGCCACAGCCACAGCAATGCGGGCTCTGAGCTGTGTCTGCAACCTACAACACAGCTCACAGGCAAAGCCGGATCCTTAACCCACTGAGCAAGGCCAAAGATCGAACCTGCAACCTCATGGTTCCTAGTCAGATTCGTTAACCACTGAGCCACGACAGGAACTCCTGGCCTAGGAACTTCTGCATGCCATAGGTCCAGCCCCCAAAAGCCAAATAAACATATAATTATATTCTATGTATTCTATCATTCATTCTGAACATTTGTGTAATAAATGAGATAAATGTATATAAATGACAGTTTTCAGAAGTGAATTTTTTAGGTGGGTATAACCACAATACTATATGAAAAAAATGGTCTGTGGAATTTTCCATGTTGTTACAGTGGATGCTGTGATAAGTTTTAGAAAATTTTCTTTTGTAAAATCATAGAAAAAAGAAAACATAGTAAAGACAATTGTTTGAAGTGGTGTATCAGAGAAATACAAAGTAGTCTAAGAATCCAGTTCTTTAGTGATCTGAATTAATACAGAGAATTAACTTTGCCTAACAGGAATAAGAAGGATAGACTGACTACATGCCCTTTAGGCACATTTCCTTGAATGATACTATCTCAACTAACCTTTCAATAAATGTTGAGTAACAGTGCATTCAAGATTGTCATCTCTAAATATAACTGTATTTCTGCATTTTAATCCTAGTTGGAAAAAAGGCCATACATCCTAATAAGCAAATGTACTTTAGGTAAAGTTGATATCCTTTCCTGAAAGCAGAGTCTAATGAGGAGGTTTAACCAATTATAATACCATTCTGCCTCTCTCAGAGTTGTGCCTGGAGGGAGAAGGATTCTCTTCTGATAACTGTTTTGGATCCGCTTCAAGCGCAAATAAACTCAACACACTAAAACTCTATGCTGTATAGAATGGCTGATAGAGTTAAAGCCTTAAAAATGAAGCAGATATAATTATATACATACTTTGTATAGATTAAAATTTTAATAATGTACTCATAGCATTGTACAGCTCTGAGGAATGCTGCATCCAGCTACTCTATAAGATATACATGATTTATTAAGTGAAAAACAATGTTATTATGTGAGCTATCTTGTTTTTAAAAAGTCATTTCTTTAAACATAATTTAATAACAGGTAAGTCTACCAAAAATCCCAACATGAGTTTTGGAATGGTTTAGCTTTAGCACTTCTTTAAGGTATTAATTACTTTATATAGTCCATTGACTATACAAACTATAAAAAATACATAATATACATATAAGTAATATTTCTTTCAAACTAAAGGGTTAGAAGGAACATACCTACTTTTTACAAATTAGTATCATTTTATTCAGAAAAATAGAATTTAAAAGAAGATTCCTGATCTGGGATAGACCATGATGGAAAATAATACTTAAAAAAAGAATGTGTATGTATGTATGATTTAGTCACTTTGCTGTACAACAGAAATTGGCACAACACCATAAATCAACTATATTTTAATAAATTTTTTTAAAAATTAAAAAAATAAAATAATTTAAAAAAAATTAAAGAAGATCCCTGCATCAGTCATTACCAGTGACCCACCCGCATCTCTTCTGCATTTACGTCTACCCTACAAAGGCCATTTACTTTACTTGAATGCTTAAAACTCTCAGTCTTTTTGCCACGAGAAATCAGAGGCCTAATAGCAAGGTAAGCTATAAATATAAGAAAAGCAATGTATGTGGAAGTATTCCTTGATAATAAGGTTTCTGAAGAAGATATATGGACAGAAGAAAGTGGAAAAAATATCAAAGTAACAATTATTAGCCAGTGCATTGTGCTGAAACGTGTTCTTCCAAATCCATGTCTACCTGGAACCTGAGAATGTGATCTTATTTCAGAAAGGGTTTCTTTGCAGATACATTTAGTAAAATGAGGTCACGCTGGATTAGGGTGGGCTCTAAATCCAATGACTAGTGGCTTTATAAAAAGACACATGTGAATATACAGAGTAAAGAAAGTCTTGAAACAAAGGAGCAGAGACTGGAAAAAGGAAGCTAAGCCAAAGAACGCCAAGGTTTCTGAGGAGCCAACAGAAGTTGGGAAGTCAGAGGAAAGGAAGGACTTTTGCTTAGAGCATGAGCCTGCCTATACCTTGATTTTGGACCTGCAGCTTCCAGAACTGAAAAAATAAATTCCTGTTGTTTGTTTTTTATGTTTTTGTTTTGCCTTTTTTTAACTTTTTTTTAGGACCGCACTTGCAACATATGGAGATTCCCAGGCTAGGGGTCTAATCAGAGCTATAGCTGCCGGCCACAGCCACAGCCACAGCCACAGCCACAGCAATGCCAGATCTGAACCACGTCTGTGACCTACACCACAGCTCATGGCAACGTCAGATCCTTAAATCACTGAGCAAGGCCAGGGATTGAATCTGCAACCTCATGGTTCCTAGTCAGATTCGTTTCTGCTGTACCAGGACAGGAACTCAAAATTTCTGTTCTTTTCAGTCACCCAGTTTGTGATTTTTTTGTCCTTTTTTGGGGGTCATTTTAGAGCCACACCCGGGGCACATGGAGGTTCAACTTCATGGTTCCTAGTTGGATTCATTTCTACTGAGCCAGGACAGGAACTCCCCAGTTTGTGATGTTTTTTATGGCAGCTCCAACACACAAAAACTTCAGGTAAACCCAGAGAAGTGTGATTGAAGCCTGAAGCTTCATATTGTAATCTCCTCACCTTGTCACCCATATAAATATATCCATCCTCATCCCCTTCCCTGTCCAAATCTGAATCTTACCACCTCCTACAGCTCAGAAGTCTGCTTGAAAGGAAGAGCTAAAGAAAAAAGCAAGCTCCAGAAAATAAAGTGTCCAGACTGGCCTAAGAAGCATATTCTAAGTCTGTTTACTTGAGCAGAAGAAAAAAGAAAAGTCACATCCACTTTCAGACTTTGAATGTATACTGCAATATTTACAAGTGAATTCTACCAATCAGAGTTTTAGAATTCAAGTGGTTAAATTAGTAATTTCTTCAAAGAGAAGGGGAAGAAAGGAACATAAACATTTCTCTGGATAGTCCTCTCCCATCAAAAGATGATTGCTCCATTTTTGCTCTCTTCAAATAGAGACTGATTTCCTATTAAAACATTTGGTTAACCAGACTATATACACCAAGAGGAGAAACTAGTAATATCAGGACCACCCCAATCCTGCTTTTATTTGACCATGTTTCCTGTTTTCCACAGTGCCTACATTCCACAAACTGACTAACCTTTTGAAGCAAGCATCTATAATGTTGCTCCCAAACTCTTTAAAACTTGTTATGACAATGTATTATTTAATTGAATTTCAAATCACATTGTCAAATAAATCACCCCTATTTAGCTCCCATAGCAAATTATGCCCAACTACTATAATAGGATCCAAACTCATCATAGACTCTTGATTGATTCTGTGAAAGGCAAAATGTTCCAGACAATTAAGGAGATAATTTTATCCAGGCACCTGCAATAGGGAAAATATTTATTAAAGAGGAATGTATTATAGAAATGGGAGAAATCTGGGATTTCATACAGGCAAGTACACAAAGAACTCATGCAAAAGAGTAGCCAGCTAGTCCCAGGTAAAAATACAGCCCATAGTATAAACCAAACCATAACAAAATCTCCAAATTAAAAAAAATAATAATTATGATCTCTTGTTATTATCAAATTGACCTCTTATCCCAACATAGAAATACAATATCCTCATATATAATTTCCTTTCACATTTTGTAAGCACATAGGGAGATAGAGTAAGAGGTCCCTGGAGAAAGAAGACCAGGAATGGCTTTCTCCCTGTTTTTTTTTTTTTTTTTCTTTTATGGCTGCCCTGTGGCATATGGAGTTACCAGTCAGAGAAAAGATCCAAGCCATAGTTGTGACCTACACTGCAGCTGCAGCAACACTGGAGCATTAACCCATTGTGCTGGGTGGGGTTTGAACCTGTATCTTGGCACTCTAGGGACACCATCAAGCCTGTTGTGCCATAGTGGGTATGGCTTTCTTGATGTTGAAGCCATTTTTGACCTAAGCCACACTGTGATCTAAGCCTGGCCACAGTGCTTGCCCTTGAACAGATCTTGGTAATAACAATCTAAACAGAACAAAAGAACAAACTATTATCACGCAGAAGACAACAAATGAGTTGTAAAAACTCCTAGTTCTGTTTCAATGGTAAAGACTAGCTAGCCTAAAGTACCTTTTTTTTGCTTTTTAGGGCCACACCTGCAGTATATGGAAGTTCCCAGACTAGGTGCCGAATCAGAGCTATAGCTGTCAGCCCTCACCATAGCCAGAGCAAGATGGGATCAGAGCTGCATCTGAGACCTGTGTCACAGCTCAAGGCAGCATCGGATCCTTAACCCACTGAGAAAGGCTAGGTTTTGAACCCACATCCTCATTGTTTCTAGTCAGGTTCATAACCTGATGAGCCACGAGGGGAACTCCCCCAAAGTACTTTCTTAAGCAGTTTTGCAGAAGCACCCACCCCATCCCCCCTGCTCTCCACCACCAGATCAACTGGAATCCAAGAGATTATAATACTAACTTTTTCTGAGCCTCATGACCTCTGTCCTTGGACTCTGGACTGCCTATGCCTCTTCATGAATATGCATGTACTCTTACTTTAAAACTTATCCAAATTTGCTCTTCAGGGAGATAACACTTTGGGAAAGATCTCTATCATTTTCCTTACTTATTGTTAAGTAATAAGTTTCTATAAATCCTTCCTTCTCCCAATCTTTGGCTTGATGGTGTCTTTTTTGCTCAACACCCATTAAAAGGTGAACCCAATTTTAAGGTAATCCTCTTAATATATAACAAAAAAATAGAGCCAATAAAAATCTTATCAAGATGAGAAATTAAAAAGTAAATATTCCCCTCTCTATATCTGAATCTCATCTTTTCTGGTCTAAGTTAAAAGCAACTGACAATATTGAACTTTTTCTAAGCTATGAGTTCCCTGAAAGCAGCAAAGGCTGTTAAGAAATCTACCCCTACTTCTGCAAACATTTATGTGTTCTAGGAAATAGCTAACTATAATAGACCACTCTGCTCTTGTTATTTCCCCAAAAAAGCCCCCCACCCTTCTAATAAAGGTTTTCTGTCCACCCTTTCTAATGACTTGCTTGTTTACCTGCCTCTACAAAAACCTCAGGTTTTCTCTCTCTTCTCTAACACATTCCTCATGAATAAACACAACCCCTATTGCAATAGCCTGAAGAAAAGCATTTCCTTCATAATTGGAGGCATTTTTGTCTTTCACAGAATCAATCAAGAGCCTATTTTGACTTGAGATCCTCTAAGAACAGGCAAAGCCTGAGTCATCTCAATTATATCTGCTATTGATGGCTGGATCCTCCACCTGGGGGTTAATAAGTCCTTTCATGTTTACTCTTTCTTTTTTCTAACTTTCCAGTGATCACTAGGATTCAAAAGAATATCACAGAATCTGTTCCACAGACACAAAATCCAAAAAACATAGGCTAATCTTCTGGCACTAAAACAGTTTACATCCTAGGCACGAGCTCCCTTAAAAAACATATAAAACATATATTTTGGAACATATTTTGTTTTCCAAATTTAATATATATCTCAATCTCTACCAACAGATTTCCAAAGTAACTCTGGATATCCAGGATCCCAGTATGGAAATGGATTAGAAAAGCTAACAAAATCAATATTTTTTGATAGAAACAGAAAGAAAGGAGAACGATAGGGGTCAACTAGAATTCCATTCTGCACAACCTTGCTTAGTCATCCCTTCAGTGATTCTTTCCTGGAATCTCTCATTTCTATAATTAATGATTAAGAGTAGTTTTCCCATAAGACTTTTTCAAGGCAATAAAAGTTACAATTAGCTTTGTATTTATTTGAGAAACCACTTTAAAATTTCATATGGAATAACTATATCCTCAGTAAAGTTTTATTAATCTATTAAGTTATTTGGCTAATTGGTCATACATCAAATTTTTTTTTTCTGTCTTTTTGCCTTTATGTAGAGCCGCACCCGCGGCATATGGAGGTTCCCAGGCTAGGGGTCTAACAGGAGCTGTAGCTGCCGACCTTCACCACAGCCACAGAAACACGGGATCTGAGCCACGTCTGCAACCTTCACCACAGCTCACGGCAATGCCGGATCCTTAACCCACTGAGCAAGGCCAGGGATCGAACCCGCAACATCATGGTTCATAGTCGGATTCGTTAATCACGGAGCCACGAAGGGAAATCCCATACATCAAATTTAACATTAGAAAGATGATACCCATACTTCTTTTTGACATTTTAGAGTTAAAGCAAAATCTGCAGGTATAGAAAGAGAGGGGGAACTTCAAAAAGTTTCTCAGATAGTAAGATATAGACAAATACTAAAATCAAGTCAATTCATCTTATTCTCTTTGCCCTCTGACTTTGGTATATAAATAATGTAACTAAAAAGTCTCTGAAGGAAGTTAGTGTGTGGTTAAAACCAGGGAAACAATAATTTCTATATGATTTTAAGAAATATGACATGTATAAATATGTTAAATAGAAATACAATCTATAAATCTGACTCCAAAGTATATATGTAAGAATTCTTCCTAAGTTTATTCCACAACTCTACTAAATACCAAATGGTTTATCTCATAGATTTATAGAAGAGCCTTATAAATAAACATATCTACCTCTAAAATGTTCCATAAAGAAGACATCATCCCGTTATATGTCAACTGTTCCACCAACTCTGGCATTCAAGTTCATGCCAATAATTAGACTACAAAACATTGAAAATAAAGTTTAAAATAGATTGTGATGATGGACTCACAAGTATACACTTGTCTTCAAATTCATCAAGTTCTACATATTAAATATGTACCGACTTTTGTATGTCAATCATACCTCAATAAAGAGAATATTTGTCCAAATATTTCATGTATACATTGCTGAGGGAAATAATTTATCTATTCACCTTTTTAATGAATTTCTTTTGTGTGTTGGATCCTCTTCTATGTGCTAGAATATGTTCAATGAATAACATTACAACTTTGGGGGAATACTTCAAACCAGCTTCAAAAAAAATTCTTCCACATGTATTAGGTAGCTCAGAATCAATCTGTCTCTGATGGATAACAAAATTGTTTGCATGTATGGATATGTATTCACATTATAAATTCATAATCCTATTTTTTATTCATGCATTTAGCCTATACACGACTATTTGCAGAGATATATATGAACATAAATGTGTATGTGTGCACGTGTAATGAACAAGCTCTGAGAAAGTCATGGCTACTGCTAAATGGAGAAATTTGCCAAAGTACCCTGTAAATTTCAATCAGAGGCAATTTAAAGACCTATTTTTTAATGATATGTATATTTGAAGTTAAGAATCAAATTAACAATGGGTAAAACAAATAATTGTGCCCTTACTCACTTCTTTTGATTTATTTGGAATTGAACAAGTCATTTTTCCCCAAAGTTAAAAATCAGCCACTTTAGCTTCCAGCCAATAAATTTATCTTCCACACTTACTATATACTAAGCATTTGATTATTGAACATTATTACTGCCTTTTTTAATTAGGGAAGCAGGCAGAGAGATACAGCGTCTTCCCTGTTTTGAAATTATATCTTGTTCTAGTCAGCATAGAGTTGCAAGTATTCTACCCAGAGACTAGTGTGTTTGTAAAAATTGACTTTTTTTGGGGGGGGGATAAAAAACAAAGTGAAAACATACCCTAATAGGTGGAATAAAGTCGTAGACTACAAATTTTGGTTATTCCAATGATAATTTAATTTTTCTAAACTGACCTCTGGGATTATATATAAATGCTTCCCAATTTTTTTTTTCTCTTTTTCTCATTCTTAGCATATACGAATTAGAGGATGAGTAAAATACAAGTGGAAAAAAGAAATCCTTTGAAACACTCCAAATAACAATACCGGAATATTTACTTTTTTCTTGATTTTTGTTCAGGTCAATTCAGAGTCACTAATGGCAGTAAAAGGCATAGACCAGAACAAGAAGTCTAGCAAAGTCAAATAAAATTACTTCACAACAGATATAAAAGATTAAGATTAAGGTTCAGGGTTCACAGGGAAAATAAGAGCCCTAGATCCAGATGACCAGTCAGGTCTGGAAAGTGCATCTCACCACTAGAAACACAATAGTGAAAAAAAAAATAATTCTTTTTTTAACTATGGAACGAAAACATTGTGTTTTCTTATTTTTCATGGCATCTGCTATTGATGGAGGAGGTCTTCTACTGCTGAGTGTAACAGAAAGACATAAGAAGCTAGAGTGGAAGTCCTAGTGACACCATCATCATCATATTGTCGCTATCATCATTTATAAATTTATACCATGGATACTACACTTAATTCTTCAATTCTTTCAACTAGTCACTTAAAATATTATCAAATGATTACATAATATCACCTCCACTTGATAGCTATGGAAATAAATTCAATAAATTGCCAAGTTCATGTAGCTAATAAGTGTCAGAACCAGGATAAATTCAAGTCTGAATTCAAAAGTTCAGCTCTTTAACTTTGCTGTACTATACTCTCTTACTTGGTATTTTTAGAAGCATGGTCCAGCAAAATCTAAGACGTATATGTAAAACCTATTCCTCCATCAGGAAAATATATCAAGGTAATGATGTTACCTCCATGACCATGGCCTTAAAAATCATTGTCCAAACCAACACACCTATAAAGGTCACTACATAGCACTAGGCCTTAGAAGAAATTTTATTCATTTTGTGAAATCTCAAAAGTGCATTTTTATCCAAATTAAAGTTTCACAGACTAAAATGGTCAACTTTTATTTTCAGTTGCAGTTTGATTAATATACATAGCAATTGTGTTGGGCTCATCATGATGAAAAATAATAATGGGACTTTCTAAGTCTTTATTGTTTATATTTCCTTAATTAACAAAAATTAAAAGCAATCTTGCCTTAATCCTTTCATTTTTTTTCAAATGGGAAGCATCTATCTTCTACCTTAACCAAGCTTACAGAAGAAAAATAAAATACCAGAGAATATTATAATAATGCATAATAAATCATCATATAAATGAATAAGATGATCATGTACTGAATAAGTACATATATATTCTTCCCCTTTTTTCATCTACACATGAATCAGTTAAAGAATAAATTCAAATTTTTGGAAGATCTCTACTTCCTTAGTTATGCTCATTGCAGGGTTTCCATTTGTTTTAGTCACAATTACAATTTTAATTCATCTTTGGTTCTGGCATAGGATACTCTTTTGAGGGCAAACTCTGGTATGTGGAACTGTTGGTACTTTTCCAGGGAATATAAGAATGAATTTGTAGTGATGATGGTGACAATGAACTGCCAAAGAGAAATAAATAAAACACTTCCTAGTGGCATAAAAGTAATATCACCCAGTGTTAAAACATACAAAATGTATCCACAGAAACATTAAAGAGCAGTCAGTGTACTTCATTGCAAACCAAAGAAAAAATACATTCTGTTTAATTGATCAGAAACACTTTTTGTCAAACTATTGCAGTATTCAGTAAATCAAAAATATGCTGGTAAACCAGGCTCATAATTCAGACAGGAACTGAGATAGCCTAAGAAGCCATGGATATAGTCATAGAGTTGGGTTATGGAAAAGATGCTTGGGTTCTACCATCATTGGACATCTTGGCCTAATGGGTCTGCTCACATCTCACCTCCAACACTACCTAGTGGGCACTAGATTATGGATACTCAGACCAGGGTAAATTCTAAAGACCCCAAGAGTAGCAGCCAACTGGTTGCTTTTATCACCTGTCTTCTACCAGCAACCAAGGCTTTATCACCTGCCTTCTAGGGACAAAGAAAGACAGGCTTCCACTCAGCTTGACTAAACTTTAGACAGGTTTCTTCCTGAGTATAAACCTAGGACATCCATTTTCTTATAGCATTTACTCAAGAAAACTGCAACTGTAAATTCTTTGTCTCTTTGAGATGTAAATATTCTCTCAGCCTCTTGACAGTTTTACAACTCAGAAATGCCTTTTTTTTCAAGGCCCTGAGTGAGAGCATCTCTCTGAAATATAATCATTAAAGGAGATAGCACCCTTAACTCCCAGTCTTTGTGGAAAGGTAGTAGTCTAATTTTGATGAGATAAGTATCAACTAGCAAACAAAAATGGTCTAATTATATTTGTAATTGGCCACTCCCCTGTAACATTGTCTTGTAAGTTTCCAGTAGCTCACCCAGCATTCAAAAATGTCTCCACTTTTCATTTCAAGGGACTTGAGTTTAATCTCTCTCTCTCCTATTTCAATAGTCTTATTCAATAGAATAAAATTTTCCTGGCCTGTTTAACCTGTCTGATATAATTTTTTTTTCTTTTTTTTTTTTTGATATACACCAGCCTCTATGAGTCTGAGAGAACAAAGGTCAGGCTTTGAAAATTTTTACTGGTGGAGGCAGAATCACCTCTTACCAAGATTCAGGCTACAAAAATCCCTCAAACATGTTCATGCTAGATGGCCAAAAACAGACTATTACTCAATATTTCTCTATAATATAATGTCTACAGGAGGATTGTTCTTTCCTGAACACACTAAGTACTAATACACTCATAAAATAATCTTTAAGGCCGTTTCCCTGTTAGAGTGAGTTTCTTGAATATTCTTAGACTGAGTTCTGTAACAGTAGGCAGCTTCCAAAACTATCTTGGCTAGGCTTAGTTCATATGTTTGTTTGGAAGTGCTAAGTGGTTCTCATCACAAGGGTAACTAACAGTTGCCAAATGCTTATCAGGCACTTAGAACTTTTTTTTTTTTTTAAATAAACTGTTTTAAAGATTAGAACTGTCTCTCTCTCTCTCCTAGTATTTATTTATTTATTTATTTATTTATTTATTTATTTATTTATTTTTATTTGTCGCTTTCTAGGGCCCAAGGTGTGGCATATGCAAGTTCCCAGGCTAGGGATCAAATCAGAGTCAGCCTACACCACAGCCACAGCAAAGTGGGATCCGAGCTGCAACTGCGATGTACACCACAGCTCATGGATCCTTAACCCACTGAGCGAGGCCAGGGGTCAAATCTGTGTCCTCAAGGATCCTAGTCAGGTGGTTACCGCTGAGCCACAATGGGAAGTCACAAAGCTAGAACTTTCTAAAATGTTATTTCATTAAGACTAAACATCAAACAATCAAGGGGAAAAAATAATCCATCAATTAATACTACCTCAAAGGTTGTGAACTGACTCCATGTCTAAACTTGTAACCAGCACTCTACAGAAATAATTCAAAAGTTTAAATCTTTAACATACATCAAAAAAGGGTATAGATTTGAACCTGGGTCTGCCTAACTCTAAAGTCCTTAACTTTCCTGTAAAACTAAAAATTTTACTGAAAACATTAACAGTAAAACTGCAGCGTGTTCCCTGGTTATCTTTTTTTTTTTTTTTAATTCAAAGAAAGGAGCATGCATAATACTCCTGAATTGTTATTGGCTGAACAATTTCATTAGTCCTCATTCAGTTTCATATAGAACTCATGTAAAAAAGGCTTTGAATAACAAACATGCTTCAAGCAGTCTTTTCTCTAAGAAATACAGCTTTCTCTTGACCCCACAAGTCTACTTTCTTTCTCTGTTCTTTATAGCTAAACCCTTCAAAATACTTTTCGCTACTCCAGGACTCCTCATCTCTTGACCATTCTCCCTTGAACCCACACCAATCACGATTTATTATTACTACTCCAATCCAAACTGCTCTTTAAAATGTATATTCCTAGTCATTTATTTGATCTTTCAGTGATATTTGTTAAACTTTCCTCTTCCTTGATTTCAAGAGAATTGTTCTCTTAGTTCTCAGCTCTCCTCTCTAGCTCCCCCTTCTTGGGTTCTTTTAGTGGTTCTTTCCCATCATCGGAATTCTGAATTAATTGGAAGTCTCAGGTTTTAGTCTTTTGATACCTTCTAACATCTACTTATATCACTTTAACACCACAGGAGAGCTCATTCAACCCAAGGTCTTTAAACATTGTCTAAATTCTGGTAACCCTCATACTTTTACTTGTATCCCAGACCTATCTCTGAACTTTAAAGGCAGACATCCAATTGGCTACTAATATCTCCATTACAAGAGGCAGCTGCAGCTGGATATAATTAAAAATAGACAGTATTTTTAAAGAGATTAAAAATATGTATCACGTTGCCTACTCTCAATTAGAGTTGGTTTCAGTCTGTCCTGTTTCACTATGCTAAACACAGTTATATCTACTATGCTGAGAAGAGGTTGTTAAAGTCAAAGCAGGGTGTCTTTACATTAATTCACTTGCTGTAAGCCTCCAAGTGACTAATTTATGAAGTTTTCTTCATGGTTTTGTTAAGGAGGACATCTGAGAAATTGTTTATTTCGTTGTCGTACTTTGTTTTGGTTATTTTTTAAGGGCCACATCTGGGGCATATGACTTCCCAGGCTAGGGTTCAAATCAGAGCTGCAGCTGTCAGCCTATATCACAGCCATAGCAATGCCAGATCTGAAAGATACTAGTCAGGTTCTTAATGCACTGAGCTGTGATGAAACTCCCTAAGTAGTTTATAGTGTTAAAATAATGACCTGTGAAGCATACGAACAGTATATAACTGTAGTAAAAATTTTTCAGTATAGAAATGAACTTAATTTAAGGAGCTAATGTTGAAATGATTTGTAACTAGATCTGAAATAAATGTGATTTGTCTGCCTCATTTGTTTTTCTTTTAGATTGCACAACCAGTAAGCATTTGAAATAATTCCTAATACAACGGTTGTCTTGTAGTTCTATTCCTTCAAGAAATACCAATAGTCAATTTATATATTGCTTTAATTAGGGTTTTATCCTTGTTGAAAACTACGTCTGGGAGTTCTCATCATGGCTCAGTGGTT
The DNA here is from genome assembly GCA_004024745.2 of Catagonus wagneri. Classification (NCBI taxonomy): domain Eukaryota; kingdom Metazoa; phylum Chordata; class Mammalia; order Artiodactyla; family Tayassuidae; genus Catagonus; species Catagonus wagneri. The sequence goes on along the minus strand of PVHT021183526.1, from coordinate 5,440,238 downwards.
AACGAATCCGACTAGGAACCAAGAGGTTGTGGGTACGATCCCTGGCATCTCTCAGTGGGTTAAGGATCCGTGAGCTGTTGTGTAGGTTGCAGACGCGGCTCAGATCCCGCATTGCTGTGGCTGTGGTGTAGGCTGGCAGCTACAGCTCCGATTAGACCCCTAGCTTGGGAACCTCCATATGCTGCAGGTATGGCCCTGAAAAGACAAGAAAGAAAAGAAAGAGAGGAAGAAAGAAAGAGAGAAAGAGAAAGAAAAAAGAAAGAAAACTACATCTGAACAGACTTGATGCTTAATATGCTGCATAATAATCCTAGTGTATCTGTCCATTTCCACATGTTATAATTTTAAAAATACAGTTCATATTTGAAAATTTAACTCTGCCTTTTAAGAATAGGATAATCTGGAAAACCATTAGAATTATAAATAGTCAAAGATAAGTATTTTTTGTTACTAATTATTCAGTTTTGGCAAATGCTAATAGAATTTATTACACATCAAAACAGTACAGAAAATAATTATACAACCTTGACTTTATGAATTGAGAAAACGTACCCAGTGGTCAGTTAACCCTCAAAATTCTCAAAATCTGCCAGGGACCTTGTCCCCAAAAACCTTCCTTTTCTAGAGTTAGAAATCTGGCCTCTGACCTTTAGACTAAGCATTACCCTAAACGTGGAACCCATTTGATGTTAGGAAATATTCAAGGATCTTCAATACAATGCACAGGAAATTTGGAATCTACATCATTTTCTGATAAACACACAGGGAACAAGTGTTTCAGATCTGAAGAAAGAACATTTTTTTTTCCATGTTCCTGTGACTAAGGCTCTTTCTTTTCACTTACTATCTGATAACTGGATTTCTACTTTGTTCCCTTATGCTTGAGTCCAGTTTTAATAAACCGTTTTCTAGCTTTGGCTTTCTATTTCTGAGCTTCTCAATGCCCTTTCCAGTTTTTTTTTTTTTTTTAACCAATAAACTGGGCCCTAAGCCCCCAATGAAGCAAAAATCTAACTTACTTGAAATAGACTTCCCAGACTTCAACTGCCTTTCTGCATATATAAACTGCATCCTGATCAATTTATCTCATTAAAAATAGTAACTATTTTCGACAATTATTGTGCCAGGGTTTTATGTGATTGAGCCAAACAGATCCTGTGCTCCATGAATCTTTATGAGAGTGACTCAATAGTGGATCAGAGTTCTTTATGGAGGTTAACTCTGTTCACCTTTCACAATGATAAGTGATTAGCAGAGGGCACTACAGAATAGTGAATAGATTGAACACAGCATGGGAATATACACTAAGCTGTCATGTCAGGTATTCCATAGTTATGAGAGGTGCTATTTGAAGAGATTTTTTTCCCCATGTTTCTTTATTGAAGACTGACAGACCATGGTACAGCTGAATATTTTAAGGTAATTTCATAGAGATTCCCAGCTACAGTTTTCAGGTCACAACTCTTAGAATCCATATCACTTTTGCGACCTACACACACATTGTAGGTCCTTTATTAGAGACCTCTACTATTAAGATTGCCTATTTGGCATAGTTACCTAAGAGATGCCAACTAGCTGTAGTTGCTACTCACTGACCCAAAGATGTTTTGATAACTGCAGGTACAAACAATTTCTGCTCACAAAATCTCTTTCATTTTTATTTCATTTTGAAATTTCTCCATAATCTAACAAGTCATCCTATATACTTTCATCCTTTACTTCTCCCTTTCCATCATTCTCCAACCTCTAATAAGGTTTTTTCCATCATGCATTCAATGGATTTCATAGAAAATTCATCTCTGACACAAGAGTGAAATCCTCCCAAATAATCTTACTTCCCAAGGTGCCAGAAATACCTGGCCACCTCCAATATAATTCATGAGAAACAATCTGAGAGTAAAATAAGAAAACTTATATTAAGAGCTCATTGTTACAGAACTGAATACACATCAATAAACTGTAGTTAACTGGATTATGGAGAATGGGGGAACAGGAAATTAGAGGCATTCCTTAAAGAATAAGGAAATATGAAGTCAGTAAAATGTACTAGAGTTGAGATTAAACTCCAAGAAGAGAAGGAAAGATCCATAAGTGAGAATCTGTATTCTAATTATCTCTCCTCTTTATATGCCATCTTGTAATGTTTCTATTGTGCACAAAATAAAATCATGAGTAAAAATTCAAAACTTAGAATGTTCTAGTTATAACTTGCCAAACAAGTCATTTATCTTCTTAATCCAGACAAAAAATACCAAGATTTCTTTCAAATCATTTTAGGGAACATATCCAAAGGTCCAACATTATATATCTTCCACCTTAACAACTCCTCCAAACTCTCATAGTGCCATGTTTAAGTTTTAAAATAGGCATTAAGAGGTTAAACCACATATTAGCTGAGTCTGTTAGGCATCAGAAGAAAAAGAAATTACTAAGTCTCTATAGAAATTATCCACTAATGTAATTACTAATTTCTAAATAGTAAATCTGACCACAGTATCTCTTTTTTCTGACCATACTTTTTGTTGGTCTCCAAATGTCAACATGAGATCACTTTCTTCCTGACTCAAACTAAGAGGCTAAATCTTCCTGACTTCCACTCAGGTCTGACATTGGACTAATAATTGGATTCACACTTCTTTCATTTTACTTACTATTTTTTTCTGAAACTGTGATTAATCCTAGGATTGGTCTTCAGCATAAAATTATACATATGCCCAGTCAAAACAAATAGCATGAAAAATTTTGGTGACTTCACACCAAAAGAATAGTTGTAAATACTTTAATATGATAAAATGCTTTACCTCTGGACCAATGTGTCAGAACTAATATAGAAAGTTTAGGACATAGATGCCAATTTAATAGATACAGATATAGATACAAAAAAAAAAAAAAACCCTACACTTGTCTATAAATTTTCTAGTATAACCAATTATTTTATCATTGAGGTGAGATAAACATAAAACATCGCATGCCAAATTTTATTTTTATTAGAAAGTGGTATTTACTGATTTTGAGATAAAATAGCATTTTTCCCACAATATTACATGCACTTTGAGAAAGTATGGGGCACAACAGTAAACTCTTCCAATTTATCCAGAATATTTTGATCCACTGAAAGCAATGGGCATTGTTTGCCTAGGAGCCATTCCCATTTTAAAAACTATTGCCAAATATTTCTGTACTGCTTCTTCATTTGATTATTGTACCATTTCCTTCAGCCACCTGGAAGAATTTCCTGTTGTAGGATTTTTCTATCAGTATCCGTTGAAAGCATCCCATCTGTCTGGCTTTATATTTGCTATTCCACAGGAGCATCAAAAGCAATCTGAGGACCAGTGAACAATGAAGTCCACTATGTGTAGTTATGAGTCCTTCTTCATTTTCCATACTGCTAAGTCTCTTTAGCTGTTTTGCATTCTCTTATTGTTCTCCTGGTATTTCTGGGTTTGTTTCAGCTTATTCCTCCACGGATGTTTTTAAAAGAGTTAGACATTCAATTAAATGTTTTTTATTTCATCCCACGTGGAGTTCATCTCATTGTTTTAGCTATTCTTTCATATTTTAAGTTTGATTTGAATGATATATATTCCCAGAACTAAAATAAGATCAGCAATTTAAAATGCTGTCTTGTTTCAGTAGATTTTTTAATGTTTATTATTACTTATTTCTAAAAAAAGTAGTATTATATATTATTTTTTATTAGTCTTCTGTAAACTTTTTTGGGGGGAGGTTTAAATTTTATTGGTGTATAGTTGACTCACAATGTTGTACAAAATGAATCAGTTATACATATGCATATATCCATTCTTTTTCAGATTCTTTCCCCACATAGGTAATTAGAGAATATTGAGTAGATTTAATTATGCTATACAGTAGGTCCTTGTTAGTTATCTGTTTTATATATAGCAATGTGCATATATTAATCCCAAACTCCTAATTTATCTAATTTCCCTCCTCCCCTCCACACTTCCCCTTTGGTAACCAGAACATAAAGTACAATTAAATTTACCTTTTTCTTTCCTGTCTTTTTAGGGACATACCCATGGCATATGGAAGTTTCCAGGCTAGGGGCTGAATCAGAGGTATAGCTGCCAGCCTATAGCACAGCCATAGCAAAGTCAAATCAAAGTCAAATCAAAGCCACACCACAGCTCACAGTAATGCTGGATCTTTAACCCACCAAGCAAGGCCAGTGATCGAACCTACATCCTCATGGTTACTATTTGGGTTCATTACCATTAAGCCACAATGGGGAGCTCAAGATGAAGTACTATTTGAAATAGTCTTTTCATAAAATGTAAAGACTGAAGTTCCTGTCACTGTGCATTGGCAACAAACCCGACTAGGAACAATCAGGTTGTGGGTTTGATCCCTGGCCTCATTCAGTGGGTTAAAGATCCAGCATTGCCCTGAGCTGTGGTTTAGGTCACAGATGTGGCTCGGATCTTGCATTGCTATGTCTCTGGCATAGGCCAGCAGCTGTAGCTCCGATTAGACCCCTAGCCTGGGAACCTCCATATGCAATGGGTGTGGCCCTAGCAAAAATAAAAAAAAAAATGTAAAGACTGAGTTGGTAGTTTGTGAGTTTTGCATTATTAGGAAACCTCATCTCTATGGAGATAAAATTAAAGTCATAATAACACCAGCAAAGATTTTTGTTCATTTCACTGCTTCAGCTGTTATTTTAATGTAAGCTGTCCTAAATAAGCAACTGACTACATAACACATTTTAAAACCCTATTGTTAATTTCTGTGTTTCAAGTAATGGCATTATGAAAACTGAGTGATAAATTCTTTTCTCTCTAGATTCTCCTAACGAAAAAGCCAATTATACACTCAGCATCTCCATGCAGATACCTTGAAAGAACATCAACCACAATGTGACCAAAAAGAACATGCAAATTTCCCCTGGGGGGGACTATATAGCTCCCATCCATGTGACACAAATTCCAATAAAAAATATTAATAGCTCTCAATTTCTCAAATCAGGAACCACAGTGTAGTATTGTTGCATTGATCTCTTAGCTCTAAAACTGGTACAGTTTTTCTCTTCATGGTCATTATTCTAGGCTATATCAACTCTATTTCTTAGTTAAATTATTATCTTAACCACTAAGAGGTCTTTCTGTCCCTAGGTTTTCCCACTTTAATATTTTCTATAAAATATAGCCTGTATGAGCTTTAAAAAACACAAATATGATTATTTCACTGGCCTTCTTGAAATGGTAAAATAGGTCCACATTTCCCTTAGATAATATCCAAACCCCTTAACAGTAACACATTATTATGGATTTGACGTTCATGTCCCCCTCAAATTCGTCTGTTGACATCCTAACCTTCAATGTGACAGTATTAAGAGGTAGAGACTTTGAGAAGTAATTAGATTTAGATGAGGTCACGAGGGAGGAGCCCCAAGATGAGATTAGTGCCCTTAAAAGAAGAGACACCAGTATTTCCTCTAACTTGTGAGGACACAGAGAGAAGGTGGTAGTCAGCCACCCAGAAGGAAGGCTCTTATCAGGCACCAAATCTTCTGGCACCTTGATACTGGACTTCCTAGCCTCCTGAACTGTTAGAAATAAATGTCTGCTGTCTAAGGCACCTAGTATATGGCATATTGTTATTGCAGCCTAAGATCACCAAGAGAGTAAATGATACCAAAAAATGGAGAAGCTGCTGTAACAAATACCTAAAAAAATGTAGATGTGGCTTTAGCACAGGTAATGAAATGGGTAGAGGCTGAAAGAGCACCATCCGAACATTCCCCCAACCCTAAGCAATGGGTTTAGGCATGTAAAGAATGACTCCAACATCAAGAGACCAGGCTCAAGCTAGACCTGAAGGCACAAGTAAATTGCAAGAATCAGATTTCATGGCACCTATCCCTGTTGTACTGCCTCTTCTCCTTCAACTTTCATCTATGACCTCGTGGCGGGGGTGGTTCTTTATGTCCAGCTGACTAAGGAAGAAACATTTAGGGTTCAGTTTCACAGATAAAACTGCATGATATGCTGGAATTCAACACAACTGCAGCACAACAGCCTCAGTCTTGGGTGACCCAGGAGGACAACAGAGGGAGGAACTGCTCCCAAAAGACAGAACTTGAAGCAGAATACATGGTTGTTCATTTTTACTTGAAAATAAGGACAACAAAAGGCACAGATCTACACTTTGGCTAAGGTTAGGCTGCATGCTCAGGAACTGGGAATAAATATGTCTGGAAAAACAGTGACATAGAGGTCTTACCTTGACTGCACAGATTTCTAACACAGCCTTCTAAATGGTCTATTTCAAGTTTTGCCCTGTTCTAATCCATTCTCTAAAACACTGACTGAAGGAGCTTTTAAAATATCTAAATATTTTCAAATATCTGGGAAATTCCCACTGTGGTAACAATCCCAACTAGTATCAATTAGGATGCAAGTTCTATCCCTGACCTCACTTATTGGGTTACAGATACAGTGTTACAGCGCTGTGGTGTATGTTGCAGGTGCAGCTTGGATCTGGTGTTGCTGTGGCTGTGGTATAGGCTGCAGCTATAGATCCAATTCAGCCTCTTGCCTGGGAACTTTTATATGCCACAGTGGAGGCCCTAAAAAGCAAAAATAAATAAATAAGTAATTAAATTAATTAATTAAAATAAAATAAAATAAAATAAAAAGTATCTGATTATTTCACTGTCCTGCTGAAAATCTTAAAAAGGCTTCCCATTTTTCTTAAACTCTAAACTCTTTCAACACAACTTACATATTCTAATCACTTGCTATCCAACTTGTTTATCTTTCTAGTATTATTATAATTATTCTCCATAGAAAAAAAACACAACTATATGTTAAATCTCCACTTATGCTTATGATTATCCTTATTCCTGGAATTCCCTTCACACACATAAGCTTTAAAATATTTAAATACAAGTTTAGATATTTCCTCTGGGAAAAATTTTTGACCCATCTTTCCATCTTCAGATGGATATCCTTTTTATATATATTTATAGTAGATCATATTTATATATAAATCTTTCAGGGGTAACTCTAAACCCAGAACTAACCAAGGCTTATTCATGCTTCAGATACTAGGCTCAGTTCTCCAAGTGAGAAAGAGAGATGGAGACATTTGTTCCTAGAGTCACTTCTCCCTGTTTCCCCCTGCCTGGAATTAATTTCTTTTCAAGACAATTCGGAATAGTAGTGATCATTTCTTTCAGTGGAGACTACTGCAAAGTAAGCCTCATCATTTGGTTCTAACAAGGTAATCACAATATGGTTTAACATTAGAACATTTCACAAAATTGGGTAAATCATGAGTATCCATAGTAACCTACAGCACATGTACACTCACTTTATAACTGCATGTGTGCTGTGAATATATATTATAGATATCATAAAATTTCAAAGCTGAAAGGAATCTCAGAAGACACTCAAATATATTTTCACGTCTCAAAAAAGGCCTTCCAAGTCGTGCATTTATGTTTCAATATCTCCAATCACTAAAAGTTTGATACCTCATCAAGACAATTCATTCCAATATTAGATATTTTTGACATAGAAGTATCAATTGTGTATCTAGTCAGAATTTCCCTCCCAGTAGTTTTAACTTAGTTCTATTTATTAAAGACTCATTGCTCATGTTCAAAACATATTATAGTAGTCCTTCCAGCACACACACACGCTTGCACATGCACATACAGATATTTCAAAAATATTACTTTAATTCTTTGAAATATGTGTCTTCATACTGCATATAAAAAGAATCTAGTTGTTGGGAGTTCCATTGGAACACAGCGGCTTAAGGACCTGGTATTGTCACTGCAGCAGCTTGGGTCACTGCTGTGGCACGGGCTCTGTCCCTGGCTTGGGAACTTCCACATGCCACAGGTATGATCAAAAAGTAAAAAAGATAAAGGAAAAAAAATCTATTTCCTCTGGAAAAAGAAGGAGAAGGAGTGGTGAGGTAAGGGGTGAAACAGAGTTGGATGTTTATTTGAGGGGGTTAAAATACCTATGTGTGAATAAAATGGGGGTATTATTTGTTTTAATCACAATTAAAAGACTTTACGCTCTTGGAATTCCCGTCCTGGCACAACAAAAACAAATACGACCAGAAACCATGTGGTTGCAGGTTTGATCCCCGGCCTCACTCAGTGGGTTAAGGATCCGGTGTTGCAATGAACTATAGTGTAGGTCCCAGACGCAGCTCGGAACCTGCGTTGCTGTGGCTGTGGTGTAGGCTGGCGGCTACAGCTCCAATTAGACTCTTAGCCTGGGAACCTCTGTATGTCGCAGGTGGAGCCCTAAAAAAAAAAAAGACAAAAAAAAAAAAGACTTTATGGCCTATACAATTAAGGATGCAGAAATTTTCCTTGAGAAGTTAGTGAAATAAAGGAAATGCTATAGAATTTGGTTGTGATGATTTTTGTACATCTATAAATGTAGTAAAATTCATTAAGTAATAAAAAAATAGAAACCCTGTACAAGAAATTTTTGCCTATCTTAGGAACAGGAAAAACACATTATTTTCAGTTAAGCAAATCTCTTTGCATAGCCATTGTTTTCTGTTTTATTCTATAATTTCCCTCATAAGCAACTGCTACTAAATCTCCTTGACATGCAACACTAGTAAATTTTAGAAAAGTAAAATCCCACAGCTTCTGGGTATTTTCACCTTTCATTTTTGGAATTTGTTTGAGTGACTAAGGGAAGCAGATGCTTCTTTGCATCTTGTATAGACAGAAGCAGATTCAAAGCTCAGTGCAAATGGCCCTGCATATTCATAATACTCCCCAGTTATAAATGGTAAAGGCAACAGTGATCATGTTTATTAGCACCAGGCATCTGATACTCAGGATCACTGTGAGGTTACGAGAATGTTCTAGGTGTCCTTGAGTCCAGAAAAACAAGAGATGGTGAAAGCAGACACAAAAGACATGCCTTGTGAACAAAAAAATTCAGTAAATGTTAATATCAGCATCCATATTCATCTTAATCTCATTTCATACACATTTATCAGAGGTGATATATGATATAAATTAATGCATTTACCATGAAGTAATGGATGATTGTTAACATGTTTTGGAAATATTATTATAAAACAAACGTTCTCCTGTTATAGGATCAGCCAACAAAACCTTAACACGATTCATAAGGATTGCTATGCTATTGACTACAATGTCAAACAGGTTGTCTAAAGAGCAAGCCACAGAATTAATCATTATCAAAACATATTTTATGGCATCAAAATGGGAAAGTAGAATTGTACAGATAGCCTCTATAACATTTATATACCATTAATGGCAAAAGAAGAAAGAATAGATATTAGTGTTTATTCTAGAAGACCCAAGATGTTACAAAGAAACCTCTCCAAGGCTCTTCTATTTAAATGAAAGAAGATTTCAGGGAAACCTGAAGTTTTTCTTTATATGAGAAAAACAAGAATTGTATATAAAAGTGACAAAATCCAACATGGAATAAGGACAGATAAATAGAGTTGGTGGAGGCAATATCTATGCATCATAGATAAACTGAGCTTTACTCTTTCTATATAAATTTTTTATGACTACATCTGTGGCACATGGAAGTTCCTGGGCCAAGGACTGAATTCGAGCTGCAGCTGTGACCTTTGCCACAGCCACAGCAACACCTGATCCTTTAACTCACTGTGCAAGGCTAGGGATCGAACCTGCACCTCCCTACAGAAACTTGAGCCACTGCAGTCGGATTCTTAACCCTTTGTGCCCCCATATCCATTTTTAAAAATCAATAACAAGACCACAGCCAAATTAGTTTTGAATATTTCTCTACCTGCTGTTAATAAAGCAAATGTGGTCGGGTTGATTACGTATTCCAAGAAGACAATGAAGACTCCTCACATCTCCACTACTCCAAACACAGCATTTATCATCATTCAGTCTTTTAAAGAGAAGAATACACCTTAATTTTATCAGGAATTTCTGAATTACAAATTTTTCTAATTCTAATTTGAAGGAAGGCGAGCTATTTTCGGAGTTGCTGAGGTTAGACTATGATGTCAGTGACCTAGCAGCTCTGTTTTCTCTCCATCTGTACTAAATTTTGGTAACCCACCTAAACACTCACCTAATTCGGACCTCAATTTTAAGCTGTTTTCACACTCATGTTCTCAACACCCTTATGTTACTGAGAAATAATATGACAAATGTTGTTCTTGCATGTGCCAAGCACTGTGCTTACATGGTTTTATACAATCCTCAAAACTTCCATATGAGGTAGGTATCAATAGTCCACTTACATATAGGAAGAAATAAAAGCTCAGAGATGTTAAATAACTTAGTAAATAGCCTACAAACTATAAACAGCAGGGCCTGCATTCAAACATGGGATTGTAAGACTCTAAGGTCCCATGCTTCATCTACTAGAGACGAAAGACAGAAACAAAACTCACCTGTTTTACTGGGCCCAAAGTGTGTATCTTATATCATGAATAAACAAACTCTTCTATAAAGGGATAGATAGTAAATATGTTCAGCTTTTTTGGGACAGACGGTCTTTAGCACAACTATTAAAATTGCTTTTATAGCATGAAAGCATCCATAAACAAATGAACATGACTCAGTTCCCATAAAACTTTACCAAACTAAGCAATGGGCCCAATTTGGCTCATGGGATATAGTTGTATGAACCTTGTCTCACATCATTTCATGGAATATTCAGCTTTACAAACAACCAAAAATATTTCCATCCATAACATTATATATGTTTTTATCCAGGATATCATACATGCAAATACTGTAAGAGTTTTCATTCATAACAACATATAAACATGGCCAACATCAGGGGTCAGCAAGGAGGTTTCAATGCTATTTGTAGATATAGTCCTCAAACTTTACTCAGAAACGCACACTCTCAGCATGGATAGGGTCAGTGAAGAGAAGCCACCCCGCTGAGGTCTGAGAATCATTATAAGGTCTTCTTTGTACTAGTATAGCCATGTTTTCTTATATGCTATAGTATGATCTCTTGAAATAAAACTGCTATATTTTAAAATATCAAGGTAGAAAAAAATTAGCATGATGGTATTAGGTCTGTGCTAAGACAGACAGATGCATAATACATATATGGATTGATATTTATTTATATATATTTATATATTCATTTATTTGCTTTTTTAGGGCCACACCCACAATATAAGGAAGTTCTCAGGCTAGGGATCGAATCAGAGCTACAGCTGCCAGCCTACACCACAGCCACAGCAATGCCAGATCCAAGCCTTGTCTGCAACCAACACCACAACTCGGGGCAACGCCAGATCCCCAACCCACTGAGTGAGGCCAGGGATCAAACCCACATCCTCATGGATACTAGTAAGATTCGTTTCCGCTGTGCCACAATGGGAACTCCCTAGACTGATATTTAGAAGACACATGATGTATGGCTACTAAACTAATATTAACTGATTAAAAAGTTCATTTGAGAATTTTGTGATTATTTTTGTCGAGAGGCATCTTCATTTGATGACACTGATTCAGAGGTTTTGCCTTCAGAGCTGAAATATTCTGCAGAACTAAAGACTAACCAGGCAAAACAAGTGTTCAACTTGAAGGGAACTGACCTCTCTCTCTGATGGCCTAACTTTATGTTCACCTTGTCCATATACAACTTAAGCATGTATATATATATGTATATATGTATATATGTACATATATGTATATATGTATATAACTTATAACCTATGTACTTAAGCATGTATCATACTCAGATACCTTCAGATCTTGAGATACTAGTAAGGTAAGATCAGTATTAATAAGTAAAAATATAATTATATAACATAAGACAGATTAGTTTACTGTAATATATCAATTGTATGAATTTTTCAGCATTACTTTTCTAAAATCAGTAACGTTCTGCAATAGTGTAATAGTTAAATTTTTCATGCATACTTTTCTGAACTTGGAAGTAAAATTACATGGCTAATGTTGAATTTATAGATTCATAAATTTAAGAATTCTTAGGGCATATTCCTCGTAATTGTAAACAGTTGCATATGTGTGTGTGGGTATTCATTTTGCAAAGAAAGTTTCCATTGTGCTTATTTCTTTCTACCTCCTTTCATCATTTTATACTGATTTGTGACATACTGAATTACCTAATGAGACATGACAGGTTTAATTAACTGTTTAATGTTATTCTTCTATGATAGATTAGAAAATACATGAAGGCAGGAACCATATTTTTCTTGTTTCCCGCTGTGTCCCTAGACACAAGTACAATATCTGAGATGCAGTAACCACTTTATAAATAAATAATTGAAAACATAATAAATTGGATGATTTTTACTTTATTTAGGTGAAACAGAGAGAGAGAAGTGCATCCCCAAACACTCCTCACACAAGTAATCTTCAACAAGTAAGGTCTGTGAGGAGTTAAAGTCTCATTTCATTTTAGTACCGATTTTTACACTTATTTTCTAGAGGATACTGAAAATCCACCCTCTCAAGCATGCACCAGAAAGGAGAGATCTTGTGCTTCATCAAAGAGAAGAATCAGTCTTCAGCTTCTGTCAGCTTAGACGGTTGCACTGAAACTGCTCAATTAAGCCTCTGATAGAGTATCTACTAGATTGCCACTTTGGGCTACTGGATCGATGATAACAATTCCTTGTATTTGTATAGCAAGCACTTACATTTCCAAAGAGTACTTTCACATCTACTGTCTAATTTTACCTTTTTACAATTACGAGAACAGGGTCAGATATGAGGGTCAGATCACCTTTCCCGTTTTACAAATGAGGATGGTTCAGGACCAGGAAAGTTAACTAGCACTGTCGACAGAGATGGAACAAAGTATAAGTAGACTCTAAGTTTCCTACATCCGAGTTAATTGCTCTGTTCACTGAATAACTCTACCCCATAAAACAATCACCTTTATGATGTACAAATACTTATACTTAAGTTCAGCATCAGAACCACTGTTAATCATTTACCTAACATTTCTAAGACAGAAACAATGAAGATCAAGTCCAGTGATTTAATAACCTGCTACCAGATCAGAGACAGCATTGCAAGGCAAACAGTGTGGTATAGTGCAAAGATCACAGACCTTGGAGATAAACAAGTACAGACTCTATCAGTTCTCAGCAATGGGACATATTAAACATCACAGTCACTTCTAAAAATAGTGCTATAGGAATTCCCCTCCTGGTGCAGCAGAAATGAATCCGACTAGGAACCATGAGGTTGTGGGTTCTATCCCTGGCCTCTCAGTGGGTTAAGGACCCAGCACTGCCGTGAGCTATGGTGCAGGCTGTAGATGTGGCTTGGAACTGGCGTTGCTGTGGTTGTGGCGAAGGCCAGCAGCTGTAGCTCTGATTAGACCCCTAGCCTGGGAATCTCCATATGCCATGGGTACGGCCCTAAAAAGCCAAAAAAGGGTGGGGGGGTGCTATAATTTATGGCTATTAAAGGGTCATTTTAAGAATTAAACATGACAATGTATGTGCAGGTAGGTACTTTAGCATCAAAACTACTCTCCTATACCTTGTCTGAGATTACTGGATCCCTTCCCAATGTCTGTATTTCTCTTCTACGTGATCCATATCAACACAAAAACCTGATTTGAATGCGATGACACTGTATTCACTAAAATTTTGTTTCCCAGTTCCTGATAAATAGGAGATGAGCCATATGCTTTTGACCAATGAGAGGTACAAGCAAGCTGTTTTGCAGGATTTAAGTGGATTTCACAAATAGTGTGTTTCTTTTCCCCTTTGCTCTTCCACTTCTTGCCTGGCATCTGAACAGGAAGGTGGAGCAGCCAACCTGTCCCCACAAGGGGGCACAACTATAGGCTAAGGATGGTTGAACAGAGATGACAGAATTATCTTAAGCCCCTTGATTAAATCATAGAGCCACTTCATTAGCCCTCAACGCCCTATATTCAAATCCTCATTTTGTGACAAAAAGATCCTAATTGTTTAAGTCACTGCTTAAGAGCCGAACAAAATTCCCATCTGATATAAGTAATTTTACTTTTATTCAATTTCTTTAAAAGGTTTCATAATCCATCCTGAACAGCACCATCAGATTAACATTTTTTAATAAAAATAACCTATTGAAATTTTCTGTGTCAGCTACCATACTAAGGACAAGGACATGCCTTAGTAACAAACTTAGTTACTGGCGGTTCCAGAGTTCAAATTCAGGTAAGTGTATCATCAGACCCAGTCTATGAGCTGTTCCCCATGATTTAGGGTCCAGTGTCATAGGAGTTTCAGTTTCTTTATCTGCCAGCTGTGCGGCATTGCCATAGATCTTAAGCTTGATCTGACATTATATAATCAAATCCCTACAACATTCCCAAAAGTACTCCCAACATACTATTACACGTTATAGATGAGAAAAGCAAGGTTTGCAGAGATGAATAAACTTCTCTAGAGCACACATCCAGTGAGGAACAGAGTCATGTTTGCACCTCAATTTGAGTCCATATCCATACTTCTTAGGAACACACTATGCTAACTTGATTCCACAGATAGATGTTAATGTCTATTTCTGCTATGAGAAATGTGAATACTAAAAGCAGAAAATCTCTTCAAGAAAGTCTACAAGCTTATGCACATACAGAATTCTTTTCTGGTTGGGGATGTGGACACACCACATTCGATTTTTACTCTGCTCAGTGTCTAAATCCATGAAATACGATATATTCAGCTGTTAAGTCACTACTAATGTGACAGATTTCACACAGCTTAAAGAGTCAGACTCCTCAGCATATTTGGAATAGTGTTCTTGGTGGCAGATAACTACATTTATAGAAAAGTCCCTGTATTAACCCCTTACCCCTAGGGATAGAGATAAATCAGTCTCTACTATCTAGTACAAAGTCATCAGACTTCTTTCCTCATTTTGTGTTTAAATTCTCTCATGTGAAGCCAGATAGCAGCGTTTCTGTTTTCTTCCTCCTAGCATCTGGAATATCCATGATCTAGGCTGTATTTCCGCAGATTTAGAGCCTAAAATGTCACCACATGCTGCTGCTAATAATAACACATAATAATAACTGATGTGAAAGTTCTTTAGCTGTCAGCTCTATTTTTATTTCACTTAAAAATAATAATTTCAATGTCCATTGCTATGCCTCTGAGTACATTTACAAACCAAAAACATAGTTTACATTGGGGAAAAAAAGCAAAAGAGAAACATTCAGCTCATTCAGATCTCAAGCCTCAGGCAAAAGGATTGCCTAGCAAAGAAAAGTGGTAATGTTTAAGTGGTAGAGAACTGAACTAGGGCAGCAATAGAGATTAGAGTCATAGAATCAAAAAAGTAAATATCCTTCAAGTTTGTCTGGTTCAGTTTTCATCTTTTGTATTAATACTTCCCCTTCATGACCACACACAAAAACACACAAAATATATCCCAGGAAATGATACACTACCCTGGTTTTTCACTCCATTGATGGAAATTTTATTCTGATTCAGTCAATTCCATCCTAAGAGTCTTTAAGTCAATGGCAAGGCATTTTTGTTTGTTTTGCTATTTTTTTTAAATATATATATTAGGACTAAGTTATACTCCATGAAATTTCTACTCAGTAGCTCTGTCTGAGTCTTGTAGCCAAGAGACTGTTCTTCGCATAACCTTTTAATTATTTAAAGATGGCAAGCATTTAAGTCCCAAGACTTTTATTATGCCAAACATCCTATATACAAATTTTAAATGACTCCAGTACATTAGGATAGAACGCATTCAGTTGACTTTAAAAAAACATATCCATATTCAAAATTAGCCAAAATTCCAGATGTGGTTTAAGGACATACAGCACTGAAATTAAAGGGACAGTTGTAAGCCCCAGTAATCTTTCCTGTTAAACTCTTCCACATGAAGGATGAGGATGGTCTGGATGCCCCCCACTCCAGTATCTTCAATATCAGTCATCATGAAAATGCTTCATCTTTTCTGATGACATGGTAGGCGTCCCACATTCAACCCTATCCCTTTCCTCATCTCATTCTTACCTCCTCTCTGGAGCCGCAATCAGCAGATCACTGCTAAAGGACTTTGGCACCTGTCTTTTTCTATTGTAATATACTCTTAATTCCTAATCACCCTTGAAGTAATAATGCATTCACTGTTTCCTTGATCTCCTAAGTCAAATTTCATGTTATATAGTCTCAAAACACCATTGATCTCTGCATCCACAGCTTGTAAACACATAAGCCATTGTGATTTTACATTTATCCAATAACCATCTGCCTATCCATTTAGATTATAAACTCCATGGGGCAGGCAGATTGGTTTTGTCTTTGCTTATGTATCCTCAGCATTAAGCTCAAATCTTAGTTCACAGTGGATGATCAGTAAATATTTGTTGAATAAAAAATTACATAGATGACTGAAAGGAAAATGAAGTAAAATTTTCATAGAGAAAAGCTGGTGGATTGGTGGCAACAGATTTAATAGAATTAATAAGCTGAACCCTGACTCTGTGTATGCATGTGTTTGCACGCATACATGTGAGTGTTTGTACATAGAGTTAAGGGGATGGTAGAATGGGTATGAGATGAGTAATAAGAATCAAGCTTAATCTCAACACATAGGCCAGTATGTGGGGTAGAGAAGTCAGCTGAACTATCTCCAAATTAGATACTCTTAGACTCCTAGCAGGTTGATAATTTGAATATTGTTCTGTTCAAGTCCTCAGAAGAGTAAAAGTCAAGGTGGGATTAGATGTTCAGGTGATTTAGTGGGGAAAGAATATAAAGACTAGAGAAGAAAAGGGAGGAGTAATAAGGGGAGCCTTCAGACCACACGTAGATACAGGAGAGGGAGAAAGAAGGATTGGTAAAGAAGAGTCTCAGATCACATTGCTGTTCCAGGAAAGTTTTGGCGAGGCCAGTGGGGAGTCCTTGAAACAAAGTGGTCCATTAAAGGAATTCCACATTGTACATGAAACAGCTGTGTTAGTACAAGAATGGGGACTGCAGTGCTCAGTCACTGGCTGTGCAGGCAGTCTTGGAAAGAATTGCTTCAATTCAGTGGCGGATCAGAGGACAGCAGATGTGGCCATCGGTCACTTACGTTCTCTGTGGTAGGAGATACTAGTGGTAAATTTTCATGGCTACCACAATTCCTTTTTGGGAAAACTGATTAGCATCTTTAAAATACATATTGACATCTGGGGTTCTTCATAAAGAAGAGTAAGTATTGGAGTTCCTGCTGTGACAAAATGCGTTAAGGATCCAGTGCTGTCTCTGCAGCAGTGTGGGTTCAATCCCTAGCCTGGCACAGTGGGTTAAGGATCTGGTCCGCTGTAGCTGTGGTGAAAGGTCACAGCTGCAGCTTGGATTCGATCCCTGGTCCACAGAACTTTTATATGCCCTGAGTGCAGCCAAAAAAAAAAAAAAAGGATGGTGAGTATTGTCCATGAATACTCAAATATGTAAACTAAGTCCAAAACACACAAATGGGATTGCTATATATATATATATATATATATATAGAACATTCAGTTCAATTTGTAATATTTTAATCTGTAACAAAAAAGAGATCTGAAACAAATATAGCAAAATGCTATCAACTGTTTAATCTCATTAGTGGGTACATAGGTGTGAATTATATCTTTTTTACATATTTTAAATGCTTCAAAATTGTGTGCTTTATATGAAAAATAAGACATGAAGGAATGTAAGAAACAGTGTTTGGAGAATACAATACAATTGGTATGCCAGGAACACGTTTTATGTGTAAAGAGAGAGAGGAGAATCAGAAGACGCATGATTAGACTTGATTATGTCAGCAAGTAAAGGAACTTTTGTACCAGTATAGTTACCTGAAGCAGACTGAACAGACAACAGGGAGTTAAAGAAAAAAATTAAGTCTGAGAAAAGCAGTGTTCCAGACATCTGCTCTTCTAGCTACCTCCCAACCACCCTCTCCTTTATCTGGTAATAAAGATATAATCTTGCTTTAAAAATGCCATCCATCCCCTTCTCCTAGTACCCATGGTTTTGGTGCGGCTGATGCTCTCCTCTTGCATAAGGCAATACATGTGACCCAGACTTGACAAATGAGGGCATTCCACTCTACACAAAACAATATTCAGTTTAGGACTAGGGACCTAATCCAATGGATCCAACAAGATTCAAATATGAATTTATACACTTGTGAAACTCCTATAACATAAGTCTGGAAATTCTGCCACTCCGAGCAGAGAAGATATCAGAAAATGAAGCAACCACAAATGAACATTAAGTCCAGAGAAGGAGAAAGCTGGGGCCTGAGAGTAATGGCTAGACCTAGAAGTAAGTGGACTGAATCTATAATTAGCCTCAACAGCAAATAAATCCTTACTTCATTTTTGTCTTTTTAAGGGCCGCAGCTGCAACATATGGAAGTTCCAAGGCCAGGGGTCAAATCAGAGCTGCACCTGCCAGCCTATACCTCAGCTATGGCATCGTGAGATCCAAGTCAAACTGCATCTGCGACCTACAACACAGCCCATGGAAATGCTGGATCCTTAACCCATTGAGCAAGGCCACGAATCGAACCCATATCCTCATGGATACTAGCTGGATTCACTTCTGCTGAGCCACAACAGGAACTCCAAGGCCAAGGTTTTAGGTTACTGAACAGAAAGTGAATATTTTGAATTCTGACAATGTTGAAATAATAGAAAAAAATAGGTCAGAATGGGAATAGAAAAGACAGTTTATTTGTATTAATTTATTAGTATTTTCAATACAAGGGATAGACTTAAAATTCAAAGTAAGTTAATCAAGTGATAAAACAATGTGGTCATAGAACTAAATGAAGAGGAAGAGAAATTTGTAGATATAGAAAAAGTTAATTCGTACTATCAAATAATATAGATTAATACCACAAATTCTCATTTAGTGTTGGTACAAGCTGCTGTTACTATAGCCTCTATGGGGGGAGCAATTTGGAAAAAATTTTATCTATTGAAATTAAAAAAATATCCTTTGGTTCTGAAGTTATAATTTTAAGAATTTATTCTGAAGACATAATTATACAAGTACACAATGAAGTTTGCAGAGATATTTAATGCAGCACTTTTACAAGTAAAGATGGAAACAAACTATGAATCTATAGGACATATATTAAATAAATTATGCTGTGAGATCATTACAAAGGATGAGACAATTTTAATGGAACAGGCAGGCAATAATATAAAAAATACACATTTTAAGTGAAAAAATCTAGGAATGGAATAATACATAGTATATGCTACTACTACTAGAAAAAAAATTATACAGAGACCCTTTCAAATAGAGTCTCTCTACAATGAATTACAAAAAAAACTTAGATTACTAGCAGACAGAGAGTTATTTCAACCATTTATTTTTTTAACCCTTATATTTAAAATATATGGAAAGAATATAAATAATTTCTTAAAACGAGCAAATTAGAAGCAGAGCCAGAGGACTTCCTAAATAAGATTGAAAAGGAACCATCAGCCAGGATTGAGTAGAAACAATATGAAATGTTGCTGCGGGTCCAAAGGAATTCTAAGGAGGAAGATGTGATATTATCAAAGAGGTCAAGGAAGGTAATACTTGAAATGTTTCTTTTTATGTTTATAACTGCATATAATGTCTAATAATGCAAAAGCGTTTTAAACCAAATCAGAGAAAAAGCAGTAGTACCAATGCTAAATTACAGATTTACGGTCATTAGGGAAGAACACATTACCAGCCTCTCAGAAGTATGATGGGAAGGGAGGACTTCTGAGAGGCTGGTAATGTGTTCTCAATTCTAAGCCTGGAAAGGAGTTGATTTAATCTATACCACAAAAGAAAAAGAAAAGAAGGAGGAGGAATAATAGGAGGAGGAGGAAATGAAAACTTGGAGACAGGAACTTAATTAAATACTACTTTTACAATTCTACTGATACAAAAAGTGCCTTCATAAAGTTCACACTAAACCCAAAACACATCTTTTATTCCACCTCTTCATACTGAATTTTGGAAACCTCCTTCTAGTTTCAAATTAAGTATCATTTTTAATTTTGCTCTTCTGAAATTAGGTTCTGAGTGCTGCAAGTCTTGTTCACCCATTTCTGGGTTTTCTACAAATCCATTTATCAAAATTCTGACACACTCAGATAACTCAGTAATAGCTTGTTAAAAAAAAGTTGTCTAGAAGAGAGATATTTTAGATCATAGCTGAAAGATCTATGCTCCAAATGTATAAGTGCCCATGGAGTACAAAAAGATGAGTAAGCTCTCTGTCAGACCTCTCCTGAGCAAGAGAAATCTGTCAGTTATGCAGAGGATGTGAATATATATTTTTTAATCTAAATTTATCCCAAAAGCATCCTCTCAGGGTAACACTATTAAATCTCTAGTTACATTTTTCAATTGAGCAAGATTTAAAGTGAATAAACACAAGGATCAGGGATTATAATTCCTTTCATTCTGAAATGTAATTATCTGCAGTGTGCTATACTCTCCACACATGAACTGTAAGTGGAGAAACTACTGGGTGTGTGTCAAGCTTTCAGCTTAATACTGTTTTATTAGTTTTTACTATTAATACATTTATCTGTTCATAGTCATTTGCAAAAGTTTAAAATAAATCTTTCACGTCAAATATTTCATAAAATGCTTCTATCTTAAAGTCATCAGAAAGATGCCAAATGTCCAGGAGAAGGATGAGGAAGGAGGCAGAGAGAACACCAGTGATGTATATTTGTGAGAAAATCCTATCTTCTACATTTTCTGTTCAGAAACTATCAGAATTATATTAAAGACACTGAAATATTTAAAATGTTTGGTTTAAATTTTCACTGTTCCCTCTGTTTGATTAACTCTAAAATGCAAGCCACAGAAATTAAAATCAACGTTCCTCATGTGAAAAAGTACTGTTTGAGGAAATATGAAAAATTAATTACAAATAAAATGTCTCTTAAATACAACATTTCTCATCATGGGGGCTATCCCTCCTTATGAATCCTGGACAATGGTTTTACAGAAATTTAGGGCCTATTACATTAGAATCCCTGATAGCAAACCTCAATACTTTGTCCTCTTGCTTATTCCTCCAAGATCCAGTTCAGACTGGGTTACATTTTGATCTCTTCATCATTTTTCCATATGCCACTTTCTGTTATCCTCTCAACCACTGACTGGAAAGGGAAAGCTCTTCCTATCTTATTTTTCTCAGCCACCTGGACATAGAAAAATCCTGTCATACACACCTTTTCTTTTATGATGAAAATATTTCATAGACTGTTAGTATGACAAATTCCCTCAAGACGTCAGATAGAAAAAAAAAAAAAATGTTGTGTGTCATTGGCCACATAGGATGACCCCATGGTGTGCATGCCACTAGAGAGAGAGTATACTGTATTGCTCACTTAAAGTTGGTAATATCCAATTTTTTCATTTCCTTCCTCCGCCCAGAAGATGATCTGAAGGAGAAACATCTAAATAAGCATCTCACACTAAATCCATGGTAGTTTACATGTGTAGAAAGAAAACAAAATACATGAATATTCTCAAGGTGGTACCAGGAAGAAATTTATTAACAGCAATAGATTATTATTTCCATCATTGGTATTAGATACCACACATCAATAAGGAAGCTGGAAAACTTAATTTTTTAAAACTCACATATGATAAGTACTTTGGCTACATAAATAACTATTAACTATGTCCATAATGTTTAACAATTTTTTGCTTTTCTCATTTTTAAATTTGCTTTTCTTGTAGCTCAGAATTTTTGGTGAAATTCAATAGAATCTTAAGGGTAGCAGCCAGTGGAAGACGGAGGACAAACAGCAAAAGGAAATATAGTACTAGACAATCATTTGACATAACATTTAAACAAATTCTATAAAAAAAAAGAACAATAGAGTTGAGACAGTTTTCACTGAAAATAAGGAATGTTATGTCTTAATAATTCTTTGACTTTTATTAGCATTAGCATTAGTCAAAGATTTCTACTTATGAAAATATCCTGGCATGCAAGTTCTGGCTAGAGAGTTTGAATTAAATAAAATATGACTTTTTCTTTGGTTCAATATACATTCAAATCAAAAGGTTTGTTCATTTAATTTCAGAATCGTTATTTGTTATCCTCTATTCTGAATTTTTTTTTGATTGGCTTGATTTGAGGGTCATTTGGATTTCATGTTTCTCCAAAGTTGATTCCTCTTAGTTCTTGAGCACCATATTAAAAAAGAAAATCAAAACACTCTAAAATAAGGACTCAAAATTCAGTCCAAGCATTTTCCATCTTGGTTATTTGCTTTAGAAGTTTGGAAAGAGGAAGGTCCCCAACTACCCTGAATGGTGAATAAAAGTTCTTATGTTAATTAATACTTAGTTTACATTTTTTCCAAGAGCACCATGGTAAACTACACGCCAGTGAGTATTAAATGGCACAACAGAAGGAAGGAAAAAAAAAACTGACCTGTGTTAGACAGGAGAATGCTTACTACATTTAGATTTACAAAGGATTTGATCTGACATCCATGCTTCTACACAACAGAATCCATTTTAAGCCATATTTCACTCTGCCAATTAAACTTCCCATGAAAGTATATTCAAAATGTTTTTGGCAAATATGCAAAGAGATTATTGGGGATATTTTCAAAATAATGTTGAGAGTAGCCCACCCTTCTTGAGTATTGTCTGATTTTCTAGTGTGTATACCACTGTTTGACAGCAAATGCACTAATTATTAGGATATTTTACAATTTTGTAATATTAGATTTTTAGAAAACTGATAGCCATGCATACAGTTCTTCTCTGACAGCATCATAAATAATCCTTGTCTAAGAGTGTTCCAAATGATTCTTCAACAACAGTAGTTCAAATGGTTTCTGGTCAGGAGGAAAAGTAACCCAAAGATTACACGTTCTTGTTTAACATACATTAACCATTAGAAAATTTATTTCTGAATTTTTTTCATTGCTTAATGAATTTTATTACAATTATACGTGTACAAAAATCATCACAACTCAATGTGATAGCATTTCCGTCCCAAACCCTCAGTGCATTCCCCCACCCCCCAGATTGTTTTATTTGGAAACCACAGGTTTTCCAAAGTCTGTGAGTCATTATCTGTTCTGCAAAGAAGTTCATTGTGTCTTTTTAGTTTCCACATGAAAGCAGTAGCATTAGATGTTGCTGTCTAATTGTCTGACTGGTTTCACTTTGCATGATAATTTCTAGGTCCATCCATGTTGCTATAAATGTTGTTATTTTGTTCTTTTAATGGCTGAGTAATATTCCATTGTGTTTATGTACCATATCTTCCCTATCCACTCCTCTGTCGATGGGCATTTAGGTTGTTTCCATGACTTGGCTATTTCATAGAGTGCTGCAATGAACACTTGAGTACATGTGTCTTTTTGAGTCATGGTTTCCTCTGGGTAGCTGCCCAGGAGTGGGATTGCTGGATCAAATGGTAAGTTTTGGAAGTCCTAGCCACAGCAATCAGAGAAGTAAAGAAATAAAAGAAATCCAAATTGGAAAGGAAGAAGTAAAACTATCACTATCTGCAGATGACATGATAATATACCTAGAGCATCCTAAAGACTCTACCAGAAAACTGTTAGAGCTCATCAATGAATTTGGCAAAGTTGCAGGATACAAAATTAATACACAGAAATCAACTGCATTTCTATATACTATCAATGAAAGATCACAAAGAGAAATTAGGGAAGCAATCCCGTTTACCATCACATTAAAAAGAATCAAATACTTAGGAATAAATCTATCTAAAGAGACAAAAGACCTGTACTGTGAAAACTATAAGATGCTGATGAAAGAAATCAAGGATGACAAGAACAGATGGAAAGATATACCATGCTCTTGGATTGGATGAGTCAATATTATCAAAATGACTATACTACCCAAGGCAATCTACACATTCAATGCAATCCCTATCAAATTACCAATGACATTTTTCACAGAACTATTTCTGAATTTTTTAACTGAAAAATATGACCACTCCTAATTTCTAATATTCTTCTTCAACCCAGGTTTAATATCTTACTGCTTCCTTTATTAGAGCTGAAAACTTTGACCTGTTCATTTTATATTATGAGAGTTATGTTTTTTACTGTTTGAAGATTATATTTTAACAAACTAACAAGTCTTCAACTAATAAAATAGCCCTCCAGTGATGACAGTAGGAACAAAAGGATGATCACAGAATAAGCTGGCAGGCAAATAGAAAATACTCAAATTAGATAGCAACTAAAAAAGCTGCAAAATTAAACAAAGAGGAAATAAGGAAATTCAGTCTTAGGGCAATACAAGAGTGTTAGAGCTCTATGGCACCAAAGTGGTGAGCAAGGCAGGCTTCTCATGGAGGACACTGATAAAAGAGCAGAAAAGTGGTTTACTTTCAAGTGATGTTCTGAAAAAAGAATAAAAAAGAGCACAGAAGAGGAACACGAAAGGACTATTTATAAGTAAATGTGAAACACTTCCAAAATATAAGTACATTAAGTACATAAAGTACTTAACAATAATGTCACACACATACTAAAATAATTTGATAAATGTTATTATTTTTAATGACTTGGGAAGATTTTGAAAGGTGATAGATAAGCTGCAATGCACTGATGGAAAGAAGGCGTCAAACTTAGAATACTAATATTGTCATCCTGTTGTATCCAGAGGCTGGCGGATCCTGGGGATAACTGGGTTGCACTGAAGTTAAGATAAATATAGATGCTGATGATAAGTTTACCCTGAGTAAGGATATTTACAAAAAATAATTATGATACATATACAAGATTGCAACACTACAGTGCAATCCAGATTATGCCAGAATAATTGAGACATATTAGAACAGATTCATAACAATCTAGCCAAACATGAAAGAAGTAAAATTGGAGACCAGAAGCGAAGCACTCAGATTGACTGAGGATATTTACTCTATCCCTAATATAAGCCTATATATAAATATTTCTAAATATTATTTTAAAATTTTAGCCAAAAATGTGCTTAGGTTCACTAAATAGAGAAAATATATAGCATGCTATCAAGTAACTAACTATAACTCTGTCATTTATTTGTAATTCTTTTTTTATACCATGTATCTATAATTATTGTCTTCATCTTTTTATTGTTGAACTCAATGAATTTTATTACATTTATAGTTGTACAGTGATCATCACAACCCAATTTTATAGCATTTCCATTCCAAACCACCAGCCCATTTCACCCCCCCACCCTCCAACCTGTCTCATTTGGAAACCATAAGATTTTCACAGATTGTGAGTCAGTGTCTGTTCTGCAAAGTTCATTGTTTCTTTTTTTAGATTCTATATATAAATGATAGCATATGATGGTGTCTCACTGTCTAACTTCACTTAGAATGATAATTTCTAGATCCGTCCACGTTGCTGCAAATGCCATTACTTCTTTTCTTTTTGTGGCTGAGTAATATACCACTATGTATATGTACCACTTCTTCTTTAGCCACTCCTCTGTGGATGGGCATTTAGGTTGCTTTCATGTCTTGGCTATTGTATACAGTGCTGCAATGAATATTGGAGTACATGTATATTTTCGAGTCATAGTTTTCTCTGGATAGATACCCAATAGTGGGATTGCGGGATAAAAAGGTAATTCTATTTTTAGTTTTTTGAGGAATTTCCATACTGTTTTCCATACTGGTTGCACCAAATTACATTCCCACCAGCAGTGTAAGAGGTTCCCTTTTCTCTACACTCTCTCCAGAATTTATCCTTTGTAGAGTTTTTGATGATGGCCATTCTGGCTGGTGTAAGGTGGTACCTCACAGTTGTTTTTTTGTTTTTTTTTTTTTGCCTTTTTGTCATTTTATGGCTGCGGGTTTATGGCCGCACCCGCGGCATGTGGACGTTCCCAGGCTAGGGGTCTAATCGGAGCTGTGGCCACTGGCCTGCGCCGCAGCCACAGCAACGCAGGATCCGAGCCGCGTCTGCAACCTACACCACAGCTCACGGCAACGCCGGATCGTTAACCCACTGAGCTAAGGGCAGGGATCGAACCCGCAACCTCATGGTTCCTAGTCGGATTCGTTAACCACTGCGCCACGACGGGAACTCCTCACAGTTGTTTTGATTTGCATTTCTCTAATAATTAGTAATGCTGAACATCTTTCCATGTGTTTTGTTTTGGTTTTTTTTGGCATCTGTATGTCTTCTTTGGAGAATTGTCTGTTTAGATCTTCTGCCCATTTTTGGAAGGGGTTATTTTTTTGGTATTGATCTGCAGGAGGTGTTTATAAAATCTGGAGATAAATCCCTTGTCAGTTGCTTCACTTGCAAATATTTTCTCCCATTCTGTGAGTTGTCTTTTTGTTTTTTTTAGGGTATTCTTTGCTGTGCAGAAACTTGTAAATTTAATTAGGCCCCATTTTTTTTATTTTTGTTTTTATTGTCATCATTCTAGGAGGTGGATCTCAGAAGATATTGTTGTGGTTTAGTCAGGGAGTGTTCAGTGTATGTTTTCTTCTAAGAGTTTTATAGTATTTTTGTCTGGTTTTGGTATCAGGGTGGCCTCATAGAATGCATTTGGGAGTGTTCCTCTGCAATTTTTTGGAATAGTGTCAGAAGGATAGGTGTTAGCTCTTCTCTAAATGTTTGATAGAATTTACCTGTGAAGCCATCTTGTCCCGGACTTTTGTTTGTTGGAAGTTTTTTATTCACAGTTTAAATTTCAGAACTTGTGATTGATCTATTCATATTTTCTATTTCACCTTGGTTTAGTCTTGGAAGACTGCACTTTTCTAAGAATGTGTCCATTTCTTCTAGGTTTTCCATTTTATTGCCATATAGTTGCATGTAGTAGTATCTTATGATCCTTTGTTTTCTGTGATGTCTGTTGTTACTTCTCCTTTTTCATTTCTAATTTTACTGATTTGTGTCCTCTCTTTTTTCTTGATAAGTCTGGCTAAGGGTTTATCAATTTTGTTGATCTTTTCAAAGAACCATATTTTAGTTTCATTTGTTCTCTGTTTTTCTTGTTTGTTTGTTTCAGTTTCATTTATTTCTGCTCTGATCTTTATGTTCTCTTTCCTTCTGCTAACCTTAGGTCTTGTCTGTTCTCTGTTTGCTTTAGGTGAAAAGTTAGGTTGTTTATTTGAACTTTTTCTTGTTTCCTGAGGTAGACTTGCATTGCTATGAACTTTCCTCTTAGAACTTCTTTTGTTGCCTCCCATACATGTTGGATTGTTGTATATTTGTCATTATTTGCTTCTAGGTATTTTTAATTTCCTCTTTGATTTCTTCAGTGATCCATTATTTGTTTAGTAGCATGTTGTTGAGGCTCCAGATGTTCATGTTTTTTTGCAGTATTTTTTATTGTTGATTTCCAGTGGTACAGTGTTGTGGTCTGAAATGAGGCTTGATATTATTTCAATTTTCTGAAAAATTTACTGAGGCTTGATTTGTGTCCCAGAATGTGAGCAGTCCTAAAGACTGTTCTGCGTGTACTTGAGAATTTGTTGTCTAATGATTTGGGATGGAAAGTCCTATAAGTATCTATTAAGTCCAACTGGTCTAATGCTTCATTTAGGGCCTGTGTTTCCTTGTCTGGATGATCTGTCCATTGCTGTAAGTGGGGGTTAAAGTGCCCCACTATTATTGTGTTATTGTCCATTTCTTTTAGAGTTGTTAGCAGTTGCCTTATATATTAAGGTAATCCTATGTTGGGTGCATATATATTTAAAATTGTTATATCTTCTTATTGGATTGATACTTTGATCATTATGTAATGTCCTTCTTTGTCTCTTATAATATTTATTTTCAGGTCTATTTTGCCTGATATGAGTATTACTACTCTAGCTTTCTTTTGATTCCCATTTGCATGGAATATTTTTTTTCCATCCTCTCACTTTCAATTTGCATGTGCCCCTAGAACTGATTCCCATTTGCATGAAATATTTTTTTCCACCCTCACTTTCAATTTGTATGTGCCCCTAGAACTGAAGGCAGTGTATGTGTGTGTGTGTATATATGTATATGTGTGTGTGTGTGTGTGTATGTGTGTATACATATATACATATATATATGTGTGTGTGTGTGTATATATATACATATATATATGTGTGTATGTGTGTGTGTGTGTGTGTCTTGTTTTTGTATCCACTCAACTAGTCTATGTCTTTTGGTTGGGGCATTTAGTCCATTTAAATTTAAGGTAATTATTGATATGTATAAGGTAATAACTGTCATTTCATTAACAGTTTTGGATTTGTTTTTGTTGCTCTTTTTTCTTCATTTCTTCTCTTGTTCTCTGCTCTTGTGGTTTGATGACACACTACAGTATGGTATTTGGATTCTTCCTATTATTTCTGTGTTATCTATTGTGGATTTTTGGTTTACAGTTAGCATGAAGTTTTGATATAGATGTTTATATACATACATGACTGTTTTAAGCTGTTGGGCTCTTAACTGCAAGTGTATCTCCAGTGTCCTGCATTTGTACCCGCCTCTTCTCATGATTTCTGATTTTGGTAGCATATTTGTGCATGAGTGATTTCCTACCATTTCTATATGTATGCCTTTACTGGTGAGCCTTTTCATTTGTGACATTTTTGTTTCTAATTGTGGCTTTTTCTTTTCTGCCTAGAGAAATTCTTTTAGTTTTTGTTGTAAAGCTGGTTTAGTGGTACTGAATTCTCTTAGCTTTTGCTTGTTCGTAAAGCTTTTGCTTTCTCTTTCAAATATGAATGAGAGACTTGCTGGGTAGAGTATCTTGGTTGGAAGTTTTTTTCCCCCTTTCATCACTTTAAGTATATTGTCCCACTCCCTTCTGGTCTGCAGAATTTCTGCTGAAAATCTGCAGATAATCTTATTGGGGTTCCCTTGTATGTTATTTCTTTTCTCTAGTTACTTTCAGTATTTTCTCCTGATCTTTAATTTTGGTCAGTTTGACTATTATGTGTATCGGGGTGTTCCTCCTTGGGTTTATTTTATATGGTACTTGCTGTGCTTCCTGGATTTGAGTAGTGATTCCTTTCATTAGAGGGAACTTTTTGGCTATTATCTCTTCAAACATTTTTTTCTGGCCGTTTTCCTCTCTCTCTCTTCTCCTTCTGGCACCCCTCTAATACTGATGTTGGTGCATCTAATGCTGTCCCAGAGTTCTATTAGACTGTCTTCATTTTTTTTCAATATTTTTTCTCTTTTCAGAGATTTCAATTAGTCTCTCTTATCCATTCTCCACCTCTCTTATCCTTTCTTCTGCCTCCTGTATTCTGCTGTTGGTTGCTTCGAATGAATTACTTCAGTTATTGTATTTTGAAACTCTGCTTACTTAATCCTTAAATATTCTATTTCGTTGCTCAGTGTTTCTCTTAATTTATCAGTCTCTGCTTCCAGTTTATTTCCAAGATCTTGAATCATCTTCACTATCATCAGTCTAAAGTCTTTTTCATGGAGGCTGATAATCTCCAGATGACTTAGATGTTTCTCTGGAGGTTTTTATTGCTCCCTTATCTGAAAAATAATTCTCTGCCTTTTCATTTGGTATAACTTTTTGATGTGGCCTCCTTTTTTGCAAATAATAGAGTTGTAGCCTCTCTTGCTT
Organism: Catagonus wagneri; assembly: GCA_004024745.2. Classification (NCBI taxonomy): domain Eukaryota; kingdom Metazoa; phylum Chordata; class Mammalia; order Artiodactyla; family Tayassuidae; genus Catagonus; species Catagonus wagneri. The sequence continues at coordinate 5,410,709 of PVHT021183526.1, read as the reverse complement.
CTTCTGATGTCTACCCTCCTTGTGGCTGAAGTTGGTACTGGGGGCTGGCTGTTGGCTTCCTGATGGGAGGACCTGGTACCTACCCACTGGTAGGTGGAGCTGACTCTTATCCCTGTGGTGGGTGGTGCTTTGTCTCTGGGTGAGATTAGAGGTGGCTGTGGGCCTGGGGGTGGGGCTCTTTAGGCAGCCTCTTTGCTGATGGGTGGCGCTATGATCCCATTCAGGTTATTATTTGGCCTGGGGCTTCTCACCCCTGATGGGCAGGGCCAGATTTTTCAAAAATGGTCACCTCCTGAGAAGAACACACTGATGATTATTCCTGAAACCTTTGCTTGCAATGTCCTTCTCCCGCAATGAGCCACAGTCACACCTTGTTTTCCCAGGAAAACCTAACTGAGAACTTCAGTTAGGTCTGATCCAGTTTCCCATGGAGTCTCTGCTTTGCCCTGAGACCAAGTACACATGAAAGTCTGTGTGCACCCTTCAAGAATGGTCTCTCTGTTTCCCCCAGTCCCATAGAGCTCCTGTGCTCAAGCCCCAATGACCTTCAACGCCAAATGCTCCAGGGGCTCCTTCTCCCAATGCCATATCCCCAGGTGTGAAGATCTGACATGGTGCTCAGAACTCTCACTCCTATATGTGAGTCTCTGTGACACAGTTACTTTCCAGTCTGTGGGGTGCCCACCCGGTGGGTATGGGGTTGCTTACACTGTGCAAACACCCTCCTACCATCTTTATGTGGCCTCCTCTTTGTCTTCTGGAGTAGGATATCTTTTTTGATGATTTGCAGTCTATTTGCTTGAATGTTGTTCAACAGTTGGTTGTAATTTTGTTGTTTTTATGAGATGAAGGTTGAGCTCCAGTCCTTCTACTCCCCCATTTTAATCCTATCCCTCATTTCTAATTCTTGATATTCAAAAAATAGAAATTTTTTTTGCTTTTTTTTATGGCTGCACTCATGGCATATAGAGATTCCCAGGCTAGGGATCCAATCGGAGCTACAGCTGCTGGCCTACGCCATAGCCACAGCAATGCCAGATCAAGCCTTGTCTGCGACCTGCACCACAGCTCATGGCAATGCTGAATCACCAACCCACTGAGCGAGGCCAGGAATCAAACCTGCAACCCTAGTCAGATTTGTTTCTGCTACATGACAATAGAAACTCCCCAAAAGATACCATTCTTAACACATCCAGCTATCACAGTAAATGGGTTAGTGAAAAGAACAATTACAGAATGGTGTGAGAAGTAGCAAATACTGAAGAATATAATTCCTATTCTCACCATACAGTCCATCTTTTTATAAAGCATAAAATGGAAATTTTGGAAGCACCACATTTATCCCTTTAATCTCAGCCAAAATCTGACCTCAAGAAAAAAAGAAGGAGATAAACTGTTCATTTCTAATAGAAGATATTTAGGATAAAAGAAACAGTAAAGTTTTCTGAAGATAATTCCTTTTAGCTTGACATCATTAGGATTTTCTCATGCGCTGTGTAAAAATTCAGCTCCACATAATATACATATTTGAGCACAAAGCTCCAAAGGAGTTAAAAAATATAACTCACTGCTACTCAACACTCTGTTCTTTAGCCAATGGAAACACCAAGAATCTTAGCTTGGATTCTCTTTCCAGTTTCTTGCTTATTTTGCTTCAGATAAAATAGAATATGTTAATCTTGAAGTCACTTGGGGCTTAAATTACTGCTTGCTAACCCTTGTGACCAATACATGAATCGATAATAATCGATGTTCTTGAAAGTCAAGTGCATAATAGAATCTCCTCCCAAGAAGAGATGAATTTCTATGAATGAACTAAGGGATTTCTTTCTGAAGTCTTTTAGTATAAACTAGAGGAATATAAAATGTTTCCTTAACTTCCTTGGAATATTGCTGGGTTTCCTGGATACTTCAAGCACATCATATTTTACAGTATTCTCTTCTTCAGATATCTGAAGTATTTCTATGTTAAGATGGGAATAAAAAAAGATGTGTTAAGATAGTAAAACACTTCTTTCACTCGTAATGTAGAAAACCTCAAAAGATATAATAAAAGTAAAATATTTTGTAAGCCAAAATAAAATGCACATCTGGAAAACCAACAATTCTGATATCAGTAAAAAGGAAAGAAATACATAAGAAAATAAAGACCTTTTAAAAAAACAATAACCACAAAATTAAACTGGTGTAAGAAAGTACATTTTTAAAAGAATTCCCCTCTTTATTTAAATATATCCTTTCTTTTTATGATAACAATTCTCAGAGAGGAAGGACTAAAAGACTTTAATTAAAATATTCTCAAAAGCAGACTTTGAAGTAACTTTGAGAATATTTTTTTTAAATAAATAACGCCTCCAAACACAATTGGCCAGAAAAAGATATAATGACAATTAGCTACATCATATTTTTGATGATCAAATCTGAAAGTAATACACTTGAGTAAACATATTTGAGTATATGGTTAATTCACAGCCACCTTTGCACATTGTTTAAGAAGCAGCATATCCTGATATGAGTGAGTAGATGAGGCTTTCTTTTGCTCTCCTAATGTACCTATTGAGTTTTCTTTACAGGGTAGGAAAAAAAAAGTTAAGGATTTAAGAGGGGGCTGGGGGACTAATATCCAGACAGCAGCTGCAGAAGATAATGGATGGACTTACTTTTTTTTCATTTTTAATCACATGGACTAGATAAATAATTTAAAAACCTTAAATATATAATGCTTTCAAAGAAGGGAAATGGACCCAGTTTCCAAAGATATTGACTTCCAAAGTGCTATACAGAGTGGCAAAGTATTAAATTTTTAAATATTCTGATCCTAATCTTTACATTACAGACTATCTGTGTATTGATTGAAGCAGTGTGTTTTCTTTCTTCTACTGGAGGCCATTTGCAGATATCACTAGCTGTCATTCTGGGAAATGCATTATTGCACTGTCATTATCTCCCCACATAATCAGAATCTCTCAGAGTTTGTTTTATAAGTGTTTTTTAATGCATAAAGCTTGATATGTGGTCTTCTTCTTCATAAAGAAAAGATTCCTGTGTATTTCTTTTTCACTGGAGTTAATTAAGTATTATGAATACCACTAACTCTGAATTTAAACATTGAAATTTGAAATCTTTTGTTGCTAAAATTTCTTTCAGAGCACAGTGCAAAATCTGTTATCCTTTGTAAAGACAGAGCTGTGACTAAATAATCAGGTCAGCCTCCAAATGAAAAAGAGATGATCAAATTCTTAACAAGCTCTCTGTGTCCTATTAGAAAGTGAGGATTTACTATGAAAGCATTTATTGATTCATGTGATAAACACTACATACACATATGTCTTCAATTATTTAGAAATTTCATTTCTTAAGTAGAGTTCCAATTAATGTATCTCCAACTACAGATTCATAGTGTTTACTATCACATCAGGTGTAAGCCTGCTCTATCAGTAAGTATGGCCACAAACAGGAATGTCAGTGGATCAACTTCTTTTTCTTCCCCTTGTGTGAAACAAAATCACCATGCAACGTGTCATATGATTTTTTGCATTATCATCAATTTAAAATAGTAGGATTAATGTGTGTCTAGTGCTAAAAACATGGTGTTCCAGTGAGCAACAACTCTTCAAAATGCTTTAAAAAACTTATTAGATGAAAGGAACCAACGGTGAAAAGAACTACTTTTTAACTGATTCAGACATTGAAATACTTCTATAAAGTATGTTTCGAGCCAGTAAGATCACAAGGACACCACTGCTCAAAGAATAAGTTTGCTAATTCTGTTTTTTATTAAATTATATTATTATCAACCAGGATTTTACTCTTCCCTATTTCAGTCCTGACTTATTTCCTCACATCATTAACTCAATCTCTTATCTCAGATCTCAGCTCCAAACATGAGAAGCTCCAGGGGAGCGTTCTTCTTTCTTCTTGACTAAAAAGAATGCAACTCCCAGCTCCATGTAACCCTTCATGATGATGTTCACTGCAATTCCAAGGTGATACTAACTTCTGTCATTCTTTTATTATGATCTGCCTCACTCACTAGACAGTAAGCTAACATGAGAGCCAGAAAATGTCTCTCTCCCCCACGTCCTCCTGCCCTACCAACCCTGCCTTGTCACTGAATCTCCAGAATTACAAACAGTGCGTAACAGCAGTCAAACAAAACTTGTTGGAGAAATGAACAAATGAATGAAAAGGAAAGCAATGAAACTGTGAATCTCAAGGATGGATAACATGTAGTTTTCTTGTGGTGCAGTGTATTAAGGATCTGGCATTGATGCAGCGGCACAGGTCGCTACTGTGGTGCAAGTTCGATCCTGGCCTGGCATGGCAAAAAAAAAAAAAAAGAAAAGACAGATAACGAGAAAGTAAGTCTTCCCACAGGTCTTATAAAGATAGACTAATATAACAGCTTATGTGAAAGTGAAATCTCTTGGCCAAGCTGTAATTTTACACATTGGAAAACTGAGGTGTGGAAATCTTAAACAAATGGCCAGTGGCAAAGATTCTTTTCACATGCCCTTAGCACTGATACCAGCTTATTATTTAAGAATTTAAGACTTTACTATAAAAGAATTTATTAATTCTTGTCATAAACAATATATACATAATGCCTTCAGTTATTCAAAAGGATTTCATTTATAAGAAATGCTCCTATTAATACATCTCCCAAATACTTTAGTGTTGAAGATAAAATGAGATGTAATACTTTCCCCTTAAAGTATGCATAAAACTAGTGACAGAGATACTCTTAATACTAATTTTTATCCAGTGCAAATGAAGATGTTTATTCATTAAAGCCTGAAATGTCTGGAAGTTTTATTATCTAGGCAATCTTCTTTCCTACATGCTATTTGATCCTTAAAGAAGAGTATATCCTGCTAACAGTTCTAAAAATTCCATATATTTTAATGTATGCTGCTACCTAACATTGTGCCATCTTATACATCCTAAATAAATGCTTCATCTTCTCTCTTTGCTAGGAGGTGCTTTTTCCCCTGAAGGGGATTGTTTTATGAATTCAATAGAAAATACTACAGTAGGCCTGGAAGGGGCCTTGGGGGCTTTTTTTGATCTATTCTTGAATCTTCAAACAGGAGATCTTAACCATTACATAAACAAGTATTTGCCCATGTGCTGATGCTTTAATGAATTCAGGACAAGACTAATGAGAATTAAGCAGTAGATGTTAAACTTTTCTAACTCTTTAGTTCTTTTCATTCTGAGTTTTCTGTGGATGCTGAGTGTGGCAGAATGATAAAGCAATGGGTTGAAATGATATATAGAGAATGGTATAAAGAAACATGAAAAGTCATGATAGGAGCTTGGTAGGTCAGTAACTACCCTGTATCTTGGAAAGAGCAGGATGCTTTCAGGCCTTCTATGGAAGCCATCGCCTACAATAGTATTCTAGTTTGCAAATAGAGAGAGGGAATAGGAGAAATAAATATTATAGTATCTTTCAGATGCCATCAGCGTAAAGACATCAGGTGCACGCCTAATAAGAATCTCATATTGCATTTTAAGGTCATTTTCCTGTCTAGTCCTTATCTGCATTTCCTGAAGATTTACTTCTAATTGATTTTTTAAATTTATGTGAGTTCGTATCAAACTGTGACAGTGCATTTTAGGCTATACACTCATTTAGCTTTTTTCTTTTATATGTTGCATTTCTTATTTATAAGAATTCCACAAATCCTATCTTTTCCGTAGACATCTTTTACAATACAGTTCAGAATTCTATAATTTATTACAATGTTAAAGAAAAAATTTTATTTCTCTTATGACTGATTTTTCATCCAAGTATCAATTCTGTTCCTTCTCTAGATACTTAAATATAAACATGGGGACTATTAAAGAATGCCCTTATCATCTACACTGAAAAAAAAAAAACAAAAAACAAAACAAAAATTTCATACACTTGCACTTGCAGCTGTGTAAGCTGACATATGCTGGCTACTTGAAAGACAAATGAAAATGAAAATAAAGTCCTAAATACCTCATAAAATCATAAAATATAACCAAGTCTGGCTACATAATTTGAGTAGAAATTTTAAGTGCAAATAAAAGTTAAAAGCAAGATGCCAATGTGTACTTAAAATGGGCTTTTTTTCTCTGTTCTTGCTGGAATGTTTTGTGCTTTACACTTAAATGTGAAATGTGATTGCTAATAGATTTGTTGCTTAAATAAACAGTGTAGTAGTGTCATCTAATGATACAACCCAGCTCTGTCTTCTATTTAATGGTGACATTAATACACCTGACTTAACTGCTTCTTCAGGGAGGCACCACAGATCTGTTGCAGACTTTACAAGTGACACATATTATTTCCAAAGTTAAAACTGTGTTCCAGACCTTTCCTGAAAGCAAGATCTCATTTACATTCACAGAATTATCACAATGATAAAACTTACTGGGGGATTTAGAATATAATGCAGTAAGTGTGCAGTATCTTAGAACTCAGAAAGTCTGATCTTAAAGTCTTTGCCATTCATTTAGAAATTATTGTTTTAATTTTCAACTCGTAATTTATTCATTCACCCCTTTCCCAAGTTTAGAAATGCTTATGATCCCTCAGATAGTTCCTTCTGGAACAAGCTTTCCTCTTCTCCCCAGTCATTCGAAATTTTAAAAATCATTTCATATAATAGATTTGGATTTGATCAGAAGCATTTTCAAATTAATGCAAGGGGAGGTACATTATTTGCTTTAAAAAAAAATCCCTGTGTAAAAAATAAGTATAGAACATGCCCAGGAGAAGGAGTGAATCAATATCTTTAACCCCTTTTTTGGAAAACTCTACTTGGAGGGGTGAGAGGATGAAGAAAGTGCAATAAATTTTAACTGACTTCTCAAAATCTTTGAAACTGATCAGTAATAATTGCATCTATTGCAAGTATTTATATATAGGCTCCATTTTCAAAGTTGTAAACTTCTATTAGCCAGAAGATGCATTTCTTAATTACTATCCTCTCTCAATATCTTATCTGACCAAAAGATTGGAGTTAAATTATCAATACTGTTGACCCAACAAATTGGTTTTGTGGCACAAGACAGTTGTAAGTCTGTCAATTAAAACTGAACATACTGTCTACTAGTTTAGCAATTTATTCACTAAACCACTCATTAGAAGATAGCAATAATATTGTGCCAACATTACTTCAGTTCTCCAATGCAACTGTAATAGAAACAGTTTTAGAAACTCAATGAGTAGCAGAACATTGTGTTCTGACTAAAAGCTTCCTCTGAGCATGCTGGGCCTCTCTCAGGACACATGCAGCTTAATATCTAAAAAAACAAACAACCCATCAAAAAATGGGCAGATGATCTAAATAGACTTTTATCCAAAGAAGACATACAGATGGCCAAAAAGCACATGAAAATATGATCAACAATACTAATTATTATAAAAATGCAAATCAAAACTGCGTTAAGGTATCACTTCATGCATTCAGTCAGAATGGCCGTATCAAAGTCTACTAACAAATTCTGGAGAGGATGTGGAGAAAAGGGAAGCCTACTACACTGATGGTGGGAATGTAAACTGATACAATCCTACTATGGAAAACAGTATGGAAGTTCCTTAATGAAAAACAGAACTATCATATAATCCAACAATCCCACTCTTGTGCATATATCCGAAGAAAACCATAATTCAAAAAGATACGTGCACTTCAGTGTTCACTGCAGCACTATTTACAATAGCCAAGACATGGAAACATCCTAAATGTCCATTGTCAGAGGAATGGATAAAGATGTGGTACGTATATACAATGAAATATTACTGTCATAAAAAGGAATGAAATAAGGTTTTCAGCAACATGGATAGACATGGACTTATACTGAGTGAATTAAGTCAGACAGAGAAAAACAAATATGTCATACGCAGAATTTTTAAAAATAGTAAAATAGAACTTAGTTACAAAATAGAAACAGACTCATAGACTTTGAAATTAAACTTGGTCACCAAAGGGGTAAGGTAGGATGTGGGAGGGATGGCCTGCAGGTTTGCGGTTGGCAAATGCACACTTCTATATATGGAATGGAGGGGGACCTGCTATATAGCACAGGGAAATCTACTCCATATTCTGTGATAACCTATATGGGAATAGACATGTGTATATGTATAGCTAAATCGCTTTGCTGTATAGAAGAAATTAACACAACATTGTAAATCAACTGTATTTCAATAAAATTAAAAAAAATGCTAAAACTGGGATTAAAAGCCACATCCAATTAAATTTGAGAAGTTGTAGAGTTAACTTCCATGTTTTCAAAATTTTGATTTATAGAGTTCTCCTTCTGTAAACTGGAACTCAGCTTCTTTTCTTGTTCCCCAGAAAGAATCCACTTTCATCTCCTTATCAGTATTATTAGTATTGAGAAATGTACTCGAATGATAAAAGAGAGACTTCTTCTCACTCATCCTGTAGCAAACTAATTAAATATCATGATAGACTACTGTCTCCCGACTTCCGATGCAATTTCTCCTACTTCCTCCTCCGCCTCTTTTCTCTTCCTCCTTTCCTCTTCCCTCTCCTCCCTTTCTCCTCCTCTCCTGCCCTCCCCTTTCTCATTCTCCTTCTCCTTTTCTTTTTCATATAATTCAAGCCTTTCCAGCTTCTCCCTCCAAATTAATACAAATATCTACTATGGCAATCAGCAAAAAGCCCTCATAGAATCAGGACTTCTCCCAATTCAAGTCCACGTAGGATTATAAAGGGGGGTAAAAAGTGTCTTTCTTTACCTCAGGTATGTCTTGCTATGACCTTAATAAATAAATCAACTAAATCTTTTCATTGCAACATTTCCATTCCAAAGAGTGTTCTGAAAAAAAGAACAAGATAAAAGGAGGCCTACCTACAGATAGGCCCATAATATAGAAGCCAAAGGCAATACAAAGTTTGGTGAGGTAATATCTTCTCTATCCAAGATAAAAATTCTAAACATATTGGGAGGCTTTATGCTGAATATGCCCTAGAGTATGCATCTTTTTGGCTTAATTAGCACAATTATTCTTTTAATGATATATTTCCACATGGGCCCCTGGAAAAGTCACAGTAACTAATGATCACACTGTAGATGATTCCAAAAGTATTTCTCTTGAATAGTATATTTCACATATTTTGCCCTTTATTTTCCCTACCCAAAGAGGAGAGTGCCTATTGTGTGGCTAAAGCTGTTTTGAATTAATAGTCATGGTTCTGAATCTTGCCTCCACATATAAACACTGCAAACTATGATTCATTTTAGAGAAAATGAAACTCAATAAAAAAAAAAAAAAGAAAACGAAGTCCAACAAAATGATACATATATTTATAACTGCACAACCAGGCTCATGGCATAATGCATTACAGTTTCACAAACAATCAATACAAATTATTGGATATAAAATTACTTTTTGATGACCACTGTGAAAATACAAGCTGTTCAAGTCATTCCTCACACTATTATTGATTTTACTCTACTTTTTCTATTGCATTTTTAAAGTACTTTATGTCAATTTTTAAGTCTCTAGTCTCTAGTAAAATACTAAGCAAATTCATGTAGACTGGGATTTTCTAAGGGCTATCAAGGAAGAAGGGATTCTTGAGAAAACTTTTGCTTTGAATTATTTCCCATTCCAACATGCATCTATTTTTTTAAAGATACAAAAATGTCTTCAAAGTCACACAATCAATAAACATTTGAAATTGTCACAGCATTTTGAGACTAGCAGTAATTTTATTTTTATCATTTTTGTATAGGTTTTGTCCATACTGTAACAAAATGGGGTCAAATGGTTCCCATGAAGATGGTAATGTTTTCCTTCAAACATAAAATCACAGAAAATGATCATGCTTAAATGCAGGATTTTATTTATTTTAAATTCTTATTTATCAATTAATATTGAAACTAATTTGGGATCATTAGAATCAGATGTAGTTTACTCTGTGACCAAACTTTGAGAATTTTAATAACTTTCCAACAAAATGCTTTAGCCTATGTTTCCTGGGAAACAGACTCTGAAATTGAGATAGGTATGGGCAAATTTTATCAGGAAGGACCCTTGATTAAAATACCTGCAAAGGAGTTAAACAAGTAGTACTGGGCAAAAGGAAATTTGCCCTGTAGATGTAAGAGAGGCCTCAACTGATGCTAAATGGGAGTTCTGAAACTGGAAAGATCCTTTGGACATGGTTAGACTAAGGAAACAGGAGGGGGGCCCATAAATCTGTATCATTATATCCATCAGTCTTTAGATGCAGATCAGCCCAGGAAGAGGGAGGGTATGACCTCAGGCAGGACAACTCTTTTCAGACAAAGCCAGTTTCGTAGAATAACAGGTAAAGGAAGGAACGCCCCCATCCTGAAAGGGCCATCCATGTGCTGTAACTACAGTGTGCGCTCTATGTAGTAAGGGGTATTTTTATATTCTGAGACCATGTAGATTTATCCGCATATGAGAGCTCCCCACCACCTGACCATTCATATCTTGCCTCTCTCTTGATGTCCACTGCTTTGAAAATAATTTCCACTTATCTCTCAGTCTGCCCATTATTTACCCCATTATTTACCCCTCTCTGATTTTCTGCTTCTATGTGAACTTGTGTTTGTTTTACCTATTTCAGCATTACATTTTGATTTTCAGGTATCCAGTAAAACTAAACCAAATGTCAGGCAACCCAGTGGTCTTTAAATATTTTGCTTGGGTAAATACTAAAAGAATTCTTAAAATAACCACAGGTCTGTCCCTCATACATTTCAAAGCTGATTTTTATAAATTTATGATTGATTTAAATATGTGGAAAGAATATAGTGAATGATGAATTTTAAGGATTGAAAATTATAAAAATACATTTCATCATAATTTTAAAAGTACTGCACAGCATCAAAACATGAGAAACATAAGGCACAGTTCTTGACTTATATCCTGAATTATTCTTGGGTAAGTGAGATACACATTAAAAAAATTAACAATGAAAGGAAGAAAATGACACTGGGAAAATGAGTTGGTGTGAATATCCAGCTTCCTGTGAAATGAGATGGACATTCTTCTAAAATCTTTCAGCTCCTTCCCAGTGTCGTTACGAAAATGGTGCAAATTTTCAGCCACACCTACCATAGTCATTTTGCAAATTTTGTTTATTTCTGCAGTACATTTCTTTACTACTTTAATCTTATATCATCAGTTCCATTTGGCAACTCAGTATTGCCTTTCAGCTTTCAAAAATGTTTTTTCAGCTTCCATTCCCTCCCTCCTGCCATCCATTCTCTCTTTTCTTTCTTTCTTTTCTTCCTTCCTTCCTCCCTGCCTCCCTCCCTCTGTTACTTCCTCCATCCTTCCTCCCTCTCTCCATTCCTTTTCTCCTTCCCTCCCTCCATTCCTTTCTCCCTTCCTCTATTTTTCCCTTCCTCCCTCTACCCATTCCTCCCTCCCTTCCTCCTTCCCTCCTTCAACCCTCCCTCTTTGTTTGACATGACTTTATGAAAGACACACAAAGTATATGAGATGGCTCTTCTCTTGTCCCTCAATACTGTTTTCTCTTCTGTCATGATTCTTTTTTTTTTTTTTTGCCATTTCTAGGGCCCCACCGGCAGCATATGGAGGTTCCCAGGCTAGGGGTCTAATCGGAGCTGTAGCCACCATCCTATGCCACAGCCACAGCAACGCGGGACTGAGCTGCATCTGCAACCTACACCACAGCTCACAGCAACACCAGACCCTTAACCCACTGGGTGAGGCCAGGGATGGAACCCACAACCTCATGGTTCCTAGTCGGATTCGTTAACCACGGGAACTCCCTGTCATGATTCTTATCACACATGGTTCAATTACCTCTCTGTACCCATATCAATATCTAAGATCTCCAAAGCTAAGGACCATCTGAACTGTTCACTGTTATACAGCCAACAAGTAGCACACTGTCTGATAAATAGTTGAAGCAAAATAAATATTTACTGAGTAAATTAAATATATAGTCAATGGTGAAATTAAGAAAAGTTGCCTACTAGAGAAGTCAACTTTTACCTTTTAAAGAATATGTGAGAATGGAACTGGAAGCGAGAGGAAAGTTAGGAGTTTCTGGCTTCATTTCTTGAAAGATGGCTATCTCTTTAGAAGAGGGCTGTTTCTCCAGAAATATATCCTAAAACCAAGCATGATATTAGTGGAAAAATTAACTAGTCATGCTTCTCTGGCAAATTTATATAATTTATCTTTACTGACAAAATATAAAGATTATATCTATATATCCTGTTCCTCCTTATCTGTCCCAGTATAGAACTTCCATATGAGGGAAAAACGTTTAGCTTCCAGGAATTAAAACTTAAATTCATAATAGATCAGAGTAGTGATAAGAAAATTCATTATGAACTGATTATTCATTATGAACTGATTATTATTGGCTTGTTTCAGACATTTATGATAGTCCCTTGATTAAAAAACAGAAATTCTAAATTTGCTATATAACTTAGGATCCGTCTATAAAATGTAAATACACCCAGTTGATTGAAGTGTCCAGATGTTTTGGTGTGATATAAAAACGTCCTTAGACTACCAAGTATTTCACAGTAATAATTGTATTTTAAATAGTTGGTAGAATTATTTTATTGTTGACAGCTTTTGAACCTAATTTGGGTAGAATATTGTTCTCTTGGAATAAAACTATCTGCAGATTCATTTTTCTTGCAGAAAGTAACAAAATACACTCATGCCTCCAGCTGCTTTTTATTGAAACTCTGTTGGTAAGATCTGTAGATATAAAACTTTCATACCTACACTGGCTATGAAACTACCAGAATTCTTTTTATCTCAGCCACTGGCCAAATGAGTAACCCTGAAAAAATCACACCATGACTCTGGCCTCAGTTCTTTCCTTTTTTTTTTTTTTTTTTGGCTTTTGTATTTTTAGGGCTGCACCCACAGCATACAGAGGTTCCTGGGCTAGGGGCTAAATAGGAGCCATAGCAGCAGCAACATCAGGTCCAAGCCACGTGTGCAACCTACACCACAGCTCACAGCAATGCCGGATCCTTAACCTACTGAATGAGGATGGGGAATGAACCCTGCTGAGCCATGACAGGAACTCCCCAGTTCTTTCATCTATAAAATTCAGACATTGGAGGAGTTCTCGTTGTGGCTCAGTGGTTAATGAATCCGACTAGGAACCATGAGGTTGCGGGTTGGATCCCTGGCATCACTAAGTGGATTAAGGATCCGGTGTTGCCGTGAGCTGTGGTGTAGGTTGCAGACACGGCTTGGATTCCACGTTGCTGTGGCTGTGGCGTAGGCCGGCGGCTACAGCTCCTGTTAGATCCCTAGCCTGGGAACCTGCATATGCCATGAGTGCGGCCCTAGAAAAGGCAAAAAGAGAAAAAAAAAAGATAAAAATTCAGATATTGGTGAGGTGATCACCAAGGTCCTTTTTGACTCTACTATTGACATTATAATTTTAAACCCCACCTAAAAAAAAAATGGATACTGTGATATTCTTAACTGAGTAAAACATTGGCTTGTGCCATAGACTTTGATTCTCCCACAGGTAAAGAGAGAGAGGTCCCTGGCCTGTTTTTAGTCTTTTATTGGCTTCTGTAATACAACATAACCTGTTCTGGTGCACACAGACTTTGTTTCTGATCTTCATAGGCTTCCTAAATTTGACTAAGTTAAAGGTAAAGAGAGAATGAACCATTCATATCCTTTACTTCTTTATTTTAGAATGAAGTCCATTTATAGCTCATTTATTTACCAATTTTTATTTCAACATACATTTTCTTGTAAGTATGACTGGTAAGCAAGAATATAGTAATTCAAGGACACATAACTGAGCTATCATGTTGGTAATAAGAATAATGCAATAGTAATTGCTAGCATTTATGAAGCAAAGATTATGTGTCAGACACTTTGTAATATAACAACCCTATGAAATATGAACTATTATCTCCATTATTACTGATGTACAATCTACAAAAGGACTTACAAATACTATTAAGTAATAGGGTTGGTATTAGGAACTATGTGGTGACTTTTAATGTCTCTGCAATACAGTTTCTAAAGAAAGTGCAGAACCTAGAGTTAATGAACAGGGACCTCCCTGTGTAAACTACCTTAAACTTAAAGTGACTCCACAACAGAAGTCAGAAGAGTAGAATCTAGCAAGAGATAAAACCTTCCTATGAACAAACCATTTCTTTGCAACTGCCTACATACCTTCTCCTAGAGTGCTGCTGCCTTTGTATTATTGATCCCATACCTAGTATTTATTATGCTATATTTTTTTCCCAGTTGGAACAGCAAGAAGAGGAAGGGGAGCAGGATTAGAGAACTGGGAGCTGTAGTATTATTATCAATGAACTGTAAGATTTTGCCTTAAATAGCTAGCAATTATTTTAAGAATGTATTTTAATTTTCTGAAGCAGTATGTTTTGATATACCCAAAAGTGCACCATCATTTGTATTTCCTAATGGCAATTTTATTTTAGAATGAAGTTCATATACAGTAAAGGAATGTATGGGAGTCCACACTCAAAGAAGAAGGAACAGAAAATGGACTGGTTCTAGATTAGGCCAGTCTCTCAGATTATCATTAAAACAAATGATAAGAGAGCGCCATTCCTCAGTTAAGTTCAACAATCTTTTTTTTTAATATAACAATATTTGTCAGACTTTCTGAAAAGAATGTAAAAGCACATACGTGATTGAAACAAAACTATTTTCATGAGATCATTCTATTGAAAGAAGTTGGACAGGAAGCTAGCTAATATACTGTTAGCCATCTACCTGAATAGAAAAAATAAAAAAGATGTACTGCACATTAGAGAAAAATTTGAGGGCTAGCCTTTATTTTTGCCATATTTCTTAATCAGAGATTACTTGGCTTTGAAGTATTCTTTTCCCTTGGCATACTTCTCAAGATTTACTATATATTTTTCCTCTGATTTGACGGTAAGTTCTGAATAAAGTCTGTGATATCTTCATAGATTTCTTTTTGACTGAACAAACAGACCTTAGAGCAGGCAGTCAAAAGTCAAACGAATCATTTGGCCACAGACTGAGTCTCTGTGGAAGAACTACTGGTCCTTAATATGGACATTTTTGGTGCTTCAGTACACAATACAATTGACTAAGGTCATCTCGAAGTCAGGGAAAGTCAGGTACCGTATAGTAGTTATGCTGAATGTTGTATTTTGGTATGGCTGCCTTTACACCACATTTTAAGACCAATTATTTTGGCTCAGTCATTTAGTTACCACATATATGCTGCTGTGTCAAAAAGTTGAACTTTCAACTTCTTTCCTTAGCTAGTAATGTTCAAAATAGATAAGAGATGAGGGACTTTGTAGGCACCAGGAACTTGAGATGTTAAGGAGGGGTAGAAAATTAATAATTGAATAAAAATTAAGGTAATGTTAGATGAGATGGCTATGGATGTACAAAGAGTATCTGTTATACACATTACTGCTTCACAAAAAATAACAGTGAAAAAGGATTAAAAGGTACTATGTTTATCTGTGTACACACACACACACATATATATACACCTATAAGGATATAATGTATAACACAGGGTATATAGCCAATATTTTAAAACAACTGCAAGTGGAGGATAACCTTTAAAATTTGTGAATCACTATACTGCACCATGTAAATTATATAACATTGTACATTAACTATATTTCAATTAAAAAGGGTTAACTAAGAAAAAGAAAAAAATAACACAGTGGATTAAACATCTAGTGATCTAAAAAGAAACATAACTGTGTCAAACAATTTCCAATAAAATACACCACTTCAGGGTAAAGAATGATCTTCAGAGTCAGAAAATAAGTTTAAATCTTATCACTAGTGGTTTCAATGTGTGTGAATTTTCATAAGCTATTTAATCTCTATGAGCTTCAGAATCCTCATCTGTAAAATAGGGATAATAATATCTACTTTGGAAGGGAAGCTTAGTCTAAGGTTTAAACATGATATTTGTAAAGTATATTGTACAGTGACCAACAACTAGTAAATCCCAAATTAGCAGTATATACATAATGGGAGTTACATAATAACTTCTGTGACACGATTATCTTGCATTACTGTGAAAAGAAATGGGAAACCGGGACAGGATTCCTTCTAAGATTACTTTAGAACTGGTGGGAATTGGGAGGGGGGGAACATTTGGTCAGTTTGATTATTATTAAAATAACATAGTAATCAATTTGAATTTGCTTAGCTTATTTTGGAAATTCTGAGGTAATATGGCAAATTCATTTGGGAGTCAGTCAATATCTGAGATTTAAGCTACCATGGAAGAATTCAAGCAGTTATGGTGGTGGTGGTGGTGGTGGTGGTGGTGGTGGTTGCAACAATGATGTTGATGATAATAGCACCTAGCATTTATTAACTACTTATTATGTCTCAGATCCTTTGCAAAGTATGTAATATAAACTACATTAATCTTCACAAGAACCACGAGATACATACTAAAGTTATTCCTTATCTCTGTATGAGAAAAGCAAAGCACTGAGAAGTGTAGTAACTGTTTCAAGGTTTCGTGTTAGAGTTAGAATTTAACCTAACTCTGTTGGTAAAAGAACTTGAATTCTTAAAAATTACATACTGCCTCCTGGAATTATCCTAAAGTCATCTGCTCCTCATCCTTTTCCCTCATGTACATATTTAAACATAGGCAAGTCCTGCTAATTTTAACTTGCATTGTTAGTCTAAATCTAAGGTTAATCTTGTTTGCAAGGACTTCTGAAACTGCCTCAAATAATACCCTTACCTCTTTTCTTGTTGCTTAAAAAATAAATATAAGATGGATAATAATTAGATTTGAAGGTCAGGAGAAGAAGATGAATCTCCTTCCATGGAAACTGGAAAGAGAAATTTCACTATCAATTTAGATATGAAACAGATCAAAGTTCCAAACAACGATGGGGCTGAGAAAGAATAAATAATTATTATTTAAGAATTATATAATAATTATTATTTAAGAATTATATAATAATTATTAAAGAATTATTAAATATTTAAATAATCCCTTTGAAAGGATTATTTCCTTCAAACTTCACCATGTTCTTCCTTCTAGTACCTTACCCAACATACTCTTCATTGATTCTTCCCAGATTAGACACAATGGAAGAAGGCATTAGGAATTAAGAAACATAGTGTCCCACAGCTGGTATAGTTCTAACATATTATTAGATGCTTCAGATGTCAATAAACAACAGCCATCACTTACTCTAGTGTAACATTATTTTCCTTCAGCAAGAGTGAAGCTGTCTCAAGGCAGAACACAGCTCCTTCAGTGCAGAGCACAGTCTGTCCTCCGAATAGCCACTATGACTTTTCCTTAGGCCCAAGATTTTAATGGTCACTAGCAAAATTCATTTTAGGATGACCTCAGACAAGGTCCCTCTTGTGTGGTCTAAATTCAGTGTAAGTGGAACTGCTCCTTGATAAAGTTTACATAATGTGTCTTTAGTCCATCAGACAGGTGCTCCTTTTAACAATTATTTGTTTGACTGTGTTTCTAAAACATAGAAGTATTGAGAAATTCTTGAATTCCCTCTGCCATAGCTTGGAAGTGGGTGGAAGCAATCACTTCCATGCAAAACACTGCAGAACACAAACAGCACAAAAATAAACCTCTATCTAAAGGCTCTTCTCAGCTGGCTTCTTCAGTCTCCTTCGCATATGGCCTTCAACTATCCCTACATGCAACAAACTAATGCTCATTTTCCATAGGCAAAGACTACGTATTTTGTACACTGTCGACAAGGTTTAGAAGAAGCAAACTATAAATAAGGAATATGTAAAGGATGCAACAATGATTACTAGCCATATATTTCACGGATTTAGCTCCGAATATAAACTCTTAAGACTTACCCCTAACGGATTTTTTTTTTCCAGTTCTTATCACTTGACCCATGTTTTTGATATCTTCTAATCTCTATAAAATTTTCATTAACATGAATCCTGTTTCCTCACTTGCTTTCCTAATTTGGAACAGAAAATAATGGAAATAAAATAGATTCAGAGTTCAAAGAACCGCTGATATCATACTTCCTCTGGAAACATCATTTTCTTCCCTTAATGTGGGTAATTCCGTCTATTAAAACCGACAACGCTGATATTCTTTCAGCTGATTCCAGATGTTCTATTCTCTAACTCCATTTTAGACCTTTTTTCAAGTCAAAAGCAGACAAATATTACAGGCTATCAATAAAATCATTCTTATACACCCAAGTTATAGTATTAAAGGCCAGAGAAGGCAACAGAAAATAGTATTGTTTTTAAAGGACAGAATATAGCATGTTTTCTCCACAACTATGAAAAACTGACTCATGGCCATAAATGATATGAGACAGCAGACTTGGGAAACAAACAAGCAAAAAACCAATACAAAACAGAAAACAGACCATTTTAGCTACCTACATCATTACTATTTACCTCCTTGATTGAAACTCTTTCCAAAATATCAAAACATAATTTATATAAATGTCTGTTTCATTAATAGTATATTGAAATATAGCATGCAAATTGTTATTCCAAGATGAAACTTATTAAGCATTGTGCAGATAAATGGTTCACATAAAAAATCCAGGATTTAAATTTTACTTTAAAATATATACTCAAAATATTATATTTGTAAATAAAGCAATCCATAATTTAAGATTTTATTTCACATTTTTTGACAACCATATATATCTTTGAGAATTAATTAGCGTTGTAATTTATCTTATAGTCACAGGTTACTGAACCAAGCAAGTTAACTGAAAAGCACATCTTTTCATTTAGCTAGCTTGAGGCTTTACTCAAAATAAGCCTACTTTCCTTACTCTGTTAAGTGCTAAGATCTATCTTTCTTGTTTTGCTACCTGTTTCATTTCATACAGAGGTTTCATGTTTGCATCCTAATTTTCTAACCTTGAGTTCTGGGGTCTTCCATATATTTAATGAAGTCGACTAATAAATCTCAGTTCTCCTTGAGTAAGCAATCCTACTGCAGACTCAGCTCTCTCTCCCTTGACTTTCCTGGAGCCCAAATAAGATTTGTGCTCTGACAGGGTGAGCATTTACTTTATCAGAAAGCATATTAGGGTGGGCATGTCTCAGCATAATGTGCACCAGAATCAGAGAGGATGACTAATTTGTTCTGCTATTAAGCAGATAATAAAATGATTTAGGCATGCAGATATGAAACAGCCAGCACTTTGAGAATTCTATATAGCATATTTCATCTTAAATCTGGCCAAGACCAAAAGCCTTTTATGTATTAAGTGACATTTACAGGAAAGACAAAGCTTTACCCAGAACTTAGAAATGTTTACCTAAGATGAGATAAGAAGATAATAACAAAGAATTAAAGTTAGTGTCAGTTATGTGCATTTTGGAAATTTTGTTTTATACTAGCCTAGCTTTACCAATTGCTTCCTTGCTTAAAGGTTTTAAAAAGTACAATGTCAGGGAACATATGTAAACCAAAGCAATATGAGAATATTTATTAGAACTTTATCTAAATAGTAACTTGCTGATCACCAAGATAATTATTAATGTGTATGCACGCATGTGGGTTTTTGTGTATACAGAAAACACTAAATAGCCTTAAAAATTTGGCTTATGTTTATGAGGCAGACAGTCCAGGCTAGGATTATTAACTGGTATAACTTCCTGTAATAATTTGAAAGTATATATGAAGAGCCTTAAAAATGCAAACATTCTGTGAACTAGCAATTCTACAAAGGGCAAGGAAATATCCTAAAAAATCATAAATAACCTTTATAGTAAGATGTTTATCACAGACTAATTTATAATTATAAGCATTCCAGAAATATTCAAAATATTAAACAAAGGAGGAATGATTAAATTTTAATTCATTCCTACAATAGAGTTTCATGCTATCATTACAAATTATATTTTCAAGGTTTTTAATTGTAAGAGAGAAATACATACACAAAAGTTTTAAATGAAAAAAATCACAAACATATATAGCTATCTTATGAGAACAGTATGGTAACCAGTATTTTTTAAATAATTACTTTGCTTATACCTGGTTGGGAAAATTTCATTCTCTTCTTTAAAGATTTCAGTATTTCATTCGTTATTATGAAAATGTGCTGCCTTGAAACTACCAAAGTATACTTTAATCAACTCACACAGTAGTTATTTTTAGTATGTTATTTTTTAATTTCAAAATAAGCTCTGTTACAGGGCAAGTTTCTATTAAATTCCCCATATCTTAGGCTGTGAAAAGTCAGGGGCAATATTCTCAAAAAAAAAAAAAAAAAAAAAAAAGAACCACTGAAAATAAAAAAATAGGGGGAGAAAAAATGGAGTTCCTGTCATGGTTCAGTGGAAATGAATCTGACTAGCATCCATGAGGACGCAGTTTTGATCCCTGACCTCACTCAGTGGGTTAAGGATCCAACGTTGCTATGAGCTGTAGTGTAGGTTGCACATGCAGCTCAGATCCAGCATTGCTAGGGCTGTGGCACAGGGCAGCAGCTACAGCTTGGATTCAACCCCTAGCCTAGGAACCTCCATATGCCATGTGTGCAGCCCTAAAAAGAAACAAAAAGAAAGTAACATGTAACTGCGGAAGCTTAAGAGAGAGTGTATTAAAAATATGTAATCAGAGGAAAGATTGTTAAAAGATCAATGAAACTAAAAGCTAGTTTTTTGAGAAGATCAACAAAATTGGTAAACCCTTAGCCAGACTTATCAAGAAAAAAAGAGAGGACACAAATGTATAAAATTAGAAAGGAAAAAGGAGAAGTAACAGCATACAACACAGAAATACAAAGGATCATAAGAGAATACTATACACAACTATATGGCAATAAAATGAAAGCCTAGAAGAAATGGGCAGATTCTTAGAAAAGTACAATCTCCCAAGACTAAACCAAGATGAAACAGAAAATATGAATAGACCAATCACAGGTTCTGAAATTGAAACTGTGATTAAAAAGCTTCCAACAAACAAGTCCAGGACCAGATGGCTTCACAGGTGAATTCTATCCAACATTTAGAGAAGAGGTAACACCTATCCTTCTGAAACTCTTTCAAAAAATTGCAGAGGAACAGACACTCCCAAACTCATTCTATGAGGCAACCATCACCCTGATACCAAAACCAGACAAAGATATCACAAAAAAACAAAATTACAGTCCAATCTCACTGATGAAAACAGATGCAAAAATCCTCAACAAAATACTAAGCAACCGAATCCAACACTACATTAAAAGGATTGTACATCATGATCAAGTGGGATTTATCCCAGGGATGCAAGGACTCTTCAAAATCCACAAATCAATCAGTGTGATACACCACGTTAACAAACTGAAGAAGAAAAGCCATAGGATCCTCTCCATAGATGCAGAAAAAGCCTTTGACAAAATCCAACACCCATTTCTGATAAAATCCCTTCAGAAAGTGGGCATAGGGGGATCCTACCTCAACATAATAAAGGCCATCTATGACAAACCCAGAGCTTACATCATTCTCAATGTAGAAAAGCCGAAAGAATTCCCACTGAGATCAGGAACAAGACAGGGATGTCCACTCTCGTCACTACTATTCAACATAGTTTTGGAAGTCCTAGCCACAGCAATCACAGAAGAAAAAGAAATAAAAGGAATCCAAATTGGAAAGGAAGAAGTAAAACTATCACTATTTACAGATGACATGATACTATACCTAGAGAATCCTAAAGACTCCACCAGAAAACTATTAGAGCTCATCAATGAATTTGGTAAAGTTGCAGGATACAAAATTAATACACACAAATCAACTGCATTTCTATATACTAACAATGAAAGATCACAAAGAGAAATCAGGAAAGCAATCCCGTTTACTATTGCATCAAAAAAAATCAAATACTTAGGAATAAACCTACCTAAAGAGATAAAAGACCTATACTCTGAAAACTATAAGACACTGATGAAACAAATCAAGGATGACATGAACAGATGGAAAGACATACCATGCTCTTGGACTGGATGAGTCAATATTATCAAAATGACTATACTACCCAAGGTACTGTACACATTCAATGCAATCCCTATCAAATTATTACCAAGGACATTTTTCACAGAACTAGAACAAAATAGATTAAAGTTTGTTTGATAGCACCCAGAATAGCCAAAGTCATTATGAAAAAGAAAAATGAAGTTGGAGGAATCAGGCTCTGTGACGTCAGACTATACTACAAAGCTATAGTCATCAAAACCATATGGTAATGGCACAAAGACAGAAATAGAGATCAGTGGAACAGGATAGAAACCCCAGAATTAAACCCACGCATCTATAGTCAACTAATCTATGACAAAGGAGCCAAGGGTATATATTGAAGAAAAGACAGCCTCTTCAATAAGTGGTGCTGGGAAAACTGGACAGCCACATGTAAAAAAATGAAACTAGAACACTTCCTAACACTATGCACAAAAAAATGAACTCAAAATGGATTAAAGATCTCGATGTAAGACCATATACTATAAAACTCTTAGAGGAAAACAAAGGGCAAACACTCTCTGACATAAATGATAGCAACATCTTCTCAGATGCATCTGTCAGAGTAAGGACAACAAAAAGAAAAATAAGCAAATGGGACTTAATTAAACCTCAAAGTTTCTGCACAGCAAAGGAAACCCTAAACAAAATGAAAAGACAATCCACAGAATGGGAGAAAATATTTGCAAATGAATCGACTGACAAGGGATTAATATCCAAAATTTACAAACACCTCCTACAACTCAATACCAAAAAAAAACAATTAGCCCATCCACAAATGGGCAGATGATCTCAACAGACAGTTCTCCAAAGAAGACATACAGATGGCTTAAAAACACACGAAAAGATGTTCAACATCACTCATTAGAGAAATGCAAGTCAAAATCATTATGAGATACCACCTTACACCAGCCAGAATGGCCATCATCAAAAAGTCCACAAACAATATGTGCTGGAGAGGGTGTGGAGAAAAAGGATCCCTATTACACTGTTGGTGGGAATGCAAATTGGTGCAACCACTGTGGAAAACAGTATGGAGATTCCTCAGAAAACTCAAAATAGAATTACCATTTCACCCAGCAATCCCACTCCTGGGCATCTACCCAGAGGAAACCATGACTCAAAAAGACTCATGTACTTCAGTGTTCATTGCAGCACTCTATGCAATAGCCAAGTCATGGAAACAACCTAAATGCCCATTGACAGAAGAGTGGATAGGGAAGATATGGTACATACACACAATTCAATATTACTCAGCCATTAAAAGGAATGAAATAACAACATTTATAGCAACATGGATGGACCTAGAAATTATCATGCGAAGTGAAACCAGTCAGACAATCAGACAGCAACATCCATTGCTACCGCTTACATGTGGAAACTAAAAAAAGGACACCGTGAGCTTCTTTGCAGAACAGATAATGACTCACAGACTTTGGAAAACCTATGGTTTCCAAATGAGACAATCTGGGCCGTGGGGGGAATGCACTGAGGGTTTAGGATGTAAATGCTATCAAACTGAGTTGTCATGATTTTTGTACACCTGTAATTGTAATAAAATTCATTAATAGGAAAAAAAAGATGAAAGATTGTCTAGAATGGCAGAAAGTGCTGGAGGAAATACTTTCCAGTTATTGGGGAGCAGAAAGAGCTATGGAGGAGCTGGTGCACAGTTAGTGGTGACCACCATGGAAGAGAAATAGGGTTCATCACTGTAATGTCAGAAAAGCGGCGTTAGCATAACATTTGTAGTAATTACTCATGATATGAATAATATTCCTCTAGTAGGAATGAGAGAGAGCACAGCAAAAGCAGCAGTGTTTATATCCAGAAATCATGGAAAAGTGGCACCTTTCTCCTTCCAAACATTCTAAACAGAAATGTGAATACAAGAATTCCTGTCATGGTGCAGCAGAAATGAATCCGACTAGGAACCATAAGGTTGTGAATTTGATCCCTGGCCTTGCTCAGTGGGTTAAGGATCCAGAGTTGCTGTGAGCTGTGGTGTAGGTCACAGATATGGCTCGGATCCCACATTGCAGTGGCTGTGGCGTAGGTCAGCAGCTGTAGCTCCGATTGGACCCCTAGCCTGGGAACCTCCATATACCATGGTTGTGGCCCTAAAAAAAAAAAAGCAACAACAACAACAAAAAGAAATGTGAATGCAAAACTGAACATATCGAAGATGTCAGCCCATAGAGAAGTGGCTATTCCAATTTTTTTAATGATACGGATCTTAGTCAAATGGTTAGGCCCAAATCTTGATTTATCCCAATGTTTGGTAGTATCGAGGGATGTAAGAAACACACACTTCTTCTTATATGCTCTCTCTGGCCTACTCAGTTGAAATAACTGGGCCTGAGGATTTATAGTGACATGAGAAAAAAATGCACAGCAAGCCAGGGAGGCAGGGCCATAAATGCTGCATAAGCTGTAGTCTGAGGGCCATAAGTGCTTGTGGTTGCTTCTATTGCCAGATCTAAAACTAGCCATGATTCAGTGTCACTATGCCTCTTGAGTGAGGAAGAAGTCAGAGACTGGAAACCTGATAAAGGGCTAATCAGTCTAATCATGTTGATAATGCACGAAAAATGGCATGTGTTGATTGCTG
The DNA here is from genome assembly GCA_004024745.2 of Catagonus wagneri. Classification (NCBI taxonomy): domain Eukaryota; kingdom Metazoa; phylum Chordata; class Mammalia; order Artiodactyla; family Tayassuidae; genus Catagonus; species Catagonus wagneri. The sequence goes on along the minus strand of PVHT021183526.1, from coordinate 5,386,125 downwards.
AATGCTTAAAATTCCAAATCATATTCTCTATATCCTTTTATTTTCATGGGATAATTTGAATTTCCAGTGGATATGGGTTACATACTTTCCCTGTATCAACCTTTCATCTTAAATTTTAAAAATATACTGTGGGAAAAAAACTCTTAAACCAGGATTACTTTGATTATGCACCAGATGTTGAAGCAGACTAATATTGGCCAAAACACTTGCTAATATGACCAGCTTTATTCTCCTGTCAGCATACATAGGCCATGTCTCCATAGAGCAAAATTGCTGCTAAATACGATGACTTCTTAACATTATAGGGTTTTTACAAATTCTCAATAAACTGAAAACCACAGTGTTATCTTTTATAAGGTATATGCATCAATTTCCCAAACATACATGTACAAAACCTATCAAATCAATCCTTATAATTTTAAACTGGATACTCAAAGATTCTCTTCAACTGGTCTTTCAAAATCTTTCCAATTTGTCATTAGGGAATCCCCAGTTCAGCAGTTTAGTTCTAATCATGCTACTTTCCTTATGATTTCCCCAGAAAACTCATGGCCAAATCCAAATATCATGACTTGCTCCATGCTTCTAACTACATATATTACTATGTTCCTTCACTATCAACCCATGTTACCTCTTGCATGCTTTTAAAATGATGAATTAATATATCTTAGAATAAGCAGGCAATGACCAAGCCCACCCCACTGATATACTCTGTTTTCTCAGCACTGCTCTGTAAAGGAAAATAATTTACTACCACACTTTTGTTTGTAGGTTGTCTAGTAATTGATTCCTAAGTCATTTCACTTTAATAATTATTACAACAATAATTCTTAATTAACTATATATTTGGAATTCTTAATTAATTCTGAGAAAAAGAGGGAGCAAGAGAAGTAGAAAAGGCAAAGACGGAATTTAATAAAACACTCATTTGCTGTTTTTATGTTAATAAAAGTCAAGGCGTCAGTGATAACATTTTTTCAAAATATCCAAATATTGCACAGAGGCACTGAGAAGGCAAGTTTTGGCTACAACAGAAATGCTACAACAAACATTCATGTACGAGTTTTTGTATGGATACGTTTCATATCTTTTGAGTATATAACTAGGAATGGAATTTCTGTGTCTAATGGTAAATCAATGTTTAACTTTTTGAGGAACAGCTGAACTGTTTTCCAAAGTAGCTGAATCATTTTGAGTGCATATCAGAAATGTATGAGGATTCCAACATTATTACACCCTTGCCAAAACTTGTTATTATCTATCTTTTTGAATACAGCTACTTTAAAGTGTGTGAAATTGTATCTCACTGGGGTTTTGATTTGCATTTTCCTAATAGTTAATGATACTGAACCTTCCTTTCATGAGCATGTTGTACATTTTTATATCTTCTACAGAGAAAACCTTATTCAGAATATTTGTCCATTATATACATAGTTTGCCTCTTTATTATTGAACTGGAAGTATTCTTGATATATTCTGCATTAGTTCCTTTATCAGAAATATGACTTGCAAATACTTTCACTCTGTGGGTTGTTCTTTTCACTTTATGTTATACTATGATGCATAAAGGTTTTAAATCTGATGACATTCAACTTACCAATTTTTTTCTTCAATTGCTTATGTTTTTGATGTCATATCTAAGAAGGCTTTTCCTAATCCAAGGTCAGTTGAATTTAGTCTATATTTTCCTCTGAGGGTTTTATACTTTTAGTTTATATGCTTTTTTTTTTTTTAACAAGACAATGAAGGATTGGTTTTATTTTTTTCTAAACATATTCTCAACCAGGACTGTCTAGTTTATATGGTTTTATATGTGTTTATAGTTTATATTAAGGTTTATGGTCTGTTTTTAATTTATTTTTGTGTGGTATGAAGAAGGGATCTAACTACATTGACTGTTATGTGGATATTTAGTTGTCTCAATATAATTTCTTGAAAAGATTGTTTATTACGTATTGACATCTTTGTTACTTGTTATTTATTATGTCTTGACATCTTTGCTATTTGTTATGTCTTGAGATCTTTGTAAAATACCAATTCACAAAAAGGCTCTGTCAAAAAAAATGGTGGAGTAGAAATCTCCAAAATTCTATCCTTCTAAAAAGAAGAGTGTAAAAACTGTAAGAATCAACTTTTCAGACCTCTAGAATTATGTCCAATGTCTTGGACATGTGCACAGTCACCTTATGATGACAGTGCTTTTAGTAAATGTGTCTTTTACTATCTCTTTCCTGATTTCTCTGTTAAGCTACTGACTTCATTGTTATCACAGGAAGCTCTTAACCTCCACTATGTGCTGGCTGATCCCTCTGTTTTTTGACAATACCTTTAGGCCCAAATTGTTCTACAATCTGATCCTATTAAATCTGTGTCCCTATTAAATTTGTTTGAGGCCAGTCTTAGAGTTTTGTACTCACACCAGGGGACTCTTCTTTCTCTCGCTCCCTCCAGTAAACTTCTAGCTCAACTAATGATTATTTCGCTCACGTAAAAACTTCCTTAATTGCTTACTACTTTCTACTTCATTGTTTAATACCAAAAATACCCATTGTTTTTCATGGAAGCTCTTAAATTTGAACTCTTCACACTCTGTTCCAAATAAATTTAGCTCCAACAGCAAAAGATTCAAAGATCCCTATTCTTAAAGCTATCTCTCCCCTGCTGTCAAATCCTCTTACATGCTCCTGAGCTACAAGCAGGCAGACTGGTCTGCTTCTCTTCAAGTGACACCTCTGCTTTTTTGGGCAGGGCACTGAGTGGGAGCAGTGAACTTTTGTCCTCTCAGCTTGATTCTCCAGTCATGGAAATTCCTTCCTACAAATGAACCTGGGGGTGGGTAACTGAGGCTCTAGTGTTTTGGGCATGTGACCCCTGGGGTAGAACTTTCACCCTACAAGTGGAAGCTGAGCGAAGTCAAAGAGCTCATCATTTGTTTCTTCCTGGAACAGAGCATCTGCAACATGGAACTGGGGGTAGATAAGAAAAATTAGCAATCTGCCTGTCATGAAGAGATATCATAGCCCTCAACTTGGAATCGGGAGGAGAGGGAGCACTATTTTCTTGGTTGCATACACCTAGAATTAACTACTTTCATGCCAATTTGGGCAGAAGAGAAATCACAAGTGACTAGGGGAGTGGGTATTTGCTCAGAAGCCACAGATTCTCAGCACTCTTATCAGTATTTATTAAATTGTCTTGAATAAATATTTCCTATTTATGGTATGACCATCATCATTTTCTATAGACTTTATATTGTTATTGTTTTAATAACTTTCACCAACAAAGACATTTTGGGGAATAGGTCCATAAAGCTCCTCAGGCAGCTATTCAAGAATTTGTGTCTACACAAATATTTTGACCTATTTATCTTGTAACAAGTTTGATGCTGATCAATTAAAGAAAAATGTGGGAAATTAGAGTCTCCATGAAAGACCTGGAGTTCTCAGCTCTTCAAATTCTGGCTCTAACCATTATTTCATTTGACCATTTGTTTTGAATTATCATCTATGGAAAGAAAAAAAAAGCAGTGGGATTTGTATGCTAAAAGTATTAAGGTTGAATTGAAATTATCATTGCTTTGGAAGAACTTTAGTAAGAACCTACACAAATACAAGAGATAAGAAAACAAGAAAATAAAAGGAAATGGCTCCAGACAAAAAGTAAGTGTACAAGGAAAAGGAGAATTAAGGTAGGAATCATTTAGAAAATTCTGTAGACATAGAAGAATTGATGAAATCTTAAAATATACTGAAACATTGTGGTAATTACAGAGTACAGCTGATTTCAAATGAGAATGATTTTACATTGCCAATTTAATAATAAAGGTCTTTGAGCAGTTCAGTTGAGAAGAGATTTCATCAAGCTATCTGACTCTAAACATTTCTGAGAGCTATAGACCAGAACTGAGGAAATATAGCAGTTGAGTTTACATATGCTAGTGGTTGCTGTTGAAAGAATGATACCAAGTCAGTGCTGGTGGAAAATACTGGATAAATAAACTACTAAGTCTAAGTAGCCTGGGGAATCAACTGAAGTCAGAATCAGAATTGTGAATGAAGGGAATGGGATGTGATTGTTGCGTAACAAGAAACTACAACAGAAATACTACATAAGATCCGTGGGATGGAAAAAGAAATCTTTTAGGAATGAAAATTTAATGGCCATACTAACCAAAGCAATCTACAGATTCAATGTAACCCCTATCAAATTACCCAACACATTTTTCACAGAACTAGAACAAGCAACCCAAAAATTTATATGGAACCACAAAAGACCTAGAATTGCCAAAGCAATCCTAAGAAACAACAACCAAGCAGGAGGCAAAACTCTCCCAAACTTCAGGCAATATTACAAAGCCACAAGAATCAAGAGAGTGTGGCACTGGTACCAAAACAGACATACAGACCGATGGAACAGAATAGAGAATCCAGAAATAAACCCAGACAACTATGGTCAATTAATTTTTGACAAAGGAGGCAAAAATACAAAATGGGAAAAAGAGTCTTTTCAGCAAGTGGTGCTGGGAAAACTGGACAGCCACTTGTAAATCAATGAAACTGGAACACACATTCATACCAGGCACAAAAATAAACTCAAAATGGCTTAAAGACTTAAACATAACACAAGACACCATCAAACTTCTAGAAAAGAACATAGGCAAAACATTCTCTGACATCAATCTTACAAATGTTTTCTCAGGGCAGTCTCCCGAGGCAACAGAAATGAAAGCAAAAATAAACCAATGGGACCTAATCAAATTGACAAACTTTTGCACAGCAAAGGAAACCATTAAAAAAAAAAAAAAAGACAACTTAACAGAATGGGAGAACATAGTTTTAAATGATGCAACAGTCAAGGGCTTAATCTCTAAAATAAACAACTTATACAACTCAACAGCAAAAAAAACAACCACCCAACTGAAAAATGGGCAAAAGACCTGAATAAACATTTCCCCAAAGAAGATGGTCAAAAGGCAAATGAAAAAATGTTCCACATCACTGATTATTAGAGAAATGCAAATCAAAACTACTATGAGGTATCACCTTATACCAGTCAGAATGGCCATCATAATATATCCAGAAATGACAAATGCTGGAGAGGGTATGGAGAAAAGGTAACCCTCCTGCATTGTAGTTGGGAATGTACGCTGGTGCAACCACTATGGAAAACAGTCAAGAGGTACCTTAGAAAACTACATATAGAACTACCATATCACCCAGCAATCACACTCTTGGGCGTATATCTGGACAAAACTTTCCTTGAAAAAGACACATGCACCTGTATGTTCATTGTAGCACTATTCACAATAGCTAAGACATGGCAACAACCTAAATGTCCACTGACAGATGAATGGATTAAGAAGATGTGGTATATATATACAATGGAATACAACTCAGCCATAAAAAAATGACCAAATAATGCCATTAGCAGCAACATGGATAGAACTAGAGACTCTTATACTAAATGAAATAAGTCAAAAAGAGAAAGACAAATAGCATATGATATCTCTTATCTGGAATCTACTATATAGCACAAATGAACTTTTCCACAGAAAAGAAAATCATGGTCTTGGAGAACAGACTTGCAGTTGCCAAGGGAGTCGGGGAGGGAGTTGAATGGACTAGGAATTTGGGCTTAACAGCTGCAAACTATTGCCTTTGGAATGAAAAAGCAATGAGATCCTGTTTAGCACTGGAAACTATATCTAATCACTTATGATGGAGCATGATAATGTGAGAAAAATGGAATGTGTATGTGTATGTATGACTGGGTCACTTGCTATATAGTAGAAAATTGACAAAATACTGTAAACCAGCTGTAATGAAAAAAATAAAAATCATTAAATAAAAAAATCTAATTAAAAAATCTAAAAAGCAAAACAAAAATAAAAACAAGGTTCCCATCGTGGCTCAGCAGAAATGAATCCAACTAGGAACCATGAGCTTGTGGGTTTGATCCCTGGCCTCACTCAGTCGGTTAAGGATCTGGCGTTGCCGTGAGCTGTGGTGTAGGCTGCAGACGTGGCTCAGATCCCACGTTGCTGTGGCTGTGGCTGTGGCATAGGCCAGTGGCTACAGCTCCAATGAGACACCTAGCCTGGCAACCTCCACATGCCACGAGTGCAGCCCTAAATGGCAAAAGACAAAAAAAAAAAAAAAGTCTGGGCATCCCTCTATAATTACTTTCATGTCTTATAAAATAAGCATTATTCTAGCTATTTATAAAACAGTAATATTAAAGAAGTACTCTAAATTTTTCCTTCAAGACTTTATTGTGTGTTGAAGAAATGGAAATCAAGTTTTAACCATGACTGTAAGTTAAATGATGATTAAAGCCATTGAAATTAAATTTCTGTAAATTCAGTGGATGGAAATAAATAGCAGGGAAAACAGGTTATTTGAGATCTTTCATAATTCTGTTCCTCTTTAGCCTCTACTCCGAACTCAGGTGGTTACCAGGAGACAACAAAATGCATGATATTATGGATAGCAAATTATAATACTGAAAGTAAGACACTGATGTGCTGGCAAAGGGAATGGTTTGCACTAAGAAACTGGAGAAGATGCAAAGATATGGTGACCAGAGAGAAGCCTAGGAGAATCACCTGATGGGATAAAGCACAGGATTCAGACTTAAAGACACAAATTCAGGAGTTCTCGTCATGGCACAGTGGTTAATGAATCCGACTAGGAATCATGAGGTTGCGGGTTCGATCCCTGGCCTTGCTCAGTGGGTTAAGGATCCAGCATTGCCATGAGCTGTGGTGTAGGTTGCAGACACGGCTCGGATCCTGCATTGCTGTGGCTGCGGTGTAGGCCAGCCGCTATAGCTGTGATTGGACCCCTAGCCTGGGAACCTCCACATGCCTCGGGTGTGGCCCCAAAACAACAAAAAGGCAAAAAAAAAAAAAAGACACAAATTCAGATCTTGGTCCCATAAGTACAATCTAGCTCTGTAATTTTGTACACAATAGTTATTTCTTTGAATGTAATGGATGCTTGGATTTACCTTACAGAAATTTTGTTAAAATAAAATAAATATATGTTAGTAACATTTCTAAGAATTCTAATTAAAAAGAATCTTTATTATTGTACCAAGAAAATTTTGTAATATTTTCTTCAGAAAAAAATAATCTTTAAGGAAAATATTCATTTATTCAATTTTCTGGTTCATTTTATCATTTTATTTGCCTAAATTATATATACGTCCTATAACTAAAAATTCCTGCTTATTAAAAAACTGAATCCACCTGCCTTCCACCAAATATTCTGATTGAAGACATTTGAGATTCAGTTCAGGAATTTATTTATTAACATCTAGGGTGATTCTAATACAGGAAGCCTGAGGACCACACCTTGAGAAATACGACTTTAATGCCTTTATTCATAAATATGATCACAACTGGATTCATGTAGAGAACTTTAAAAAATACTGAAGGCTGACTCCACATGTGGAGTTTCTTATTTTAGAAGACTGGAGTATGGTTTGGGCATTCAAGTTCCAAAATTTCCCAGGTTTAAAGTTGAGAACCACTGATTTTTAAAGGATGCTCTTTGAGTCTGTCGACTTTTTTTTTCAAAATTTAATGTAACAGGTTTTCCATAATACTTAACAATATGCAGAACCTAGAATTAAACACATTTCAAGCTTTTAGTATAATATGGACTGTGGAAAACAGAACTGATTCTGTGTTTTAAGTAAGAAACTGGACAAGGAAAGCAGCTTTGAATGGTCTTATTTGGTTTTCTTTCCTTCCTGTTATCATGTTTCTTATGTTTGCAATTTACTATCTATTTTCTCTCTTCTATTCATATTCTATAGACCTATGTTGTATGCATTGCTTCCTTTACTGTTCTATATGTGTTATTTGGCATTAATATTCATTTACTTCAACCCCGAAAGACCCCATCAAATTTCTTCTAGTCTCCAAATCTTCTTATTCCATAGTTTTTACAACTTATTGTGGCAGAAGTGGTATCCACATTATTTAGGTTATTTATTATTTAAGAAAACAAAACAAAACAAAAATAACTCTGTTTTTCAAAAATCCACTTTCTTTTCAGAAGTTATAACCCTCACTCATCGCAAATAGTAAAATGAAACTCCTAAGAGACTAGATTTGTAAAACCAATATGAAAAATAGCTATGGTGATAAGAATACAAACCATGCACAAAGTCAACAAAATATTGCATTATTCCAAAAACTTTCCTTCCAGAAAGTTCAACTCCCTTTGAGGTTAATATTTCTTATTCGCAAATATACACAATTACATAAAATGAGCTATCATTCTCTCATTAATACAACTAATCACCAAGTGGTTTGTTTAGGATCTACCCTGTTAACTTTCAAGATTGCTGGCAGGGAGTTCCCGTCGTGGTTCAGTGGTTAACGAATCCGACTAGGAATCATGAGGTTGCAGGTTTGATCCCTGGCCTTGCTCAGTGGGTTAAGGATCCAGTATTGCCATGAGCTGTGGTGTAGGTTGCAGATGTGGCTTGGATCCTGCGTTGCTGTGGCTGTGGTATAGGCTGGCGGCTACAGCTCCTGTTAGACCCCTAGCCTGGGAACCTCCATATGCTGCAGGTATGGCCCTAGATAAGGCAAAAAGACAAAAAAAAAGATTGCTGGCAAATTACAAAAGCTGACTATCTAAGGTTCAAGGCATCTAGATTCTATCACAAAGGAAATGATCCAGACGTATGAATTTTCATGAAATCTAGTTATTATTATCATTGAAAATTAATTAGTATTAATAGAAACTCATATCCCCCAATTGAATCATGACACATAAAATACATCCTCTTAAAAAGAATGATAAATCTATCAACGAACAGGTTTTAAAAGACATGGCTCCTGCTTTCACTAATGTCATTTCAACTACTCTAACTAAACTAAATCAAATAGTTTTGAATCAAGCTTCTAAATAACTGATGAAACCACTCTTTCTGGCTAATTATCACTTTTTATGTATGCAGGTACATTATCAATTTAAAAGTTAATTTGCTTCTAAAACACTCTGCTAAAATTTGAACTGATGGTTTTGGTTTCTGTAGATTTTCATTTCACACAATTGTCCACAATAAATACTATGTGTTACTTTTTCAACAGAACAATATAAATGTTCTTTAAAATTATAAAGTAATCTTACTCTCTAAACTATAAATGACATTGGTAGGAATACAGGCAATAAAGAATCTTACACCAAATCACAAATAAGGTATCTTTTTAAGATCTATCTGTGTAAAGTTTTCATTTGGAATTTCTTTTTTGAATTATCTTTCCAGGAATATAAACATGTCTTTTTATTTAAGGTTCTGAACACCTATAAAAATAATATATTTTATTAATTCTAAGTGAAATTATAATAATATCTACATAGCATTTCATTTATTTTAAATATAAATTTTAATCAAATAATGAAAATCAGTTATGAAGATGAATATAAAGAACAGATTGATGAAGTCATGGCCACTCATTTTTTTTCTTTTTATGGCCAAACCCATAACATATGGAAGTTCCCAGGCCAGGGACTCAATCTGAGCCACAGCTGCTACCTATCTCAGAGCTGTGGCAACCCCAGATCCTTTAACCCACTTCTCTAGGCTAGGGGTTGAACCTGCACCTCCACAGCAACCTGAGCTGCTGCAGTCAGATTCTTAACACATTGTGTCAGCAGGAAATCCTCTACTCACCTTTATAAATATGAAATTTTATACCCTAAAATTTCATTTCCACAACTTATTTACAGATGAGACAACATCTTTAACCAAAACCAAAAATCTGGATTAAAACAAATATACATTATTTTTTTTTCTAACTCTAGAATACACAAATTTTTTTTTGGTCTTTTTGTCTTTTCAGGGCCTCACCCTACAGCACATGGAGGTTCCCAGGCTAGGGGATCTAATCGGAGCTGTAGCCACCAGCCTATGCCAGAGCCACAGCAAGGCGGGATCCAAGCCGCATCTGTGACCTACACCACAGCTCACGGCAATGCCGGATCCTTAACCCACTGATCAAGGCCAGGGATCGAACCTGCATCCTCGTGAATGCTAGTCAGGTTCGCTAACCACTGAGCCACAAGGGGAACTCCCTAGAATACACAATTATCATTTGTCTACAAGAAATCAAAATTTTAGCAATATTACACCAACCATTTACATTGAATCTAGTATTTTTTTACTGAATGGTACCCAACTTTTGAGTAATCCCGGTCTACTGCTACCGAGTAAAGACAGTGAAGTAGACATGTACTTTATGATACAAAATAAAGTAAACCCAGATGGGTTGCTAAATTTAGATATTTGAAGTTCATATACATGAATTCAATCTCAGACATGTTAAGATAATCAGATTATGTAGTTTAATCTTTTTCTTCTTTTTTTGTTTTGTTTTTTTAGGGACGTACCCATGTTATATGGAGGTTCCCAGGCTAGGGATCCAGCAACACCAGATCCTTAACCTACTAAGCGAGGCCAGGGATCAAACCTGCATTCTCATGGATACTAGTCAGATTGGTTAACCACTGAGCCACAAATGGAACTCCATGTAGTTTAATCTTGATTTCAAAGAAATTCATACTTTTAGAGACTTAAGTCCCTAATCTTGATTTCAGCATCCTGATACTTTTCTGAATAGTAACTCTTTGTTGGTGATTATACCATTGATCAGAATGCCTTAGTAAATAAAGCCATTCAGAGTAAGAGTTTATATTGTCTTCTATTTTCTGTTCACTGTATACTGCATTAATTTGTTTTAAATATATGTATAACTAAAGTTACTATTGATATTTTTAAAATACTTGTAATCTACCCACTAATAAATATAGTGATCTAATTTGCAGTAGATTTATGAACTTATCCTAAGCAATTATTTTGTTACAAATAATACCAGACTGACTTCTCATATGTAATTTTTGAATTACTGAATGGTTTATTGCACATTCTCATAAGTATGCATATGGATTCTAATCCATGGGAACACAAAGTAAGGAAAAAGTTAAAACGAGGAAAACTTTTAGACATTATATAAATCTTCTGAAGGATTCACATTAGACCTCTTGTATGGTAGGAGAACATCAAAAGATTTAGTGGTTCATTTTCTTATGACATACATGATATACATAGTCAATAAATCATCTGAAAATTGAATCCATATATGTGTAAGACCAACATTTGCATAAACATTCTCAGGCAAGTTTCCTAAATTCACTTTCAAAATATCACAAAGGAATAAAAAATGGTCTGATGTAGGTTTAGAGCATATATTTGCCATGTAAAGAATAGAAATGATTATGATATATTAATGTTGAATATAAAGAAATAATATTAGTTTTAGTTACAGAATATATAATCATGTTTCCTTGAACAATTGTGATCCTAGTTTTACTGAAAATTATTAAAGAAAAAAGGTAAATCTACTCTGTTACTGATTATTTTGAATTGTAAGAAATAAAATAAAATATGAAATTAAATATTTGATCTTTCAAGATGCATTTTATTCGACATAAGAGAAAATCTAGCCTGGACTAAATACAAGAAGAAATTTATTTGCTTATGGAACCAAAGAGTCAAAGAATAGCCTTGCTTCACACTTAATTCTGGGATAAACATCGTTAGTAGTACCAATTTCATGACTGATTAACTACATGATAGCAGGAAGGCAGTAGAAATTTTGAGGCTCACTTCATCATAGCACTCAGCACATTCAAAGAAAAAGTCTCAGAGTTCCCTTCATGGCACAGCGGAAACGAATCTGACTAGGGACCATGAGGTTGCAGGTTCCATCTCTGGCCTCGCTCAGTGGGTTAAGGATCTGGCATTGCTGTAAGCTGTGGTGTAGGTCACAGATACGGCTTGGATCTGGCATTGCTGTGGCTGTGACATAGGCGTGCGGCTACAGCTCCGATTGAAACCCTAGCCTGGGAATCTCCATATGCCACCAGTGCAGCCCTAAAAAGACAAAAAAAAAAAAAAAGAAAAAGAAAAAGTCTCAAGTTCATTTTGTTTTGCGTATTTTAACATGCCTTAGTTACAGCTTCTAGGAATTGCTCTCTGAGTGACCTTGGGCTAGATTAGGTCCTCCTTCCAGAACAAATCACAGGGACAAAAAAAGACAGGCCATGCTTCTGCACTATACAATCAGAAAGTGCAGCCAACCAAAAGAGTGGGATATGTTTAATTGTCACATAATGAAACCACAAGTAAATAATAATAACATGGATTTTTCTCACAGATTAGCTACCTCATTCCTCTAAAACTAAATAATTGTTAAGATTTGTTAATCTTGAAATTCAGAAGTGTCACAGGTATAAGTTTAGATATGAATCTCTTATTTTTCTCCTTGTCATTTTCATCTGACAAGTCTCGGTTTAGGAAATTGTAGTCTTATTTCATTTGTTATTCCACCTCCATTTGCTCTGTTGTCAGGTTACATACAGCTATCCTCTTTATTTATTTATTTATTTATTTATTTATTTATTTATTTATTATCTTTATGCCTTTTCTAGGGCCACACCTGAGGCCTATGGAGGTTCCCAGGCTAGGGGTCTAACAGGAGCTGTAGCTGCCGGCCTTCACCACAGCCACAGCAACACAGGATATGAGCTGCGTCTACAACCTACACCACAGCTCACAGCAACTCCGGATCCTTAACCCACTGAGCAAGGCCAGGGATCGAATCAGCAACCTCATGGTTCCTAGTCGGATTCGTTAACCACTGAGCCACAATGGGAACTCCTAGCTATCTTTTTATTGTTTTATTTATTGCACTCATTTCTTCATCATCTCTTTTGAATTCTGAGATAATTTCTTGAGCATTTCTTTTTTTTTTAATCAAGTACCTGTTATTTTATGGTATGATGATAACTGTTTGGTGACTACTTTATTTAATATATTTAAAACATAAGTTCTATGTTATAACTGAAAACAAATTTTATAGGGATCCTCACATTTCCTTTATGTGGATTCGACATCTTTTTAAATCTTATGTAAACCATAAAATAAGTGTGTGTGTGGTTTTTTTTTGTTTGTTTGTTTTATCACACAATGAAATTGACTCCTTTCTTTTTGTTGTACAGTTACATTAATTCTAATACTTGGAGATACTCATGCTGCCACCCCTGAAGTCAGGATCCAAAAATCTTCCTGAATTACTCCCCTCCAAAACTCCCTCCTTTGTAGTCACATCCTCTCCCAACCTCTAATCCTAGCAGTATTCACATGTTCACCATTCCTGTAATTTTCTATTTTCTAGACTGGAACCAAGAAGTATATACACTTTTGAGATTGTGTGTCACTCTGGTAAAGATATTGAGAGCCATACAAATTGTCATGTGTCTAATAATAGTTTGTCCTTTCTATTGTATGGATGTGCCACAGTTCACTCATTCACATGTCGAAGTGAATTTCAATTGGGGTTAAGATTCCACTGGCAATTTTGCAAAGATCTTCTACCAACATCATATAGAAGTTTTAGTGTGAGCAAATGTTTTCATTTTTCTTGAATAATTACACAGGAGTAGGATTACTGGGTAATTTGGTAATTGAAAGAAACTACTATGTAACTGAAGCATATTGCTTTCTCATCAACAAAGAATTCCATTTGCTCCATATTATGATCAACTTTTATTGTTGTATTTTTTATATTATCTATTCTAGAAGGTGTGTAGTAATATCTCATTTTGGTTTTAATTTTCATTTCCTAATGACTAATGATGTTTCACCTTTTCTTGGGTGAATCTGTCATCCTTACACTCTTTTGTGAAATACGTTATCCATTTAATATTTTATCTAAGTATAGTTGATTTACAATCTTCAACTAGTTTCTGTTGTTCATACATATATTCTTTTCATATTTTTCCATTATAGCTTATTAAAAGATAGTGAATATAGTTCCCTATATTATACAGTTGGACCTTGTTGTTTATCTATTTTGTATGCAGTACTTTGTATCTGCTAATCCCAAATTCCTAACTCCTCCCTCCTCCCCTTTTTTCCCTTTGGCCATCATAAATTTGTTTTCATGTCTGTGAATCTGTTTCTGTTTTGTAAATAAGTTCATTTGTGTCACATTTTAGATTCCACATATAAGTGATACTATATGATATTTCTGATTTACTTCACCTAATATGATAAATTTTAGGTCCATCCATGTTGCTACAGATGTCATTCAGTCTCTTTTATGACTGTGCAGTATGCTATTGTGTATATATACAACATCTTTATCCATTCATCTGTTGATGGACATTTAGGTTGCTTCCATGTCTTGGATATTGTAAATAGCAGTAATGAACATTGGGGTGGATGTATATTTTCAAACTAGAATTTTCTCTGGATATATGCCCAGAGAAAGCCCACAAGTAGGATTATGGGACATATAATAACTCTATTTTTAGCTTTTTAAAAAGCCTCCATGCTATTTTCCATAATGGCTGCACCAACTTATATTCCCACAAACAGTGTAAGAGGTTTCCTTTTTCTCCACACCCTATCCAGCATTTATTATTTGTAGCCATTTTAATGATGGCCATTCTGACTGACGTTAGGTGATATTTCAGTGTAGTTTTGATTTTCAGTTCTCTAATAATTAGCAATGTTAAGCATCTTTTTATGTGCCTATTGGCATTCAGTAAGTCTTCTTAGCACAAATTCTCTTTAGGTCTTCTGCCCAATTTTTAATGGAGTTGCTTGTTTTTTTGTTCTCAAGTTGTATTAGCTGTTTGTATATTTTGGAGAATAAGCCCTTGTCAATTTCACTGTTAGCAAATATTTTCTCCCATTCTGTAGTTCATCTTTCATTATGTTTATCGCTTTCTTTGCTGTGCAAAGGCTTACAGGTTTGATTCAGTCCCATTTATTTTTGCTTTTATTTCTATTGCCTTGGGAAACTGATGTAAGAAAACATCCCTCTGTGGCATAGTGGGTTAAGAATCTGAATGTAGCAGCTGGGGTCACTTTGGAGGTGCCAATTTGATCCCTGCCCAGTGCAGTGGGTTAAAGGATTCAGTGTTGCTAAAGCCATAGGTTGCAGCTGCAGCTCAGATTCAGTCCCTGGCCTGGGAACTTCCATAAATCACAGTTACGGCCATAAAAATAAAAATAAAAATTTAATTTGGGAAAAAAAGAAAACATTGCTACGATTCATATCAGAGAATGTTTTGTCCATGTTCTCTTTTAGGAATTATATGGTGTCCTGCCTTATATTTAAATCTTTTGGCCATTTTGAATTTATTTTTACATATCGTATGAGGGAGTGTTTTAACTTTACTGATTCACTTGGAGTTGTCCAGCTTCCCCAACATCAACTGATGAAGAGACTATCTTTTCTCCATTGTATAATCTCGCCTACTTTGTTGAAGATTGACTGTAAGTGCACGGGTTTATTTCCAGCTTATTTTCTGTTCTATTCCCTTTGTCTGTTTTTGTGACCATAACACAGTTTTTTGATTACTATAGCTTTGTAGAACTGCCTGGAGTCTGGGAGACTTTTTTTCCTTTTTTTTTTTTTTTGGCTGTACTTGTGGTATGTGGAAGTTCCTGGGCCAGGGAACAAACCTGCACCACAGCAGCAACCCAAAATACTGCAGTGACAATCCTGTATCCTTAACTCACAGCAAGGGAACTCCTGGGAAACTTAATTATGTGTTTTCTTATTGTTGAGATTTGAGAGTTGCTTATCCATTCTAAAATTCTAGTCCTTGGTTGAATTTGTAAATATGTCTTACAAGTCTGTAGCTTGTCTTTTTATTCTTTTAATAGTGTCTTTCATAGAGCAAAAGCTTTTAATTTTGATGATATCTAATTCTCTTTTTCATTTTATGGATTATGCTTTTGGTGTTATGCATAAAGGCTCTGACAAACAAGAGATTTTCTTCCATATTTCCTTCTCAATGTTTTACAGTGCTATGTTTTACATTTATATCTATAATCCATTTTGAGTAAATTTATGTATAACCTGAGATGTTTAGGTTCAGGTTCTCTTCAGTTTTACTTTCATTTTTATTTTACATATAGATGACCGGTTGTTTCAGCACCAGCTCTCTTTGTTCTGTTGAATTTCTTAACACTGTCAAAGATCAAATGGCCACATACATGACAGAGTATGTCTAAACTCTGTTCTTTTCTACTGATCTGTGTGCCTGTACATTTATTAAACCACACTCCTACTTGTTACCACTGTATGGTAATTCTTAAAATCAAGTAGTGTGATTCTTCCAAAGTTCTTATTTTTTAAAAACAGTTCAAATCTCATTTCTTTGCCCTTACATATACTTTTCAGAATAAGTTTGTCTATATCTATAAAACACCTGTTGTTTTTTTAATTGATATTTAATTAAATCTATAGATCAATTGGGGGAGAATTAACATCTTTTTTTTTTTTTTTGCCTTATCTAGAGCCGCACCCACAGCACATGGAGGTTCCCAGGCTAGGGGTCTAACAGGAGCTGTAGCCGCGGTCCTCCGCCACAGCCACAACAACACGGGATCTGAGCCACGTCTGCAACCTACACCACAGCTCACGGCAACGCCGGATCCTTAACCCACTGAGCAAGGCCAGGGATCGAACCCACAACCTCATGGTTCCTAGTCGGATTCATTAACCACTGCGCCATGACGGGAACTCCGAGAATTAACATCTTTTTTGAGTCTTTCAATTTGGGAAAATATGTCTTTCCATTTCTTGAGGTTCTCTTCTATATCTTTTATCAGCATTTTGTAGTCTTTAGCAATGATTTCCTGAAATTTTTTAAAATTTGTATTTCACTATTTCATTTTTGTTGGAGTTATTATAAATGTATTTTAATTGTTTTTTTAGTTATTTACTGCTGTTAGAGAAATATGATTGTGTGTTGACCTGTATCCTATAACTCTGCTAAGCTCATTTATTCATAGAATTTTGGAGTTTATGTTTTTTAGCTTCAGATTCCTTGGGGTTTTCTACAGACATTTTGTTGTCTGCAAACAGGTAATATGCCTGCCTTTAAAAATACATTTTTTTTCTTCACTTATTGCTGGCTAAAACTTCCAGTAAAGGAGTGGTGAGAATGGATATTCTTGCCTTATTTCCAGTGTTAGGAGAAAAACCTCATATATATGATTTTTGGTTGCTGTTTTCTTTTTCTAGCTGCACCTGCGGCATATGAAAGTTCCTGGGGCCAGGGGTTGAATTGAGCTGTAGCTGCAGGCCTACACCACAGCCATGGCAACACAGGATCTGAGCCACAAGTGTGACCTAAGCCACAACTTGCAGCAACACTGGACCCTTAACCCACTGAGGGAATCCATGGATCGAACCAGCATCTTCACAGAGACAAGCTGGGCCCTTAACCTACTGAGACACAGCAGCAACTCCTATATGTTTTTACAGTTTTGTTTCCCCCACTTTCCTTTAGCTTCATTGACCTTGAAATTGTTCATGGAGTGACAACTGTGCTGACCGTTCCCATGAATCTCCTTCCTTTAAAAAATTGAGTGAATTTATCTGTTGTTATCATTAGATAGCAAGATTACTACCAGAGATTATGTGGACCCAAGTTAAAAATTTTTAGTCTCAGACAAATGCTGCAAGGGAAAATACATGATTTCCTGTGGAAATTGTACTGCTGTTTACTGCTATGGCAGACCAAAATCAGCAAAGGTCAGCCCCAATTACCTAAGTTGATTGATGCCAGTAATCAAAGCAAAGCATCCACTGGAAAGACACCAGGAAGAACTATGCCAAATTGACCCATATCTATTTATTATAAGACTGCATTGGAATGGATATGAAAAGCCATGTCTGGGAGATACTTCTTTTGATATTTGATCATATACAAAATTGAAAGAAAGGAAGAACCATGTTATTTTGTACAAGTATTTAGATTAGGTGTATGCCATTAATGATCCAGTGAAAGTAAAATAAATTTTCCTCATTGAAGACTTTTTATATTCAAAAGAAAAATAAAACAAGTATAACTTCTACACACAGAGAGACTTATTTTTCTTTACCATTTGAATGCACACATGGTTAAATTTTTTTTTACAAGCTCAAAAAAGGAAGTGGGACTAAAATTAGACTCTATCTGAAGACTCCTACAAATCATGTGCTCAGCAGTTTTAGCAGA
The DNA here is from genome assembly GCA_004024745.2 of Catagonus wagneri. NCBI lineage: Eukaryota > Metazoa > Chordata > Mammalia > Artiodactyla > Tayassuidae > Catagonus > Catagonus wagneri. Next base: position 5,368,021 of record PVHT021183526.1, on the reverse strand, counting down.
TCACTATACAACTCATAGTTGGACAAGACCATAGGGCAATTATTAGTTTGGGTTATTTTTCTTCAATGGTAGCTCATCACTATTAAATTAATTTTTATAGAATCCTTAATAGAAATGAGAATAACATACTACTGAGAAAAAATTTAGTGTCTCTCCTGAACCATATTTATAATTAGATATATTTAATTATATTCATATAACATAATTTTAAATGTATTTCTTGAAAAAAATGACAATTGATTTTTCTACTGTGTGTTAGGTACATAGTTATTATATTCCCTTTACTTTTGCACAGATTTGTTAATTTTCAAAAAAAATTTTCTTGAAATCTCAAGATCCTCATAAAATTTTTCTACAAATACCATATGAGCAGACTTCTTAAAATTCTAATATGTTTGTACAAGTGATATTATAAAATGTAACCTAAAAAAATAAATCACATAGAAACCAAGACTGAAATTGAGATTTTTGCATATAGCCCGAAAGAAAAAGAGACAGAAAAGGGACAAATGTTTCCATTTGCAGCCAACAGAAGTAAAAATAAGACTAGAATAATTTGTATAAATGAAAAGTAGTATTAAAACGGTGAGCCAATTTTTTTAAGTAAGCAATATTTCAGTTATAATATTTTAGAGTCAGATGTTTTATTTATCCATGTTATTCACTTTTTAAAATTGCTTTACAAATGGATAATAGGGACTAAATTAATTGACACAAAACAAATACAGTCTATTTTCCATTCATAAAAAAAGCTAATTACTGAACAATTTATTGATGGTACTGTTAAATTTCTATTTCAACCAACTGCTTTTTTTGGCATAATTCACTGTAATGAACACTTTGTTTGGAAGGGGAAATATAACATATTAATTGGTGATCAGACTCCAAATAGCCAATCTAATAGATACTATAGATCACTGTCTATGCTTAGAGTCACTGTCCAACAGTAATAACTAACATGTATTGAATACTTGCTCTGAGCCAGGATCTGCACCACATGACCGGAGCTGGAATTCCACTTAATCCTCACCACAAAACTAAAAATTAAGTAATATCATTATTCTTTATTACATTAATAAGGAAACCAAGGTTTAAATACCTTGCCATCCATGTAGTTTTAGAAGCTTACCTGTGTTTAAATATGGAAATCAAAGGACAGAAGACTGACAGAGGAAATATAATGATAGGTTAACACATTGGTAAAAATACTAACATTTTCTCATTCCTAAATTATGCTGTAATCTTTGAAAGCATCACAGTATAAAGCAAAACCCCAAGGAAGTTATTAAAAATTTAGTACTCTCTGCTCATGTGGAAGTATAGATTCCACTTTCTGAAGGGATTATTATAGATATGCCTAAAATAAAGTGCAAATATCATGCAGAGTGGGTTGGATATCTCACTTGGGTTTCCTTAAAACTTATTACCTCTAAATCTTAAATAAAAGAGTAAATGTGTATTCAAGCAAATGTACAACTGTAAGGGAACATCTTAATGCAAGATAGCAGAATTCTGAAACTAAGTTATGGAAAAACAAACAGTGAGATGAGTGTGAGGTGACAGAAAGATAAACATAAAAAGAATGGGAGTTTGGAGTTAGTAGATACAAACTATTACATTTAGAATGAATAAGCAACAAGGTCCTACTGTATAGCCAGGGAACGATGTCCAAGGTCTAAGAGATTGGACATAGACCACGGTGGAAGATAATATAAGAAAGGGAAGGTGTGTGCATGCATGTGTGTGTGCGTGCGTGTGTGTGTGTATATATATATATATATATGACTGGGTCACTTTGCTGCTATACAGCAGAAATTGGCACACTGTAAATCAATTATACTTTAAAAAGGATATTAAATTGCTTTTTAAAAGTGTTAGTTGCCAATTCAGAAAAAAAAAAGAAAGGAGGAGAGATAGAGTAAAAACGGACAGTCTTCTTTGAGTACAGGATTTATCTGGAAAATCCTGAGGTCTTTTATTCTATAGGAAACAGATTCTTTCCACTTAAATTTGTATTTTAAATGCAAGAATAGACACTTTCTAATTTTTATCTACTCCAAAACCTACCTTCATTTAAGACCTGCTTTTTCTTTTTGTCTTTTTGCCTTATCTAGGGCCGCACCCATGGCATATGGAGGTTCCCAGGCTAGGGGTCTAACAGGAGCTGTAGCTGCCAGCCTTCACCACAGCCACAGCAACGCGTCTGCAACCTACACCACAGCTAACGGCAACGCCGGATCCTTAACCCACTGAGCAAGGCCAGGGATTGAACCCGCAACCTCATGGTTCTTAGTCGGATTCATTAACCACTGAGCCACGAAGGGAACTCCAAGACCTGCTCTGATGTAAGAAATTTTAAGTGCTAAGTTCCATCAAGCAGCTTAGAGTATGCCATATTTGGTATTCTTTTAAGTACATTTTTTTTTTCTGAAGCTTTAATTCAGGGAATAATTTCAATGATACAAGTCAATGGCCTAAGAATGGCAAAAGATATATTTGCACTTATATAATGCCCATCTTTTTATTAAAATGTTTTTATTTTAACAATTGCATTTCTCACAGTTACTTATTATTTCAGAAGATATTACACAGGGATCATGTAAATACTGCAAATAGTAACTGCATTAAAATGTAAGGACCTTTGACATCCGGAGATGTGTATTCTAGTTCAGCATCTCCTTTGCTATTACATACCTAACACCAGAACCAACCTGAGACCCAGACAAGAGGAGATCCGACCCTGAGCCTGGAGCTTAGAGGAAACAGTATAATGCTCCTCATTTCCCCAGTTGAATTTCCTTCTCTCCACAGAAAGAAGGGTCAAGAGGACTTGCTAACTAGAAGCCCACATCCTCCAGCTCTAGATGAGATTTCCTGAATCTCACATCCTATACAAAAATGGCATAGAAACCCCATTCGAGAGCTAAGTGAGCCCATCCTTGTGAATTTTTTTCCAAAGAGAACTAGAGTTGGTGAGGGCAAACTGAGGTTCCCTAAGTGACCTCCTACCCCGATGTGTAAGAGAACCAAGGCATAGCAAAAAAAGGAAAAAAAAAAGGTGGGCTACAGAGGTGGTTGCTATTCAGTACTAGCTGGATTTTTTGGGGGGAGGGAGGGGCTTTCTAGGGCCACACCTGTGGCATAAGGAAATTCCTAGGCTAGGTGTCCAATTAAAGCTGCAGCTGCTGGCCTACACCACAGCCACAGCAATGACAGATCCAAGCCTCATCTGAAACCTGTACCACAGCTCACGGCAAAGCTGGATCCTTAACCCACTGAGTGAGACCAGGATTGAAACCCGCATTCTCATGGATACTAGTTGGGCTCATTACCTTTGAGCCATCACAGGAACTCCTGGTTGGAATTTAAAGGTGTGCAAAAATCTTAAATTTGAAGCACATCATTCCAAGAAGTGCTGAGGTAGGTAGATATTATGTGCCTGGCAAACACAGTCATACTCACTTCATGAAGATAATATGAAATTAATTAAAATAAAGAACAATTAACTACTGGCCCCCATTTTAGTCAGAATGGACAGTAAAAACAGCCTCCAAATCTCAGAGGCTTATTAATACAATGAAAGTTGCTGTGTTACTATTTTTTCATGCATGGAGCAAGTCCAAGATGTATTACCAGAGCAGCTGGTCAGTATCATTTGTAGAACCCAAGGAAAGAGTACAAAGGGAGACTCATATACTTTAGATGTGAATGCTAAAATATATATATCAAGGTAATAAACTGTTTACTATGTTTTCCTCCTATTTTGACAAACCTTAATAACAAGAAGATTAAAAAGTATGGGTAAATGTATGGCTTTATTTGATGAGGCTGGACCAAATTCCTAAAAATAAATTTATCATTGCTCACTTCTGGGGGATGTGTGATAAGCCTGTAATGTTTGTATAATACAATAAAATATAAATACAGTAAAGTCATATATGTGTTACATAAAACTGTTTTCATTTTAGCAGAGTCACTAATATTGATATTAAAATCAAGATTTTCACAAAATTTGACACATTTTAACTTAATGAGATAAAATGCTCAAGCAATTGTCAATATTAATGCCTTAGTTAATTTCAATTTTAAGAAAATTTACCTAGAAGAGTCAATATCAACTTGAAGTATTAAAAAATTTAAAGCAATTTCAGAATAAAGAATTTTAGGAGGAATCAAGATAGTGGAATAGAAGGATGTGGAGGTCACCTCTTCCCACAAATATACATGTACATATTTTATACATCAAAAATTTATCTACGTGTGGAACAATTCTCAAAGAACATCTAAGGAGTATTGGCAGAAGATCTCAGATACCTAAAAGGGCAATTAAGTTCTCTACTTAACTGGGTAGGATGAAAGAAAAGGAAAAAAAAAAAGAAGTGGGATGGGACTGTGCCCTGGGGAGGGAACTATGAAAGAGAAAAGGCTCCCACACCCTGAGAAGTCCTATCACTGGCGGGTAGATCAGCTGGGACAGAAAGGGAGTTTCATAGAATTGTAGGCAAAAGTAGCAACTATTAGCAGCAGGCTGAAGAGAGAAATCTGCACATACGGCCCATGCCCCCACCCTGCACTCCCTAGCCTGAGACATGTGTCCACTGATACGTGTGGAGGCTGGGAGCCAAAACTTTGGCTTTAGAGGATAGACTCAGGGAGAGGACTAGGGTGGGCTGTCCAGTGACAGCCTAAAGGAGCTGCTGCGTGGTTTGCCACAACCAGCAGGTACATGGATGAAGCCCAGGCCTGCTATAGAGGTGCCCTTGTTAATGCCATTTGTATTACAATATGTCTTGGTATAGGTCTGTTTAGGTTCATCTTGTTTGAGGCCCCTTGTACTTCCTGTACATTGATATCTGTTTCCTTTTTTAGGTTTGGGAAATTTTCAGGCATAATTTACTCAGCTACATTTTCTATTCCTTTTTTTCTTTCTTCTCCTTCTAGGATTCCTATTATGTGTCAACTGGGTTGATTTATACAATCACATAGGTCTCATATTGATGTCATTTTTTAAAATTTCCTTTCTGTCTGCTATTCTTATTGGGTGATTTATCATCATTCTGTCTTTCAGATCATTAATTCACCTTTCTGTATTAATCACTCTGCTATTTATTGCCTTTAGTTAGGCTTTCATCTTGGCAAATGAGTTTTCTAGTTTATCTTGGCTCCTCTTTATAATTTCTAGTTCCCATTTACATTTCTTATTTCTATCAGTAGCCTTTCTTAATTCATTCAGTATTTTCATTATGTCCTTTTGGAACTCAGTATCTATTAGATTAGGAGTTAGTTTCATTGTTCTTCCAGGGGAATTAATCTTTTAATTAGGAATAGTTCCTCTACTTCTTCATTTTACTTAGATTTCTCTATTCTATGAGTTTAGGAGAAACAATTATCTACTCTGGTTTTGGAGGGCTAGTTTTATGTGGAAGCATCTGTTGTAAGCTTGCATGGGTTTAATATTTTTGGTGTGAGGGGTGTTTTTAATATGCATGAGTGTTGCCCCTTTCCTCTGTGTGTGTGCTGTCTGTTATCCCCTTTACAGGAGGTGTGACTGGTGCTCTGGTGACCAAAGCCTACTCTGGATGTTGAAAGTGACCTCTTCTTTGTTCTGTGGTTGTCACAGCCAATAGCAGGGGCAGGATCTGCTCCCTAAATGTTGGAGTGGACACCTCCAGGTCTGTTGCTGTGCTACAGTGTGAGGTATGCAGGACTGGACTGCTCTTACTGTGAGAAGAACCACTGAGTATTCTGCCAGAGCTGTGCAATGTGGAGTGCGCTCTCTAGTGTCACTTGTCACCCATTGTGCCAGCTTACAAAATACACTGTTACTGCCACTGCCTTAAGCCTGGCCTCACCCCTAGGAATGCTGGCAATCAGTCCTGGTGTCCCTCATGAACTGTTTTCACGAAGCCACCAGTGCAGATCCATAGGTGCAAATCCACTGAAGTCAGGTACAAAGGCTGTAGCAGTCTTGTTCCTAGACCCACCATGGGAGCTATGGATACATCTCAGACCCTGGCCCAGTCCAGCCTCTATATGTATTTACCACAAATCCCATAGCTGCTAAGGCCAGACCCATCCCACCCATGGATGTATCCATTGTCTTCTTCTATGTCACAAAGCTGGAGGCAGTGGTGTAAATCTGCATTCACACACCTGCAGAGGGAGGGCTCAGATTTCAGCCCTGCTTCCTAAGTCACAAGATCCCTGGGTGCTTGTGTATCACCAGAGCTCATAAAAGTGGCACTGAGCCAGCTGAGTTAATAACAAATAGAGAATTCTAAAAGCAGCAAGAGAAAAACAAAGAGTTAACTACAAGGGAATCCCATACAGTGATCAGCTGATTTCTCTGCAGAAATGTTGCAGGTCTGAATGGAATGCCAAGATATATTCAAAGTCCTCAAAGGAAAAATCTGTAACCTAACATACTCTACACTGTAATATTAATATTTAGAATAGGAGAGATAAAGAATTTCTCAGACAAGCAAAAATTAAAATATCAATACTAAATCTATCCTAAAATATTGGGAGATCTTGTCTAAATGAAAGGAAGGAAAAATCTATAGGAAAGACAAAATCACAATTGAAAATTAAATCACTTAGGAGTTCCCTTTGTGGCTCAGTGGTTAACGAATCCGACTAAGAACCATGAGGTTGCGGGTTCGATCCCTGGCCTTGCTCAGTGGTTTAAGGATCCGGCGTTGCCGTGAGCTGTGGCGTAGGTCGCAGATGCGGCTTGGATCCCACGTTGCTGTGGCTGTGGCGAAGGCCGGCGGCTACAGCTCCTGTTAGACCCTTAGCCTGGGAATCTCCATATTCCACGGGTGTGGCTCTACATAAAGGCAAAAGACAAAAAAAAAAAAAGAAAAGAAAAGAAAATTAAATCACCTAAATAAGACAGTATGCAGATTTTAAAAAATAAAAAATATGAAAGCAATAAAACCACAATGAACAGCAAGTAGATGAAAATGAAGATGTAAAAGAAGACACCAAAACCTTAAAATGTGAGGGAGATTATAGATTTTTATTTTTTTAGAATGTAGATTCTTTGTAGATTGTAGATTTTTTTAGAATGTAGATTTTCTTTTTTAGACTGTGTTTATGCCTACTATCAGTCTAAAGCAAGGGGATATAGAGAGGGGATAGCATACTTGGAAAATGGAAACCACAAATCAAAAACATAAAATAGATTCACAAAACCAAAAGGAAGAAGATACAGGCACAATGCAAAAGAAAATCGTCAAACCACAAAAGGAAAAACAAAAGGTAATGAACAAAGGCAAAATAAAAAATCAACTGGAAAACAAGGTTTAAGACAGCAATAAATTCATATTTATCAATAATTACCTTAAAATTCAATGGAAAAATTATCCAGTCAAAAGACATAGAGTGGAAGACTGGATAAAAATTAGTAGCCTACAATATCCTGCCTACAAGAGATCAACTTTAGAGCAAAAGACATACTAGTTCGAAAGTGAGGGGATGGAAAAAGGCATTTCATATAAATGAAAAGAGCAAGACAGCAGGGATCACAATATTCATATCAGAAAAATATAGACTTAATCAAATGCCATAAAGAAATACAAAGGACAGTGCACACTGATAAAAATATCAATAAAGGAATAGAATATCACACTTTTAAATACATATACACCCAAAATAAGAGTACACAAATATATAAAACTGACAGACATAAAGGGAGAAATTTACAAGAATATAATAGTAGGAGACTCTAACACCTCCATCACATCAATAGATCTTCCAGACAGAAAATCAATAAGGCAACAGAGATCCTAAACAGTACAATAGAATAGTTAGACTAAATTGATGTTTTCAGGACATTACATCCTGAAAAAACAATACACACTCTTTTCAAGTGAACCTGGAGCATTCTCTAGGATTAACTACAGACTAGGACACAAAACAAGTTACAACAAATTTAAGAGTGCAGAAATTATGTCAAGCATCTTTTCTAACCACAAAGGTAAGAAACTGGAAATAAACCACAGGGGAAAAAAAAAAGAGGAAAAAAATGATTGAAAGAGACTAAACAATATGCTATTAAAACATCAGTGGCAATGGATTAAATCAAAGAGGAAATTTAAAAATACCTTAAGACAAATGACAGTGAAACAAATACACACGATTTATGGGATGCAGCAAAGGTAGTTCTAAGCGGGAAGTTCATACTGACAGAAGCCTTCCTCAAAAAACAAGATAATTTCAAATGGAGACCCTAACTGACCACATAAAAGAATCAGAAAGTGATGAACAAATAAAACCTAAAGTCAGCAGAAGGAAGGAAATAATAGATACTAGAGAGGAAATAAACTAAATATTTAAAGAATGACAGAGAAAAATCAATAAAACCAAGAGCTGGCTATTTGAAAGAATAAGCAAAACTGACAAACCTCTGGCCAGGCTCACCAAGAAGAAAAGAAAGAGATCCCAAATAAACAAATGAAAAATGAGACATCTAAACCGACATGGCAGAAGTACCAAAAAAAAAAAAAAAAGAAATAAGAGAATACTAAGAATTATATTCCAATGAATTCTATAATCTAGATGAAATGAAACAGTTTCTAGAAACATAAACCTTGGAGAACAGACTTGCAGTTGCCAAAAGGGTGGAGGAGGGAATGGGATGGTAGGAGGGTCTGGGGTTAATAGTTGTAGACTGTTGTCTCTGGGCTGGAAAAGCAAGGAGATCCTACTGTATAGCACTGGGAACTATGTCTAACCACTTGTGATGAATCCATACATGTATGTGTAACCCTGTCACCATGCTGTACAGCTGGGTATAATGTAAAAATAAAAATTAAAATTAAAAAAAATAAAAAATAAATAAAAAAATAAATAAAAAAGAAATTGATAATTTGAACAAAGCAATCACTAGAGTGAATTAGAACTGTAATTTTAAAACTCCCCATAAATAAAAGTCCAGGACCAGAGAGCTTCACAGGTAAATTCTACTAAATATAGAAAGAACAACTTATACTGATCCTTCTTAAACTTTTCCAAAAGACTGAAGATGAGGTAACACTCCCAAAATAATTCTATGAAGCCACCTTCACCCTGATACCAAAACCAGACAAAGACACTATCAAAAAAAAGAAAATTATAGAACAATATCTTTGGTGAATACAGCTGCAAAATTTTTTTTTTGTCTTTTTGCCTTTATGTAGAGTCACACCCACAGCATAAGGAGGTTCCCAGGCTAGGGGTCTAATCAGAGCTGTAGCCGCCGGCCTATGCCACAGCCACAGCAATGCAGGATCCAAGCCACGTCTGCAACCTATACCACAGCTCACGGCAACGCCGGATCCTTAACCCACTGAGCAAGGCCAGGGATCGAACCCACAACCTCATGGTTCTTAGTCGGATTCGTTAACCACTGAGCCACGAAGGGAACTCCGAAAATTTTCAACAAAATATTGGCAAATTGAGTCCAATAAAACATTAAATAAAAAGATCACACACTATAACCAATATATATCAACATAAACATAATCAATATGATACATTACATCAAAAAAAAAAGACCAAAACCACATGATCATCTCAACAGATGCAGAAAAAAGCATTTGATAAAATTCAAAATCAATGTATAATAAAAATTCTCACCAAAGTAGGTAGAGAAGGCACAAATCTCCACACAGGAAAAAAATGCTAGAAATGATAAATTCAGCAAGGTAGAAGGATACAAGACTAACTTACAGAGATAGGATGCATTTATTATTAATGAAATATCAGAAATTGAATGTAAAAACACCCAAACTCTTAAAATCACATCAAAAAACACAAAGTACTTAGGAATAAACCTGATCAAGACGGTGAAAGATTTATATGCTGAGAACTATAAAACATTAATAAAAGAAATGAACATGAGTCAAAGAAATGGAAAGATTTCCCATGCTCCTGTATTGAAATAATTAATATTGTGAAAATGGCCATGCTACCAAAACGACCTACATATTTAGTGCAATCCCTATCAAACTACCTATGACCTTTTTTATAGAACTAGAATAATCTTTTGTGTGTGTGTGTGTGTGTGGTTGTCATTTCTAGGACTGCATTCGTGGTATATGGAGGTTCCCAGGCTGGGGGTCTAATCAGAGCTACAGTTGCCGGCCTATGCCACAGTCACAGCAACATGGGATCCAAGCCACATCTGCAACATACATTACAGCTCACGGTAATGCCAGATCCTTCACCCACTGAGCGAGGCCCGGGATCAAAACCGCAACCCAATGGTTCCTAGTCGGATTCTTTAATCACTGAGCCACAGCAGGAACTCCCCAAACTAGAATAATCTTAAAATTTAAAATTCTGAAAACGGTCCAAACAATCCTGAGGAAAATGAACAAAGCAGGAGGCATAAGCCCAGACTTCAGATAACACTACAAAACTACAATAATCAGAACAGCATGATATTGGCACAAAAACAGACATACGTATCAGTGGAACAGCATAGAGAGCCCAGAAATAAACCCAGACATAGTCAATCAATCTTTGACAAAAAAAGCAAGAATATACAATGTAGAAATGATAGTCTCTTTAGCAACTGGTGTATGGAATGCTGGACAGCCATATGTAAATCAATGAAGTTAGAACACACCCTCACACCATATATAAAAATAAACTAAAAATGGCTTAAAGATTTAAGTAAAAGACATGACACAATCAAACTCCTATCAGAGAACACAGGCAAAACTTATGTTTGCTTAGGTTAGTTTCCCAAAGCTGTAGATATAAAAGCAAAAATATACAAATTAGACCTAGTCAAACTTATAAGCTTTTCCATAGCAAAGGACACCATAAACAAAATAAAAAGAAAACCTATGGAGTGGGAGAAAGTATTTGCAGGTGATGTGATCAACAAGAGCTTATCTCCAAAATATACAAACAACTCATACAACTCAATAACAAAAAAGCAGTCAATAAAAAAATGGGTAGAATTCATAAATAGACATTTTTCCACAGGAGATATACAGATGGCTAATAAGCACATGAAAAGATGCTCAACATCATTAATTATCAGAGAAATGCAAAGCAATACTACAATGAGTTCCCCCTCACATGCATTTATAATGTTCATCATTAAAAAGTTTACAAACAACAAATGCTAGAGAGGGTATGGAGCAAAGGGAACTCTCTCACACTGTTGATGGAATGTAAATTGGTATAGCCAGTATGGAAAACAGTATGGAGGTTTCTTAAAAAGGTAAAAAATGGAGTTACCATATGATCCATCAATCCTATCCCTGGGCACGTATCTGAAAAAAACTATAATACGAAAAGAAACATAGATCCCTATATTCATAGAAGCACTATTTACAATTACTAGTACATGAAATAACCTAAATACTCATGGATGGATGGATGGATAAAGAAGATGTGGTATCTGCACACACACACACACACACACACAAAATCTACTCAGCCATAAAAAAAGAATGAATGATGTCATTTGAAGCAACATGAATGGACCTAGTGATTATCAAATAAGTAAAGTAAGTCACAAAGAGAAAGACAAATACCATATGATGTCACTTACGTGTGGAATCCAAAATATGACACAAAAATGAACCTATCTACAAAACAGAAACGAACTCGCAGACATAGAGAACTGACTTAGGTTGCCAAGGGGGAGTGGTGGTGAGGGAGGAATTGTTTAAGAGTTTAGTATTAGCAGACAGAAACTATTATATATAGAATAGATACACAGCAACATCCTACTGCATAGTACAGCGAACCATACTCAACATCCTGTGATAAACCGTAAATGTAAAAGAATATAAATATACATAATCACTTTGCTGTACCACATAAACTAATACAACACTGTAAATCAACTACACTTCAATGAATTTTTTTTTTTTTCTTTTTGCCTTTAGATAGAGCTGCACCCGGCAGCATATGGAGGTTCCCAGGCTAGGGGTCTAACAGGAGCTGTAGCTGCCGGCCTTCGTCACAACCACAGCAACACGGGATCTGAGCCGCGTCTGCAGCCTACACCACAGCTCACGGCAACGCCGGATCCTTAAACCACTGAGCAAGGCCAGGGATCAAACCCACAACCTCATGGTTCCTAGTAAGATTCGTTAACCACTGAGCCACGAAGGGAACTCCCCTCAATGAATTTTTTTAAAAAAGGGCTTTACGAACAATGTATAAATATTACAGAAAAACATAAATTAGTATTTTCCTAAAATATTTAAAATATTTTAATATTATTAACATAAAATCACTGTCAACTATGGCTTACTGACCCTTTAAGAAATTTTTGCCACACGCAAACAATATTTCTTAGTTCTAATTTTCTCTCCCATTTTTCAATGCTGAAATATAAAAAATAACATTATACTGCTCAGTTAGTTTAAAAGGTCCTTTAACTATACCTGAAATCTATAATGGATAGAAATATAATTAAAAGTACAGAATTTTTGAAGGTTTTCCTTCTTAATTACAGTTTTCTTTCCTTGTAATTTTCTTATTTAAATTGAATGTCTTGAATTACCTAAAAAATTTGTGTTGATTTATCTAAAATTTGTATGTAATATTTAATTATTTAAAAACTGAAAAATAAACAATTGTTTGCTGTTATAAGTTTCTACTAACAGCATTAATTATAAGCAACAATTCATACCTTGAAATTATGGATAGCGAAACTTAAAAATTCTGATTTTCTGTCAAAGAACCTGATTTGCTTATTTTTCTGAATATGCTCTTTTCCTTAATTCTTCTATTTTATTTCATAAAGTCAAATATAAATCTAATTGCTTTGCCAGTATTCTTTTAGAATTCCTGTAGAGTACCCAAGAATAAGGTCAAATTTGATATGTTTCATCAAGATATTTCATCTTTGGATCTAGGAATTACTGAATATTATCTTTCACTTTTCCAGAGTATGTAATTGCTCTCACAGTAATTGAAACCATCATGTCTCTTAGCAAAAATTCAATTAACGCTCTATATGAGATATAAAACTCATGACCTTTTATGCAAAATTCTGTCTTATACACCTTTTTCTTCACCAGCCTTGTTACCTCTATTTCACAGACTTGTCCTTGATAATGCTTTAAATCAATTCTTAAAACTAAATGCTTTTCTTTATTGTTCACATTAGTTGAAACCTGTACTTTAAAAAACAAGAGTAAAATCACTGCAATATTCATTAATTTTGATGTCACTGTTTTTTGTATAAGAAGTGTAAGAGCAATAATTTTTTTTCTCGCCATGATTTTTCTCTAGCACACCACAGTTGAAAGACTTCTGTCTTTGGTGTAATCTAGTTGAACATGAATTATTTGCTATTTATTTATGATTTATTTTCACACCTTGTTATCCATTAAGTTAATTTCTGTTTTAAATTTGTCCCCTTTTATAGTGATTATTTTATTATTTCTATTTATTTTACAAGTCAAATTACTCAATCATGTCTTTATTGATAAATCTGAAATTCATACTATGAATGTGAAAATGTCTGCTGCTGCTGCAATACTGAACCCACAATACTACTCCTTTAAGAAAATCATACCAAAGTCCTATATCATTATTTACCTGCCTTTATTTTATCTCATATTTTGATATTTATTGTCTTTATATTTTAGATCCTGTAATTAACTGTATGAGTCCTTTTTTTCTATGCAGGTAGAGAATCGGTACTACACTTTACACATTACCTCTATCCCTAAAAACATTTAAATTAAAAATATAAACTTTTTAATACTTCAAAATGTTCTTTAGCCGTCAAGAACTACTGCAAATATTTTGTTAATACATGATGTAGCTCCTTAACCATGAATAGAGAAAGTAGCAATAAAATGGATACACAGCAACACCAGGAAAATGATCCTTTATAATACAGTCTGAAGGAATGTGTACTTTGAAATATTCTTCTCCAACATAAACTATAGCGAACTACAAACCTAATATGGTATTTGAGTGCAGATGTCTTTTGTTTTGGGACAAACCATCATTCTATTGGTACCTGAGTCCTGCCATCTGCAACAGTAGAAAATTTAGGATTACAGGTGGAGTTCTGTCATCCTAAATACAGAATACACAGTGATGGAAGTGCCCAGGTATTCATTAATAAATTTGTTTTGTATTTCTAGTATTTAGGGTATCCTAGTGCTTCCTTCACTGACCAGGTATTATTTAGAATTGTGTTTCCAGAAATTTAGAAGAGTTTCCTGTGATCTTTCTCTTACTGACTTCTACTTTAATCCCACTGAGGTCAAAGAACATACTTCATCTGATTTGAATTCTTCTAAATTCATTGATTCTTGTTTTATGGCCCAGAATACATTCTGCCTTGGCGAATATACCAAGTACTCTTGAAAAGAGTGTGTATTCTGTTACACTGGGCTGAAGTGTACTATAAATGTCAAATTAGGTCAAGTTAGTTGCTAGGGTTCTTCAAATATACTATATTCTTTTTTTTTTGCTTTATGTAGGACCACACCTGCAGCATATGGAGGTTCCCAGGCTAGGGGTCTAACAGGAACTGTAACTGCCAGCCTTCGTCACAGCCACAGCAACACGGGATCCGAGCCATGTCTGCAACCTACACCACAGCTCACAGCAACGCCGGATCGTTAACCCACTAAGCAAGGCCAGGGATCGAACCCGTAACCTCGTGGTTCCTAGTCAGATTCGTAAACCACTGAGCCACGACGGGAACTCCAAATATACTATATTCTTACTGATTTTCTTCCTGTTTGTTTTCTCAAGTACGGAAGGCAGGGTATTAAAATTTTCAACTGAAATTGGGAACTTGTTTACTTCTTTTCGAATTTTTTATGTTTTTCACTCATGTACTTGAAGCTATTATTTCATTCCTAAATGTTTATGATCATGTCCTACTGATGAAATAACTTCAGTCACTACTTAATAGCCTTCTTTATCCTTGGTTAATAGTCTTTGTTTCAAAATGTACTTTGCATAGAGTTCCAATTTTTTAAATGAGCATTAGCATTGTGTATCCTTTTCCATCACTTTACTTTTAATCCATTTGTCTTCATTTAAAGAGTATTTCTTATAGGCACCATACAGTTGTCTTGTTTTTTATATACTCTCACAAAATCTGATCTTCACTTTAATTTACTTTTATAAGTAGTGTGATTATTCATATACTTTGGTTCATTTCCATTATCTTAACATGTTTTGTATTTGTCCCTTTTTGGCTTTTTGTTCCTTTTCATTCTGTCTTCTTTCTTATTACTTTTATGATTCCTTTATATCTCCTTTATTAGCTAATTGGCTATAACTCTTTGCTTTTTGCTGCTTATTCTATTTGTTATTGTTGTACATTTTTTATTTATCCCTATCTTTAAGCACTATTATAGCACTTCATATATAGTACAAAAAACTTACAATACTATACTTCCATTCCCCCATCTTTATACTGTCATTCATTTTATAACATGAATATATAATAAATCCACAATAAGTCACTATTATTTTAGTTTAACAAGTTATCTTTTAAAGAGATTTGAATGGGAAAAAGCTGGCTTTACCATATAAATCAACTGGGGGGGGGGAACCTAGCTACTTCTAGCTATGGCATGTTTGAACATGCAGTATATTAGATAAAGTCAGAAATTTTCTAATTATTATAGTACAGCTCTTAGTTTTTCACTCTGAAATCATAGTTTCCTGCATATTATTTTAATGAAAATTTGTATTTGTTTGCTTCCAGTTTTCAATAGCTTGATCCAAAATTTTATGGTTTTATTTTCAAGTTGTCAGAGGGTTCACGCCTCCAGATTCAATATTCAGTTTTATCCGAAAACTTTTCTAAAGTTGATAAGTATGCAAACTGGAAAAAAGAAAAATTTATACATATGCTCTCACTTTAATTTTCTTAATGAATTAGTTAACATGGTTTTTTCCATTCATTCATTTTGATGTTTCCTTCCAGATTCTCAACAACTCTGAAATAAATCATTAACACATCCGGATCAAGAACATAAGATAAACCACTTATTTTCAAAAGAACTGTGACAAAGATTTCCAGATACACATTTCATTTTTTAAAGGTTACAATGCAGTATGAATTTTAACAGAAAAGTGAAATCGAAATTCAAGCTACAGTTGTAGTTTTGTTTTTTTTTGTTTGTTTTTTTGTCTTTTTGCCTTTATGTAGAGCCGCACTCGCGGCATATGGAGGTTCCCAGGCTAAGGGTCTAACAGGAGCTGTAGCTGCCAGCCTTCACCACAGCCACAGCAACGCGGGATCCGAGCCGTGTCTGCAACCTACACCACGGCTCACGGCAACGCCGGATCCTTAACCCACTGAGCAAGGCCAGGGATCGAACCCGCAACCTCATGGTTCTTAGTCGGATTCGTTAACCACTGAGCCACAAAGGGAACTCCCACAGTTGTAGTTTTGAAGCAATCAAAGAAGCTTGAGATTTCATAAGGAAATACCTCCTAGAAAATACAGAGGTTTATTCATGAATCTCAATAAATTAAAGATGGTCGAAATATTCTCTCTAGTTACAAGCAAAGCCTCAATTAGAAAATGTTAAAACTTTAAAATGCATAAATTGCATATTATCAATAAACATACTATTTACTAAAATAAGGAAAAAGACATAACAAAACCCCAAAATAAAATACTACAGCAAATTATGCAAAGATTTTAAATCTGTTAAATTTCAGATACGTGTGTGTGTGCATAGGTTTCCGAAATTTTGCTTATGCTTGAAATATTTAATATAAAATGTGGAAAGATATATATTGTTTTATGAAAAGAAAAATATTAACAGGAACCCTAAAAAAGCATTTTCATTATAAAGCTCTTTGTCTTTTTAAATATTTATCATGATGAGATTAAAGGCTGTGCTTTTGAAAATTTAACTCTGCTTCAATGAAACACTTCTTATATAATGGTACCTGGAATATTAATCATCTGGCCTTATGATAACTAGCAATTAAAAATAATCAAAAGTTCAAGAGCAGCAAGGTAATCGCCAAATTAGGTCCTACCCTACAGGGGAAAGTCTGCAATAATTGAGGTAAAGGAAGAAGCAGTGATCTTTCTATTAGACCTCTAAGTCACAAAATACAAAAGTACATTCCACGCTAGACATAGACATGGTCTATGGCTTATCTTTCACCGAGGTCCTATTAGTCAAGCAGCCATCCCTCAAGTCCCAGAAATTCTCTTTCTATTTAGTTTCTAGGCTAGGGGTCGAATTGGAGTAATAGCTGTTGGCCTACACCACAGCCACAGCAACTGGGATCTGAGCCACTTCTGCGATCTAAACCACAGCTCAAGGCACTGGATCCCCGACCCACAGACAGAGGCCAGGGATCAAACCTGCATCCTCAGGGATACTAGTCAGATTTGTTTCCACTGAGCCACAATGGGAACTCCCAGAGATGCTCTTTCAAACTGTCTTTTCCATCCAAAATTTGGGGTCCTATCTTGTCCTTTGATTCCTTCTCACATGTTAGGTATCTTGATCCAAGTGTTTTAGGATCAGATTCTATAACTGTGGCTAAAAGGAAAATCTTATTTTTTGTGAATGCAAGTTCTTAAAAGTTAACTCTTGCAAAAATTAAGATAGCAGATGTAGTAATTTTCCAGTATTTTAAGACAAGATATTTTGAGACACTACCACTACGATATAAAGATTGAATGATTTTGTAATGAGAAAATAAAAATACTGTGTCAGATTTATTTAGAATTACAGTTTTATGAAATATAGTCACATTTTAATTTTTTTCATTTTATTCTGGAAACAAGAGGATGAAGTTGGGAGATAATTCATTTTATTCTTATTTTATAGAAGAGAAATCTGTAATTTAAGAGAAATCAAATGATGTAATTGAGCAGAGTTCATAAATGAAGAAACATGAAAGTTCTGGCTGATAGATGGGGATAGAAGAATGCAGAAAATACAGATCGAGTGGTGACTTTGCTGAGCTCTTAGAAGCAAAGTGGGCCCAGATATTATGGAGGAAAAAACAAGTTTTTAATGACATCCATGGGAGCCTGACCCATATATGGAGATAATTATAAGAACTCAGTAACCTTAAGGGCAAGATAAATGGAAAGCCAACAGGGTTATACTATACAATCAAAAGAAATCAAGATTGATCAAGAAACTAAAGCAGCAATCTCAGTACAAACACAATCCTTGACCAATTTCCAGACATGAGCAAGAAACTGAAGACTGAAGAAGATAGTCCACAAAAAGAACAATCCTGCAAAACCTCTACCAATGTATATGATAGGGACTCCCCCATTTATTTTCCAAAGGATAACCATCTGAGTTCTGTGCTATAGCACAGGTTCAATCCCTAGCCTAGGAACTTTTGCATATCATGGGCATGTCCAAAAGAACCCCAACAATAAACATGTAAGTTATATTTTACAGTTAAAGGGGAATATGTAGACATTTTGAGTGAGTGTATGCATACCCTAATTCAAGAAAACTCAGAAAGGCCATCCTCATTCCAAATCCTGGGGAATCATTTCATAACCTCATCTCTCAGCTGCTTCAAATTTCAACACCCTTCTGTTCAAATTTACTCACTCTCTTACGTTGCTTCCGTAAGAACCGCGCCCCCCTCCCGCAATAAAATTCCCACAGGCAAGTCTCCATCTCAGACTCTGTTTCCCAAGGAACCTCACTTAAGACAGACATTAAACATGTTAAACTTTGGTATTATGTGAATGGATTCACTAAAATACAAAAGCACTGTTTGTATTTATCAGACTGGCAAGGTTGAAAGATTAATATGCGCTAGTATTGTTAAGTATGTGAAAACAGCCATTCAGAATGTTAAGGAGAATTTAAACTGATACTAAATTTCTAGGGGGTCACTTGAGAATCATATCTATTCAAAACATATACAAATTGATTCTAGGAATTCTTGCTTAGGAACATGTACAGAAAATTATGAATAAGAGTATAGATATTATATAGTAAAATTTTCATTTCAGCATTGTTCATAAACGTATTAGAATTCTATATAAAAAATAAAAGTTTTATTATATTCATATGTTTATATTACACAGCAAGAATTGTAAAGTTATGGAGTTCCCACTGTGGCACAGCAGAAATGAATCCAACCAGTATCCATGAGGATGTGGGTTCAATCCCTGGCTTTGCTTAGTGGGTTGGGGATTCCCGTGTTGCCATGAACTGTGGTGTAGGTTGTAGATGCAGCTCAGATCCCGTGTTGCTGCTGGCTGTGGTGTAGGCTGGCAACTACAACTCCTATTCAACCCCTAGCCTGGGAACTTCCATCTGCCATGGGTGCAGTCTTAAAAATAGAAAAAATAATAATAATTATATAGTTACATGACATACATGTGTCTGTGTGTGTGTGTATGTATATATATATATATATATATATATATTTAAATGTTTATTTAAATAGCATAACTATCTTAAGTAATTGGTTATACATACTAGGATATATTATGAACCTAAATGTAACACAGAAAACAATCATGTTTTATACATATTATTATGTCTTTTATAGTATGATTTCAGGTTTATGAGTTCTTTTCTTTTTAATGGCCACACTGACAGCCTATGGAAGTTCCTGGGCTGGGGATTGAATCCAAGTCACAGCTGTGACCAATGCCACACAATGCCATATCTTTTAACCCACTGCGCAGGGCCAGGGATCAAACCTGTGCCTCCACAGTGACCAAAGCCACTGTAGTTGGATTCTTACCCCACTGCACCAGAGCAGAAACTCCTATGAGCTCTTATTTATGTTTTATGCATTTCCTGCCTTTTTTTTTTTGGCTTTTTAGGGCCCCACCCACGGCAAATGGAGATTCCCAGGGTAGGTGTCAAACTGGAGCTGTAGCTGCTGGCCTACACCACAGCCACAGCAATGCCAGATTCAAGCCGTGCCCGCAACCTATACCACAGTTCATGGCAATGCCAGATCCTTAACCCACTGAGCAAGGCCAGGGATCCAACCTGCATGGATACTAGTCAGATTAAGTTCCACTGAGCCATGAAGGGAAATCCTTTTTTTTTTTTTCCCTGACATTTTAAATAAAAATTAAGTGTAAAGTATTTTATTAAAAAAGGAAAATTTGGGGCCAATATTTAGTTCTAGACCTTTTGATCTAAGCAATCACTTTATAAGTTCATCTCTACTTTTTTTGTTTTTAAGAGTGGCACTGGCAGCATATGGAAGTTCCCAGGCTACGGGTTCAATTGGAGCTGTAGCTGCTGTCTTAACTACGTCACAGACACAGCAATACCAACTCTGAGCTACAGCTGAGACCTATACTGCAGCTCATGGCAATGCTGGATCCTTAATCCACTGAGCAAGGCCAGGGACCCAACCCGTGTCCTCATGGATACTAGTTGGGTTGGTTACCATTAAACCACAATAGGCTTACATCATCCCTACATTTTTACATGACATAATCTCCTAGTCTTGATGGAGTAGAAGAGAAAACCAAAGCATATATTAAAGCATTATCCTTAAAGAGAACAATTTTAAGTGGTAATTTTGTTTTCTAATTAAGTTGTTTATGTTATGGGTAACACAAGAAATATCAAAAGGAGCTCATTTCTCTCCATAATCTTTCTCTTGTTCTGATCTTTTCTTCTCCATTTAATTGTCCTTTTTTTTTTCTGTAACTTGGATTTGGCCTTTTTATTGATTATTATCAGGTCAAAGTCTCTACACTGACAAACTGAAATAATGAGTAAAGCACAGTAGCTGGCACACAGGAAAGTTGTAACACACATTTCTTATGTGGATTATAAACATCATCGGTATTGTTTAACATGGTTGTTGGGGAATAGGTTATCTTTCTAAAGATTCCATGCTATATTGTCCAATAATTCCCTCTGAAATAGAAATGCAACACACTACTTGGTGTTCTGGGAATAATGCTCTGCTAAATCTTTCCAGCACAATCAGCATAAGTACATACTATAGAACTCCCAGTCACTGCCCACAGCAGTCCAGCAGGAAAATTCTTATTGCACATATTATTTGTGTATGTTGCCTGCCATGACAGCTGGGAACAAGAAAGAAAGGAAGTTTCAACTACATCAAGTTATGGTAGTGATACTGTAGAATACAACGAAACAGTTGGGGTGATGAAGAAAAAATGGCCTCTGCAGTTTTAGAAGGAAATCTACCCTTAGTCAGACAAGCAGAGGGAGAACATAAGCCCTCAGAGGCCTGAGAAGAGATGGATACTTAAAGAGAAAAGTGAAGGGACATAAGTAATCAAAGAATATTTTGCCCACAGAAATAAAGTCAATGAAAATGAGGAACTGCTATTCCAAGGAAATAAACTGATTATTCCAGTTTCCACAGGAAGGGAGGTGCTACAGTAAATCGACCAGGATGAGCAGAATATTGGAAGGTGAGGTAGAAAGCCTAGCTGTGATCATCTATCTTATTCTAGCACCCCTCCAAAGAATATTAGATAGATGTTGGAAATGCAATTTTAAATTAATTTCCTTAGTGCAATAAAATTCATTGGCAAAATACATATATATTTTCTAATTCTTTTCCATTTTTTATGTTATAAATAAAATGTTCCAAAAGTATTAAAGAAACAATAATGTTCATGCAAGTTTTAAGGAAAAATAATAAATCACTCATGCACCTACCAAACAACTTGAGAACTTTATCCACATCTTAGAGAATGCCTGGATTTCCCTCCCTGATTATGTTTCCCCTTTATTCTATGAGGAGAAAATAACTGGTATCCTGATTTCTGATTTAATTATCTATTTGATTTTCTATCTTTATCAATTGTACATATATACTTAACCAACATATCATTCAATTTTTTCTCTTTTTAATGTTTTTATAAATCAAATGAAACCGTATATGTATTTTAA
>PVHT021183526.1:5301196-5346064 GCA_004024745.2 Catagonus wagneri | reverse complement strand
TTTTTTTTTTTTTTTTTTTTTTTTTTTTTTTTTTTTTTTTTTTGCTTTTTAGAGCCACACCTGCAGCATATGGAAGTTCCCAGGCTAGGGGTCAGATCAAGGCTATAGCTGCCAGCCTATGCCACAGCAACAGCAACAGCATGATCCAAGCCATGTTGGTGACCTACACCACAGGTCCTGGCAATGCTGAATCCTTAACCAACTGAATAAGGCCAGGGATTGAATCTGTATCCTCATGGATACTAGTCCGGTTCGTAACCCGCTGGGACACAACAGGAACTCCTACATATATCATAATTTCTCTCTTCAATTGATTGCTGAAAGGTGGTTCAGTGGTTTGCAATATTGTTTTTACAAATAAAGACACCTTCTAATGCAGGGACCTAGAGTATGTATATGTACAAATCTATTACATAATAAAAGTCTGTTATAGAGATTTATAAATTTTGAACCCCATTTCACTGGCTGTGTATCAGAGTTCTCCTTTGGCCTCCAGCCCTCACAAAACCTAGTATAGTTCTATTTTTACTTTTGCTAATTAAGTATTCTCTATTATGTTTTTCATTTTTATATTTCTTATTATTAGTAAGGTTGAACACTTCCTCACAAGCTTATTGAATATCTCTCTCTTTTGTGAACTTCCTTCTCATGGCTTTTGCTACTATTATGGTGTGGTATTTCCCTTTTGCTTACAGTTTTGAAAAAATCTTTCACCTATACTGGATGCTAAAACTATAAGTTGTTATAACATTTTTTAGATTGTAACTTTATTATTTTTTTCTGTTTTTTTTTGCATGCAGAGACATCCTTAATTTTAAGGTCATCAAATTTATCAAATGTTTTCTATATGATTTGTATTTGGTGCTCTTGTTTATTTTTAAAAAATCAGGTCAAAATAATACTTCTCCAATATTCTAAATTTTTAAGTTCTTTCTTGTCACATTAAATTTTTAAGTGGTGGAGTTCCCTTCGTGACTTAGCAGTTAACGAACACGACTAGGATCCATGAAGATGTGGGTTCGATCCCTGGCCTCACTCAGTGGGTTAAGGAACCTTCATTGCTGTGGCTGTGGTGTAGGCCAGCAGCTACAGCTCTGATTCAACCCCTATCTTGGGAACCTCCATATGCCACCAGTGCAGCCTGAAAAAAGCAAAAAAAAAAAAAAAAAAAAAGGCAAAAATTTTAGGTGGAGATGTTTGCCTCACTTCATAAATGTAATAAATATCACTGTACACTTACAACCTGCTTAAATTTTGTTATATATATTTTACCACAATAATATTTTTTTTAAAAAATCCTGGAGTTCCCTTCGTGGCTCAGTGGTTAACGAATCCGACTAAGAACCATGAGGTTGCGGGTTCGATCCCTGGCCTTGCTCAGTGGGTTAAGGATCCGGCATTGCCATGAGCTGTGGTGAAGGTTGCAGACGCGGCTCGGATCCCGCGTTGCTGTGGCTGTGGCGAAGGCCGGCAGCTACAGCTAGCTCCTCTTAGACCCCTAGCCTGGGAACCTCCACATGCCGCGGGTGCAACTCCACGTAAAAAAAAAGGCAAAAAGACAAAAAAAAAAATCCAGAAAGAAATCCAGACACTCTTGAGAAGATTCAGAACTCAATTTTCCAAACAAATAAGAAAAGAGACATAGATTTGTGAAATGGGTAAGATTACTCACTTCCCTTTATGAAGGCAGACTTTAATTCAGCCACACCACTAATACGAGCATTTGTAAAAGAAATGTGGGTTTAAATGAATACAAGTATCTCTCTAAACTTCTCATAAAATTACTCCATATGGGGAAGAAATCCCAACATCAAATTGTTTTTTAAAAGTATCATAGCTACAAGTTCAAAGTAGATTTTATTTCCATTCTAAGCAAAGAGTATACATTTTTAACAAATTCATTGTGTATCAGCATTGATAGAAGAATACAGTGTTAATGGAGTGTCTAGCTCAAGCAACATACATCTCTGACTTTTCCAAAGCCATCTTATTTTACTCTCATAACACCACTTTGCATATGCGGAACCTAAGGCTCAGAGTTTAAATAATTTATTTGGTATCAATTTGTCACCCTGTAACAGGGCAAAAATTGGAACTCAAGCTTGTCTTACTCCAAAACCTGTGCTGTTTCCATTTTCTACCCCAGTATCTGAGGAAGACCTATAAAAGTGAGGATAATTGGCATCAGTTAAGTGTGCCAAGTGCTTAATTGATCTTATTGAGTACTCACAACTACTCTCCTAGGAAACTAGTATTAATGAGATTAAAGAGATTAGAATACCAAGATTCTGTAAATTGATTGTCCAAGTGCACATCAGTGCCAGGACCGAAAATATTCTTTGTCGGCCTTTAAATCCTATGCATACATTCCCTATATTTCTACAAAACAGTGCAGCAAGATATTGTATTGATAGATATTCATACTCTTTTTTTTTTGTCTTCTTATATGGCATTTAACTCACTGCAAATCTCTTTACAGTTAAATATTTTTCTTCCTCTTGTCTTAGAGTGGCATTTCTTAAAGTGAGGACACGGGACCAGCTGTTTTAGCTTCACCTGGGACCTTGTTAGAACTGCAAACCCTTATTCCCCACCTAAGATCTACTCTGGTGATAGAGCACAGCAATCTGTGTTTTATAAATCTCTCGGGTGATTCTGATACACAGTAATGCTTGTGAACCACTCAAGCAGGGGAACATTCAGGGTGTGCTAGATCAAAGAGAAGTTGACACTAAACAAACTGCCTTCCTGGCTTTTGATTTCCAGAAGCCTTGGCTCTTTATAAGAATCAAAATATTCTTAACACTAGAAAATGCATGAAGGTCTGAAGTTCTGCTACGTGTGAAAACCCATGGACTCTTTGCCCCACAGAGAAGTGGAGAATCACCTTTTTGGTGCATGTTGACTCTAATAGTTTAACTCTGCTTCCTACGCTCCACAAGGATTACCAAATGCATTGGATAGGTGAAAGAACTACTAGATTTTAGACCCATGTAGGCTTGGCCAGAAACAACTATTATCCTGAGGGATCTCACCAAAGTAAAGATTGTGATATTGAAAGCAAGAGATGGGGAGATTCCTTAAGATCTTTGGGAGGTAACTAAGTTTAGATGAGGTCTTGAGGGTTGGCCTCCATAATGCGATTAGAGTCCTTATAAAAAGAAACTAGAAGAGAAAGAGACTAGAGTTTTCTCTCCACCAAATGAGGATTTGAGAAGACAGCTATCTGTAAATCTGTAAACCAGGAATAAAGTCTCCATCAGACACTGGATCTGCCATAGCCTTATCTTCTATTTCCCAGCCAAAAGAACTCTGACAGATTAAGTCACCCAGTATATATTCTGTTACAGCAGACCAAACTGAGTAAGAGACTTTGTTTCTTTTTTTTTGTCCTTCTGGGCTGCACCCATGGCATATGTTAAGTTCCCAAGCTAGGGGTCAAATGGGAGCTACAGTTGCCAGCCTAAACCACAGCCACAGCAATGCAGGATTTGAGGCACATCTGTGACCTATACCATGGCTCACAGCAATGCCAGATCCCTAACCCAATGAACTGAGTCAGGGGTCAAACCCACATCCTCATGGATACTCGTTGAGTTCATTACCACTGACCCAAGACAGGAACTCCTGAGAATTTTTAAATACACACCACATCTTTCCTCTTACACAAAATGCACTTTTACAGTAATAAGAAGAAACACAAAGCTTCTTCCTTTCTTTACCAAAAAGAAAAAAAAAGAAAAAAAAATTAGGTGGTACTTCTATTTGGGTAATGAATGTGGACAAATGTCTCCAGAAATCAAAGTGGATGTCTAACTCTTTTAGCAGCATGTATAATCATTTATTTTAGAAGGCATAACAAAGTGAAAAATATCTTTCAAAACGAAAACTTTATAGAACATTTGCTTCTATTTGAAAGAAGTCCCAGAAATTCAGGATTATGTACTGAAAACGTTTTAGATGTGAAAGTATCTTGCATGTGGAGAATTAAGAACCTAGATTCTCCATATTATTACACTCTGTAAGATAGCTTTGAGGCAAATATTTTAGAGCTCATAGCTTGGCTGAAGGGTTTTCCCAATACTATAATTTTGGTTAATATAACTGTTGTACATTCAATTTAATTCTACAAATAAAAATAATAATAATAATATGTGTAGTAATGATAATAATGGCTAAAATTTGACACGTTCTATGTGTCAAGCATTATTTTAAGTGTTTTACATTTATTAGAATGCTTAATACTTAAAACTAAATTATAGACTATTAGATAGCAAAGCATATTCTTTGTTATTGAAATCATCTGGAAAAATTTCTGAGTTTTAAAATGTACATAAATGATATCTAAGAATAACCATTTCCATACTCCTGAGTAATTATTTACTTATTTTATTACTTATAACCCATATGTATATATACACACATATATATTATATGTATGTATTATATGTATGTATATAGAATATATATGTGTGTATATATATACACATATATATGTACATATATATATGTGTATATATATATGTACATATATATTATATGTATGTATATAGAAAGCTAGGAGTAAAGAAGACTTGAAAGTAGATATGAAAATGAACTTGGATATATACTTAAAACTTTAGACATTAGTATTAAACTACTTTGAATGTAGTTTAAAATGTAAGTAAAAACGTTTTTAGCCAAGACTAGAGCCAGGGCAGAGCTGGCTGCTAAAAAGTTAAATATTCAGTTCCTCACTAGTTCCAGTTATCAAACACGACCTTATCTGTAAGGTAAGACCCTAACTCACTAATTCTACTTAGTAAAAACAACTTACATACTCATACTGTTTTCAAAAACCAAAAGTCAAGGAAACTGGTAGGATAAATTAATTTCCTCTTTTGATTTGTTAGCTTCTCTGTATTCAATGAATAACAGTAAATATCATCAAATTATTCATTTAAGGAATCAACTTTACTTAAAAGAAGAAAACTCCTTAAAAATGTTCAGAGAAATAGAGATTACATAGTTAATGTGATTATCATTCACATTAATGAAATAATAATTTGGAATAAAGCTTTAGTTTTTGCCAAACTTGCTGTGATCATTAAATCTAACACTATAAAAGGAAATATGGAGGGAAAGAATGGACTGGGTGTTGTTTAATGAGTATAGAATTTCAGTTTTACAAGATGAAAAGAGCTCTGGACAGATTGCAAAACAGTGTGAATTAACACTACTGAACTGTGCACTTAAAATTAAGATGGTAAACTTTATATGTGCATTTTACCACGACTGTTCAAAGTAAAAAAAAAAAAGAGAGAGAGAGAAAGAAAACAGTTTTTCCCTGAATTGCTAGTAACAGCTACATTTTCCCAACTCCAAGAGTAACAAATAAGGCAAAAGTGAAAGAGGAGAATCGAAGTGAGAAAATTAAATCATTATTTGTTGACTATTCACAACTTACTACAGTAAGTACTACTAGCCTCTCACTTTTAGATATAAGTTTAAAGTCAATTAACATTTGTCCAATCTAATGTATCCAGTAAGTGCTAGAACTGATGTACCAACACAATTTGGGAAGGATCCAAGTTCTTTCTCCTGCTAGACTATTTTTTGAAATATCACACCAAATACAATTCTGTCAGGCCAACAAAAGGTAATATTGAGTATCTGCTCAAAAAGAAAATCATGCTTACCATCTAGTTGGAAATTCAAAGAACTTCAAAGAGTATTGATCTTACTAACACTAACTGTAAGTATCATAAAGTTAAAATGTAATAGATTAGGTACATAAGCAGCCTCCCTTTATTTTCCAGGTTAGCAATTTAATTCACTTCATCTGACTAAAAATACATCCCACATCAAGAGTAGGAAATAGATCACCACAAATTCAAACCTTCAACCTTAGTGTTTGACAACAACTGAGATGATAGGTTTAAAAGTAAAGATAAGTCTTCTCGGGGAAGGCTGGCTTTGTCTCAATGTAATCATATTTAACACTGTGGATAAGAACATGAACAATTTTGATAACATTTGGAACCATATATATCTCCATACCTGAGTCAAGGACTGGCCAGAAAGAAAAATAAACGACTGAAATGCCTATTGTTTTTTAATGTTTTTCAAGAAGAGAACAATGAACAACAGGGCAATTTTGGATCAACATAAACTTGCAATGGAGAAGCTGATCTTTATCCCACATCAGATCTGAACTAAGTGGATACACATGAAACTGATAAAGTTAAGAATTAACTGACTCATGGAACTCAGGAGAACTCTAGTGTTGTGACAAATTTCCGTAAACCAGTGACTCTGTGCCTGAATGACCATAGGCTGAGATTTAAGAGCAGCACTATTCAGCTGGAGGATAACATTGTTTCATTATTACAAATAATAATTATGTTTGTAAATTATATCATTACTGAAAAATGATTACACTCAAAGTTACTTGAATAATGCAAATCCACAAATATCCTACTGGACACTTGCAAAGATGGATTTGCAGTTGCTGAGCTGAGTTGTATGTGGGCATCAAGCTCCCATTAGAAAGTGTAATGCACATACACCTCAAGACAAAGGCCCTCAAATTTTATAGCTAAGACTTTCTCAGGTAGCACAACCTATAAGCTGAGACACTCTGCAGTTTCTCATATTGTACTAGAAAAAGCACTTCTCGATAACAATGGAATTTCTCTTGAAAGGAACTTTTTGGATTATGAATTTATCTGCTCTACCTTGTGAAAACTAATAAAAGAAAACCTCACTAAAGCAATCAGGAAGCCAGAAGGGGGAGCTCTCATGCACCTAACACGAGGTCAATACAGATCCAAAGAGGAAGAGAGATACACCTTGCATCTCTGTCAAGAAGTGGATTACTGTATTACCAGTATCAGGAGAAAGAAAGATTTTGTCCCTGCCTGTCAACAGCTCAGTCAAAGAAAGCAGTCACAACGCAGCCAATGAAAAGTCACTGTACTTTAAACTCCCAGTTTCCTCCAGTGGGCCTTTTGTTTATAACAGCCTCTTCCAACTTCCCTTTCTCCTTTATGAAAGAGTTTTCACTCCCTTGCTTTACCCATACTTGCACATTATTCACCATAGTTACACACCCTGAATTGCAATTCTTTGCTGCTCCACATAAAACTGTTTTATGGGTAAAATAACTCCCACTGACAGAAAAAGTGAAAAAAATAAATAAATACATATATAAATAAGTAGCTGTTTTATTGTTTTAGGTTAACAAACTATGGGGTTGCAAGTGATTTATATTTGAAATGCTGTTTATATATACACATACACTAATTATTAAAACTGTAGATCAAAAAACACTGTTGATGCAAATATTTACATAGGTTTGATAAGACTGAACTTAATCCACAGTAGTTAAAAATTAAAAATCAGTACTAGCAGAAATAAGACCACTATTTTAAATAAAATTGAGTATAAATTCACAAAATGACCTTGAAATTTGATCTAGGCCTTAAATCTACAGTGGAAATGCATTCTGGAAAAGGAGAAAACCATATATTTAGGAAAGTTTGTAAGTGGATACATAAGCATTATTCAAAAAAAATTAGGAAAATTTAAATTTCTATATGTGGATTTGCATTGGGGAATAGAGTATCTCATTAATAAATTAGCCATAATAAATGGTAATACTTGTCTAAATTTAGGTTTCAGTAAGAAACATCACACGTTAAAAACAGATTATGGAAGAGAGTGTGCTGAAGGGACTTTTACAAAGCTGTGGAGGAAAAAAACAAGTCGAATACTCTGAAGAACCTTGGAGCTAAGAGCAGCAGGGAGCCACTGCCACTCCGGGCCTGAAGAGGCCAAGGAGGAGCAAATACCAGGACCCATTAGGACAATAAGAGAAGGAGCATCTAAATGGAGTTGCAGATATTTGTAGAGAAAAAGAGCAGAAAACAAAATCAGTGGCAAACTGTAGATGGCAAGGAGGGAAGCCAGGGGAAAGACCCCTTGACTTCTCCATCCTCCCTCTCTCCTACCTTTGGTGCTTCCCATTAGCTGGTTGAAAATCACAGGACAATGGAGCCTTGTTGAAGCAGTGCATGTGGCTCATTTCCTCAGGCATGAAGCAGGTGGATATTATGGATGTGAAGGGGCAAGAAGGCTCAGTCAGGACAAGTTTACACAGTTCTTTTAGATTTTCACCAAATATCTGCGCAAATCCACTTAACTCAAACTGCCTGGAAAGAGAAAGAGATTAAATAAAAAAAAAACTACAGATGTTTGGAGTTTCTCAACACTCTCCATTTACATGTGTAATAGACCCAGTAGTAAACTGTCCTCTGATTCCATACCCAGTATTTTTCAGACTACTTAGAGAAATATGGATATAAGAAAATCTAAAATCTTAGATGTTTTGTTACTCTCTCTCTCTTCTTCCATGTTGGATCTTAGAGTATGTAATGGTGAAATCAAATTCAAATAAATCTTCACTAGTCATGTTCATCTTTTCAATGGCCTAGAAGAATCATATAGATGAAGGGAGTTGTATGTCAATCTTTTAAGAGACTCATTAGTGAAATACATGGTGGAGCACGTGGTAAAGAATACAGCAAAAATCTAATGAGACCCTTCCAAGAAGAAATAACTGGAATGTTAAAATGCACACTTTGTTGCATTAATGAGAAGTAATTGAAGAAATTTATAGGGCCAGAAAGCAAACCCTCTGTTTATACACAATGAGAATTCTAGCTATCTTCTTATACAACCTTGTGCCCTTAAAAGGTTTGGAAAGCTCTTTGATTCAAAAGCTCCACTGCCTAAAGAGAGAAAGCAAAATTAAAGGATCAATGTGAATAAAAGTAGTAGATACTGTTAAATTAAGCAGTGCTGTACATGTTTTTAAAATAGCATTAGGAGAACAAAATGGTAATTCCAGATAGATAATGGAGTTCAAATAAGAAAATCCTTTCAAAAAAGTTCTGACTTGTTAAAATCATGATAAAACATGGTGTGTGTGATGGACAAAGTTTTGAGGTATTCATTTGAGACACAAAGTGTGAGGAGTGTGAGGCAAAGTTAAGAAAGCTTGAATGATAAGCCAAGGCTAGCTCATAAATAATAGGAAATGAGAATTACTCCCCTGCCTCATATATTCTAGAACCGAATCCTAAGAGTAAATCTCTTTGGGGACAGATCTGCAAGCATTTTGCAACCTTAGAAACACTGAGCAGCATATACATTGCATTAACTGAGGTAGAGAACTGCTGTTTTTTAACTGTACAAGCTGCATGCCATAAAGGTGCTGTATCATTCATATGATTTGTAATAAATCTTTTGTATTCTTTCCCCACAATAATTTATCTGAAATAGAAGCCAACACCTTCCAGGTTACTAAGCCCAGCTACTGAATTTATTCATGAGCTGGACTGAAAAAATGGGCCATTCTTCTCCACCAAGATCATGAATATTTTAATGTCTGAATAAAGTTAAAGCAACTCAACTTTGTGAAGATGCCATTGGGAGAAAAACACCTGTATCTATATGCCCAGAATTCCATCAATTCAAAAACAAAAATATATTTAGGACAATTCTTGAGAATAGACTTCTCGTGGAATTAGATTTCTTTAGTATACGGGATCAGAACTGGATCTGTAAAGAGATATGTGAAAAATCCCAGAAAAAAAACAAAGAGTCTTTGAAACTTTTGGACTTCTGCCAACCATAACGATTCGACAATGCAAAAAGGAAACTGGAGAGCAGCTGACACAGTTTTTCTCTGTTCTTCAACAACTTTGTCAGTTTTTCACCCAAATCGGAAAACATAAAGGAAAATAAACATTCTCAGAAGACTGATGAGAAAGATGTATGCGTGAAAGTGTGTGCAATATTTTAATAAACCACTGCTTGCATCATTGTTTTCCTTTGTCAGTGAAACAAATGGGCGACTGGATCTAACCCAATCTGAACCCAGCATTAAACACTCCTTATTTCTGACAAATACTGTCAACAAATCCTTCCATCCCTACCACCAGAAGCTTAGTTATCAAGTTAATCCTCAAACTCAGTGATTTTCAACATTGGTTGGATATTAGAATTACTTACAGGAGCTGTAATCAGAATTTCTGGGAGTGTGAACTGGCCATCAGCATTTCTTTTTACTGCTCCCTGCATGATTCAACGTACAGTTAGGACTGAGGACTACTGTCATCCTATGCAATGATGTTACCATGTGAAGGTAAGTTTCTCGGCAGTACTTTGATAACTTGAAAATACGGATGGTAACTGAGGTTCCCTACGTTGTTTCATCACTAGCAGAAACCGTGCTGTTCTCGTTATTACATCACAGGTACTTTGTGAGAATTCTTTAGAGAAAATGAAGGTTAAATTAAAAATTTACCATTTTAGATTCTTTTAAAGCAAAGTTCTATCACTGTATGACCATAAACACACACTAATTCTCACTGCTTGCTCTCACATTTGCAAAATGAGGATGACTCTACTTTCTAGGGCTTATCATGAAACAAAATGGGTTAATACATTAGAAAATACCTAATAAAATGTTCACATAAAATAGATTTTCATTACATAGTGGCTATCAATAGATAATTTTTCATTATATAGTGGCTATCAACAGATAATTATAAATTGTAATTATTTTGTTTGTTTGCTTCTTTGGCTATACCCACAGCATATGGAGATTCCCATGCTAGGAGTCGAATTGTAGCCATAGCTGCTGGCCTACCCCACAGCCACAGGAACGCCAGAAATGAGCCACATCTGTGACCTACACCACAGCTCACGGCGATGCTGGATCATTAACCTGCGGAGTGAGGCCAGGTTTTGAACCCGCAACCTCATGGTTCCTAGTTGAATTTGTTTCTGCTGTGCCACAATGGGAACTCCACAAATTAAAATTCTTAATATGTTATTCAGTCTAGTCATAATTGCAGTAAGAGGTTTAATTTTTTTATAAGTTTTTTAAAGTTTGTGCAACAAACATTTATTAAGCACTTACCATGGACACTGTCCTGTATGCTAATATACAGAAAAACAAACTAAAATCCATGTTCTTCATTAAATTTAGTTTTCAGGGAGATACTGACAACATATTGCATAATATAATTGTGCGAACCCAAGAAGAAGAAAAAAAAAAAACTGGGTGTTGGGGAAGCATCATGTTAAATAGGATAGTAGTGTAGTTCTCTCTGAGACAATTACATTTGTATAAAGACTTGAGGAATGGTGGTGGAAGTTAACCATGGAGCTAGCCAAGGAAAAGAGGCTAGGACAAGGTAATAGTAAGAACATTCCTGGAGTGTTGAGGTAGCAGCAAGGAGGCTATTGTGGGAAATTAAAATCAAGCAGGTGGAAAATAATAGGAGATAAGATCAGAGAGATAATGCGTTTATGGGAGTGAGGTGACTGCATAAGGCCTTATAGACTGTGATTCTGCCCCCTTTTCTGTATTCTTTCCAGATATATTTCTATTTCCTGTTCCCCCATGTTTCAGTGCAACCATTAAAAAGATTTCTGGACAAAGCTGTGATCCAAATGTGAGGATGTGATGCAATTCTCTTAGACTAGAGCACATGGTTCCCTCAGCACAGTGATAAGTGCATTTGAGGTGACTGCCTACTCCATTGGTGTCTGTCCCTGGATGCTCATGAAGGGCAGAACCTACACCCTCCACAATGAAAACACAGAAGAAGGCAGAAATGAACTGTGGTTGTTTAAATCATTAAGATTCTGAGTTGGTGGTTAGGGCTTATAAAATATCATAACTCATACTAAGGACTAGTTTGCTTTTATTCTGAGTAAAACGGGAACCCAGTAGAAATGTGAAATTGAAACTGACAGCACTAACTGTCTGAACCTAGCCAGAACACAGATTGGGACTTGAACCCACGTGCCGGGACTCAAACCCAGCCTAAACCCAGATTGGGACTTAAACCCATGGTTTTAAATTAGAATTACTCACCCTGTGTCTGGACTTGCTGAGGTTGAGGTTCTTTATGTCTCTATGCAGAAGGAATTCAGGGAGAGACGAAGTGATAGGCAAGAAACAGATTCATTAGGATAGGACGCTTGTGAGAGATGCAAGCGGGCAGGCAAAGGAAGTGCTGCCCAAGGGTCCAGAGGGCTACAGTTTTATCATCCAAGGGCATGGGGGTTGGAAAGGCCCACCTCTTCCTTACCAGGAGTAGTAACTCCTCCTTAGTATCCGGTAGGGTGTGTATTGAGGGCGGTCCTCAAACTCTTGCCCTTGTCTGAATCTGAATGCAGGCCTCATCCCATCCCCCACCCAATGACCTGGGGCAGTTCTTGCACCTTCCCCAGTTAAGCAAACCTGCCTTGTTCTGAAGGTTTTCTCCCAACATCCCCCAGGTTTCCCTCTTTATCTATGATTCCCTGTTGGGACTTTACAACCACCTGTGCCTACTCTATCCTTATCAAAATGATTTGACTTTTTTTTAGACAAGATCACACCACCTGCTTTGTTGAGACTATGCTGCAAGACTCAGGCAAGGGTAGGAGCCCTAGGTAAAAGAGGTAATAGGAAATAGTCACAGGAAATAGTCATGCTTGGATGAGGTGGAACAGCACAAACATCTCTTTAATCAAAACAGAGGGGAAGTGAGGAACCTGTAGATCTTTAGTGCCCACATTGTTTCCACTAGGTTATTTTCTATTCTCTCTTGGGATGCTTTATCCTCAGTTTTTTCCCTATGCTCAGCTCCCTTGACTTAATCTTCATACAAATACATTACTTATAACTAAAAGCAAATGATTGATTTTAAAATGCAATAACATATTCACTCCTATTTTGTGACAGGTAATAGAGATTTAAGAGATACAAATAATTTTCTTGCCTCTGAAGTCTTCTGTTCTAATTGGAAACCCAAGATAAATACAATGAGCGCATAAATAGTAAAAATGCCAATGTTTTTTAAGAATATATGGGTCAGGATAGTTTAGGAAAGCAGTAAGTCAGATAATTATCCTTGACTTTATAGGTCATACAATGTGGACTTTAGGTAGAAGATGAGACATTCATGAATGAAGAGTTGGAAAGGCATTTTAATTAAAAATGCATAAATAACAGGTATCTTGTGGCAATCATATTCATATAAAATATGTAGACCATTTGTAAAGGAATAAAAATTTATTTATTTGAAAAGGTAATTTGGAGAAGTAAAGTAACAAATTATAAAAGGCCTTGATTAACACAATGAAAAGGCACAGGGCAGTCGAAGAGAACTTTTTTAGTATTATTATAGTTTCAACATGACCAAAGGGTGTTTGTAATTTTAATATGCAAAGATGAAATGGGTGATTTAAAACATGATTGTGACAACTCTCCTGATTCAATTATTCAACATACTTGATGCAGTATGTCCCCACTTACACACATACCCTCCCACACACACACACACTTGACTACTCATTATATCCTATTTTATCTAAACATAAATCCAGGAATTACAGTGAATGCCTAAGATAATAAAAAGATTAAACAAGTTATTATATATTTGTTAGCCAGGGAGAAAAATTAAAGCAAAGAAGAAACTGAATTGAGGCTTAACAAAACTTAGTTGCTTAAAAAATCTTGATAATGCTTATATAACATTGCATTATTCATTTGGCTAAAAATATTTCTATGAAAGAAAAGAACTTTTGAATATTTACTAATACACTACTATCTTCAAACACATTTCTAAAGTCTTAGAACAAATCTTAACATTTCCATTGGCACAATGTTCACTTATAATTCCTGTCTTCTGTAAAGGTCAAAAGGATTTCTAGGGGAAAAAAAAAGATTTGATCTAGTAAACAATTATTCAAAAGAAAATTAAATTAGAGGACATTTTAGAAAGGAACTGATATGACCTAGAGTGCCCAAAAGGATGTGGATAAAAAGGTTTCATGCATCCTATGGGACCAGTTACATTGTCATTCTGAAATACAAAATATTGTAATTGTGTTAGCATAGGCATCAATGACAGGCAAATAGAAGATTTTGATTCTCAAGCAAGCACTCATATTTCAACCTGATCAATGATAGTCTGAATGTTTTAATCGTTTATATTTGAGAGTGTTTCACTTTGATGGAGAAAAATCGATTTAACTTCTTTTGAACATTAAAAAATTCTAGTTACTAATGATAAAATTTCAAGCCTCGAGACCAAGAGTTTAGCACTAACTAAAAATTGCCAGTGAGTAATGCGGAGAGAAGTTAAGAGATACTACGTACACAAGCCTACATGCTTATTTATCTTATC
The DNA here is from genome assembly GCA_004024745.2 of Catagonus wagneri. Classification (NCBI taxonomy): domain Eukaryota; kingdom Metazoa; phylum Chordata; class Mammalia; order Artiodactyla; family Tayassuidae; genus Catagonus; species Catagonus wagneri. The sequence continues at coordinate 5,331,830 of PVHT021183526.1, read as the reverse complement.
ATTGAGGGCTTGACAGTAGAATTGTTACTTGATTCTTTAGCAAAAGGAAGAAGAGACAGACAGGAAGGTTAAAGTGGGGAATACAAAGCATGGTTCAGTGCTGATCATCAAAGGAGAAAGTATACTATTACACAAGACCTCCAGGATCATTAACTCAGCTCTCAGGATGGCATAGACATCGCATAAAATGACTCAAGTAAAAGCTAATTGAGTAGTTTGATATGTAAACGTCCTCTGTCAACACTGAGAGTTGGCACTTGGTCTACAATGTCAGAATGGGTGTTACCTTTATACAGTTTATCCACCTCTGCTAGTTTCTGTTCAAATACTCCATCCCCTCAGATCAGTGATTTTGTTTTCTAAGATAAATTCCTAGCCTAGGCCAGCCTGTCTTCCTACACAATATTACCATCTAGTGACTTTATCCTTCCAGAAGAGCACCATCCAATCTATAGTTATGAAGCCTCCTTAGATACTATGAAGAAGTAAAGGCATGAACCAAATTACAGAATCTTTTCTACGGCACACATTCTACTTGGGTCTTGTGCAACTATAGTTAGTTTTCTCTATCCTCATGTATGTTCAAGGAATCAAATTCAAACTTCCATCTATCTTCTACATCAAGCCATACGTTTTATATTAAGCACAGAATATCCAACACAATTTATCTCTAAAAAAAAAATAGGCATGTGTGTTTGCTTTGTTTTCTCCTGCACTTTTACTAAGATCAGATAAACTGGAGGCCTTATGTGTCAACAATTTTATTGTCACTTATAAAACCCACATTCCAAGAGTTCCCATCGTGGCCCAGTGGTTAACAAATCTGACTAGGAACCATGAGGTTGTGGGTTCGATCCCTGGCCTTGCTCAGTGGGTTAAGGATCCGGCATTGCCGTGAGCTGTGGTGTAGGTTGCTGTGGCTGTGGCGTAGGCCAGCAGCTGTAGTCCCAATTAGACCCCTAGCCTGGGAACCTCCACATGCCCCAGGTGCGGCCATAAAATGACAAAAGACAAAAAATAAAATAAAATAAAAAAGTAAAAATAAAACCCACATTCCAGAATTAGGTGAAGCTGATTCTGAACCAAAGTTCAGCAAATTTTATTCATACAAGGTCACATATTAAATATATTAAGCTTTCCAGCCACATAGGTCTGTGTTTATATTCACCTTTATTTCCTTTAGCAACTCTTTCAAATGTAACAGATATTCTTAGCACAAAGCCATTATGAGAGTAGAAAGTGGGATGGATGTACCCTCTAAGCGGTAGTGGACATGAGTTTCTTTCCTTTTTTTCTTTTTAAGGCTGCACCTGCAGCATATGGAAGTTCCCAGGCTAGGTGTTGAATTAGAGGTGCAATTGCCAGCCTACACCATGGCCACAGCAATGTGGGATCCAAGCCGTGTCTGTGACCTACAACACAGCTCACACAATGCTCTATCCCTAACCTACTGAGCGAGGCCAGGGATCAAACCTGAGTCCTAATGGATACTAGTCAGATTTGCTTTGCTTCTGCTGAGCCACCATGAGAGCTCCACAGACATGAGTTTTAATTGGCAAATGCTATTTAGAAAAAAATGGCACTGAACGAAGCTCACAACATATTTTCTTTCATCTATGAGATATGTGGAAATTGAGTAAGATATATAAAAAGATTAGATACAATAAGTGTTTAAAATTACTATTATTAATAGTAATTTTAATATTAGGATGCCTAGAAATAATGGAGACAGGAAAGGATAAGATATTTATTACCATTTGAAGTGTTCAGATGCTTACAGACACTCCACTAAGATATTCTGAGAAGTAATTAGAAGTCCTATAACAGTGTATCTTTTGCCATAAATGAAATGCAAAACAAACCGATGCGAGATACCAACTAACTCACACCCAGTAGGATTGCTGAAAGAAATAACAAAAAGATAACAAATGATAGTAGTTGATAATTATAGTGTTTACAAAGACGTAAGTAAACTATAAAAAATAGCAAATTACAAGTCTGTTCTCCATGTCCATAATTTTCTTTTCTGTAGAAAGGTTCATTTGTGCCATATATTATTTTGCATATATAAGTGATATCATATGGTCTTTGTCTTTCTCTTTCTGACTTACTTCACTTAGTAAAGAACACTGTAAACCAGCTATAATGGAAAAAATAAAAATCATTATAAAAAATAGCAAATTAAATCCAAAATTACAAGAAAAAATAATAATCACAATGAAAAACTAATGAAATCAGCTTAGAGAAAATAACAAAGATATTAAATAAAAAACTAGTTGTTTGAATATCAGAAATCAATAAACCACTAGCTAGAATGATCAGAAAATGAGATATAAATTATAAATACCAGTAATGAAGAAGATGACATCATTGAGATTCTATAGATATTGAAAGGGTAGTAAGAGAATATTATAAATGACTTCATGCCAATAATTCTGACAACATAGATGAAAAGGACAAATGGATTTGAATACTAAAATTACAAAAACTCAAGAAGAGATAGATTAACTGCATAACCCAAATTTATTTTAAAATTTTGAATTACTTAAAAACTTAACAAAGAATATTCCAGGCCTACGTGTCTTCACTAATGAATTCTAGTAAACAAAATAATAATAATATTAATATCAATTCTACATAAACTCTTTCAGACAAATGAAGAGAATGGAATAATTCCCAACTCACACTGTGAGGCACAACTTAGCCTGATATCAAAAGCAGACAATTATTCCCAGTAAAGAAAATTACTGACCAATATCTATGAACAAAGATGCAGATATTCTAAATTTAGCAAACAGAAACAAGCAATATATAACTTGCAAGTCATTAAGTAACTAAAAGAGAAAAATCATATAATCTTGTCAATAAATGAAGTAAAAAATATGACTATCTAATATCCATTTCTGATTTAAAAAATCAGGAATAAAGGAGTAGAAAAGAACTACACTAACACAGAACAGAATACTATGAAAAATACAGACCTAACGTGTCATTAATTTAGAAAATTGAATTGCTTTCCCTTTAAGAACAGGAAAAAAAACAAAAACAAAAAATAAAACAAATTTAGAAAATTGAATTGTCTTCACTTTAAGACTGGGAACAAAAACAAAAACAAAAGCAAACAAAAACAAAAACAAAAAAAAAGTATGTCCCCTTTTCCCTCCTGAACATCATTCTGAATACCCTAGTCAGTGCAATACAGCAGGAAAAAAAATGTTCAAATTGTCTTTATTCACGTACAACATGACTATGTAGAAAATTCATGGAATCTACAAAAAAGCCACTAGAACTCATCATTAAATATTAGAGCCAATGACATTAGTTATCAGTAATGAACAATTAGAACTAATATAATTTACAGTAGTATACAAATACAAAATATTTACGAATAAATCTGCCAGATCTGAAAATTACAAAATAATGCTTAAAAAAATTGTAAAGGTCTAAATAAATGTAGTAATATCATGTATTCATAGATAGGAAGACTTAGAGTATATATAAGTCAATTATCCCAAAACTAATCTATAGCTTCAATACAATCTCAATCAAAGCACCATGCCAGTGATTTTTTTGAGAAAGTGACAAGATTATTATAAAAATCACAGAGAAATGGAAAAGATCTGTAACAGTAAAAACAACTTTGAAAACAGAATCAAGGAGACTTAAACCAACTAACTTCAAGATTTATCTTAAAGCTATAAAGGTCAAATAATGTGGTTGGCATCAAGACAGACAAATAGATCAATGAAACATAAAAGACTGTAGAAAGAGACTCCATGGTCAAATATTTTTTGCCAAAGTGTAAAGTGCAAAGTGATGAAATGTTTCTCTCTTCAACAAATGCCATGGGAATAAATGGATATATCTCTTATAAAATAATTGTTTTGATCAATGACTCATCAAATATAGGACAAATTACCTCACAATGGATCAGAGTCCAAAATGTAAATTCTAAATTTCTAAAAAACTCTAAAAGAAACAATGGGAGAAAATCTTTGTGACCTTGAGTTAGTCAAAGACTTTTTAACTCTGACTCCTAAACCATGCTCCCTTAAAAAAATGATACATGCATTCGCAAATGATGCAACTGATACAGAATTAATCTTTAAAATATACCAATAACTCAATATCAAATAAACAAGCAACCTGATCAAAACATGGGCAGAAGATCTAAATAGACATTTCTCCAAAGTAGATGTACAGATGGAAAAAGGCACATGAAAAGATGCTCAATATTGCCTATTATTAGAAAAATGCGAAAACTTCAATTAGATATCACCTCATACCAGTCAGAATGGCCACCATCATATATTCTAAAAATAATAAATGCTAGAGAGGGTGTAGAGAAAAAGAAACCCTGCTACATTGTAAGTGGGAATGTAAATTGGTACAGCCACTACAGAGAACACTAAGCACGTTCCTTAAAATCAAAAAATAGAACTACCACATGATCTCAAAATCCCACTCCTGGGCATATATCCAAAGAAAATCATGATTTGAAACGTTACATGCACCTCACTGCAACACTGTTTACAATGGCAAAGACATGGAAACAACCTAAAGGTCCATCAACAGAGGAGAGGATAAAGAAGATGTGCTATATTTATACAATGGAATGTTACTAAGTCATAAAAAAAAAATGAAATGTCATTTGCACCAAATGTTGTTGAACCTAGAGATTATCACATAAAGCCAGACAAAGACAAATATGATGTCACTTATATGTGGAACCTAAAAGAATGATGATATAAATGAACTTAAATACAAAACAAAAATAGACCTACAGACAAAGAAAACAAACTTATGATCACCAAAGAGGAAAGGAGGGAGGGATAAATTAGGAGTTTGAGATTAACAAATATACACTACTATATACAAAATCAATAACCAACAAGGACTTACCGCACAGCACAGGGAATTATACTTAATATTTTGTTATAACCTATAAGGAAAAAGAATCTGAAACAATAGCTGTATGTATGCATAATTTAATCACTTTGCTGTAACCTGAAACTTATACAACATTGTAAGTAAAAAAAAAAAAAAAAAAAATGTTTTTGTTATTTTAGGGCCATACCCATGGCATTTGGAAGTTCCTGGGCTAGGGGTCGAATTGAAGCTAAAGCTGCCGGCCTACACCACAGCCATGGCAACACCAGATCCTTAACCCACTGAATGAGGCCAGGGGTTGAACCTGCATCCTCATGGATACTAGTCAGATTCATTTCTGCTGAGCCACAATGGGAACTCCCAAAAAACTTTTAAATGATACACTAGATCTCAGAAAAATTAATAATTTCTGTTCCTTCAAGCATATTATTAAAATAATGAAAAGACACAGAGTGAAAATATTTATAAATAATATCTGATGAACTGGATAAAATGCTTATATCCAGACTAACTAAAGACTTCAAAACTCAATAATAAGAAAACAACCCAAACTTAAAAATTGCCTCAAACTAATATTTTAGCCTAGAAATCTCAGATTAATTTTGGAACTAAATTTGAATTTGAAACTTATGTGTTAAAGTTACTTTCTGTACTTGCTTTAAAAAGGGCTATTAATTTTTTTGGGGGGGGGGGGCGTGCCCATACCCACTCCCTTCTAAAAGCTGTTCCAGGATAGATAAAAATTAAAGTCAAATAATAACATTTTAAGACATACTCATTTACTTTATTATGTCTGTGTAAATACTTGAATACATATATTTACTCTTCATAATATGTTACATTTGAACACACCATACGAAAAGAAAAGACAAAATTTATGGGCCTGTTATTTAGAATATGAAAATCAGGTTTATAATTCTTACAGAATTTTTAAAAAGATAAGTAAATTGCAGTGGAAAAGTGATAGATTTGTTCAAAAAAATGCAATGAATGATACCTGACAGAAGATAATTACACTGTAAAAGCCTATATATTTTTTCTAGATTTCCCTTGGATATGTCCTCAAATGTACAGAAGCAAATTATGAAAACAACTCAACTATACTTTCTCCTAAAGAGTATAGGTTATTATTTGTAAGAATGTGTGTGTGCACGTGTGTGTGCATATGTGTGTCTGTGTGCATATACACATAATACACTTTCTGTTGTTTTTTTTCTTTTTCTTTTTCTTTTTCTTTAGCAAAGAAAGTAACGTAAAGGGCCTTTTGGAGAAAAGTAGACCTAGGATCATACTCACGATTTAACAACCTTTTAAAATAATGGGTTTCATTATCTGTAGAAGTCTTCTTCAAATGTAGCATGGAGATACTAATGCCTAATGTACTCATAAAAATTAGTGTATGTAAAGCACAAACACATGCCTGATGCTTAATAAATGTTAATTATATCCCTGCTTTCACTCCTTGCCTCAACTCTACTTTTGACACCTACATTACATATGTTCACAAACAAATATAAAAGAAGTGCATGTGTACTAATACTACAAAAATAAAATACTTTCTAAAAGCATTCTTTTTATGGCTCGTTCATAGTCAACATTTATTAGCTGAGACAATAAGGACACTTAATATTCTTTCCATAATATTGGATTCCCTGAGTATCTATTTTAACAATAGGCATTTGATCCACTCTCAAAGATTTTATACTGAAAATGAAAAAAGAGGGTGATTTCTATTCAATTAATTATTTGGAAAAAATAGAAAGTTGTTCAAAGTAATAAAGATCTATATTATGTTAACATATTAAATGAGGTCAATATTAATTTAAAATTATTTATTTCTTACCTACTAATAGACTTTTGTTGATGTCATTCTGTCCATCTCAACCAATATTTTAACCTACATTTGTTCAAGCAAATATATATACATATAGTAAAGGATTAAATAAAATAATCAGGTTTTGAGGACAAAGAAGTTTTGAGGGAAAGGGTCAGGGAAGGAAGAGAAAGGAAGAGACACTGGTGTTTCTATGTTCACAGGGCCACACCTAACTAGGATGTAAGAAATACCTACATAGCATACAAAATAAAAACATATATAACTAAGTAGATGTGTATATAGATTTGTAGGTGACAGAGGAAGGGAGGGAGGAAATAAAGAAGAAATAAAAAGTTCCTCTGTTTCGTTCCTCGTATAACATCACCGTATACCTCATACTATGGGATTTATTTTTTGAGTGATTACAAAAATTACTTAAAACTGGGTAAAACTAGGTAAACTTTTAATCCATGTATTCAGAGTACTCTTTAAAAACAATTCTACAAGATAGTGATTTCTCCTTTTCCAGTTTGTTTACCAACAAGTATGGATCAGCAGACTACATAGTACAACCTACTTCCGGCTCACTCTGAAGCATTGCAAGCCCACAACAGTTACTGACAGAATAGCAATTACAGCCCACACAGTTCATTACTCTTTTAACGGAGTTCTTTTGTTTTGTAGCATAAAGGAAAAGGAAAACGTGAAGTGATACCCAGTCCGGTATTGCTAAAGCTACAAATTCTGTAGAATTATGTACCAAGCCTCCATTTGGTGCTACTACTGGAGGGTTCTGTTTATTTGCTTGCTGCTCTGTTTTGAGTAAGGGAATAAGGAGTCTTCCAGAGAAACAGCTTGCCTACCTCCCCCTAAAGCTTACTTTATTCTTTGAAACCAGAGACTTATTTTTGTTTGGTCATGTTTGAAAAATCATGTCAAATCTGACTTTAAATCTGGAATTACACATGAATGTTCAGGCCTTTTTTTTTTTTTTTGCTTCTCTTGATCCTGGGTGAAATAAATAGTTCTCCAAGAAAAATATAAATATAAAAGGCTTTCCCAATATCTAATTTTTAAAAACATTTAAAAAATCAATATCCTATGGATTTTCTTGCCCTTACAATATGTTTAAGAAATCTGTAGAAGAAAACGTCTTGCATTTTTACCTAAAACAAAATCTGTCAAGAAACGTCCTCAGCTGCTCAATATAGCATATTAAATTACCTCTCCAGGTGTCTAAGAGCTCTTTTTGCCCAGCTATAATTCATCTATTAAGGATAGTTGACTATCTACTATAGATTAGGGAACCTTGGTAGCTGTGACAACAGGAGTCTAGAACTACCAATTACTTTGAGTTCAGTTTCAGAAATACTAGAAAGAAGACACATGGATAAAAACCAATGGATCCTATACTATGTTTCAGTGTTTTAAAAGACTGGAAAAAAATCACTTTAATCTAGCTTGTTTCTCTTAGGAGTTCATCGTAAATTTAAACATGATGAAAAGCCAATGAGATAGCACCGGAACTGGCTTTGGGAGAAATGTTTACAGATAGAGTGGCCATAGGGATCTTGATAAAGTCCATCTACACTCTATTTCTTTTTTGTTTCTATAGAAAAAGAGAATTATGTTGATGGTACTTTCTTGGTTACATGAGAAAGCCCTCCTACCTTATTGCCCAAATTATGTTTCTGCTAAAAAAAAAGAAAAAAAAACACTAACTGTATTTTCATTTTATTCATTGCATCTTCTATTATTGCATTTCTCTATTAGAAGAAAAAATCCACTGTGTACAATTGGATGGTGGTGTTAAAGATGATGAAAACTTTAAAAGATGTCTAATTCTAGCCCTCTTGGCTTTGTTATTCTATGCTCTATTATGGGCACTAAATGAACCCTAACTTTGAGATTTAAATCAGGTAATTCATGAAAAACACTTAGCACAATGTCTGACCCACAAGAACTATACATTATCATTAAATAGTAGCTACTTATTATTGCTATTTTTATTATTTGTATTTGTTGATTTTTTATTGTTTCCATTACAAAATCATACTCTGCTGAAGTGAAATATGTAAATAATACTTAATATTCCACTATAAGTATCAAGATAAGAGTATAATAGGACATATATGAGGAAAAGAGCATTCAAGAGCATCTGGTGCAATTCTGTCATGTTATACCCAAGGCAGCTAAGAATCAGAGTGATTTAATGTGTTGACTAATATCTTTCGCACATAGTTCCAAACAGGGAAACTCGAAATGGAAGGCTGGCATGCAAGAATGTATGCCTTTCTCATTTGCTTTATTCTACCTAAAGCTGCAGAATGCTGGAGTCTGAAAATTTTACAGGCTCTCCAGATAAAGAATGCCTGGTTTTCTGGGCACTCTAGCTTGAGGAAGAGCCAAAAATGTGTTTTCCTAAAGGTTCCCACATTTACACATGTTAAAACAACGCCAACAGCAACAACACCATAGTTCTACCTTCCTTCTGACTTCCAAATTGATGCACTTAACGTCTGAAAATGCAGTCTGTTGCCATAGACCCATTCTACAGGAGAGTAGACAAAGAATAGCAGTTAGTCTTGAACCAAAACCCAGAATTCCTGAAGTCCTTCAGATCCAAACTCTGCCCTGCTTTTGTCCCTGCTATACCAAGTATAACTCTAGTTCCTGTGTCACAACAGCCTAAGGCAAGATCTAAACAGGAAAATAAGAACTGTAAAACTGTATTTCTGACCCAAGTATCTTCTCTGTGGGAACTCACAAACAGTTCTGAGAAATCTTAAGCCTCATCTGTGGATTAGTCTTCTGGGCACTTTTTGAAATTCATTTTCCTTCTCTTTTCCTCCAGCTGATAACTCTTACTAGAAGCTTCACTTCCACTGCTAATGCACAACAGAAATAAGTGTTGTACCCACTGCCCACCAGTAGTTCCTAAACTTAGTGTTCAGGAATACCATCTGCACTGAAGCTAGGAGGGAGAATTCTCATGCTTCCTCATATGGGTCACTCCATGCAATACTTCTATATATATTTTATTATAAATCTAATTATAGTTTAGGAATAAGATTTGTCTTTTGCTGCACACAGGATTTCTATGATGGGATAATATACATAATAACAGTGGTTGAGCCACTCTTGATGCAGAGGAGACAGAATACAGCCTTAAGATGTTATCCTCTACAACATTATTAATGCTAAAATCATCAAAGATGTATTAACATCATAGAGAATGGTTTGAATTTGCTCCACATTATTTAAATCTCAATTTCTTGTCTTAGATATAGAACTCCAACTCATGCCCCTCTATTCTGGCTCCTCTTAAGGCCTTCTACATTTTTTCTTCTCCTCCCTGGTGTCACTGGCACCTCCCAATTTAGTAAACCAGTGAATTTAATTAATGAACTTCTCACTCCTTCTTCCAGATCATTAACAAAGGCATTAAATAAAAACAATCTTAACACCTACCCCTGCATCTTCTCACTGGTGGCTGCCTCCCAACAGTACACACTGCTGTACATTATCACCATTAATTTAAAATTCTTTAGCCAAAAGTGGTCACAGCTGGGCCCACTGGTGTGACTATACTTAAGCACACAATAAATGCATTAGTAAAGTTCCATCATTTTGTTCTGTCATCCTACAATGAAGCATGAAACTGGAGAAAAATGTCTTATATTTAAGAACTATACATAAATTACACATCAACCTTCTCATTAGCAGAAACCTAAGAAATATCCTGGGACAGTCTCTATTCTAATTTCCCTGTTAATAAAATCTTAAACCTAAACTTTATTACTTGTTTTTCCTCGCTCCTCAATACCCTGGTACTAGCACGCTCTCAAATTTCCCCTTTCAAGATCTGGTCCTATGAAAAATTTTGAAAACTTCTTTATTCATTCAACACATTTAATACCTTTTAAAATGTGCCTAGTACTGATAAAGGCACTGGACATAAAAAAATGAACAAGTTAAAATACCTATAGCAAAAGAACTTATGTTCTAGAAATGAAACTAGCTAGTAAATAAACATATAGTACATCAGATTATGATCAGTGCTATACGGAAAACTAAAGCAGATTAAGAAATACATGGAGTGTTACGTTAGGGATTTGAGATACAAATCCATTTTGAGTACAGAAATAATATGTGACCTGAAATGTAAAAAGAATATTCTTTATCAGGGTTTCTATGGCTTTTACATATAGAAGAATCACCCTGGTATCAGGTTAATATAAGGATTCTGATTCTGATTCAGTGGGTCTGAGATGGAGCCTGAAATTCTGCTTTTCTGACAGGTGATATATTTAAAATGACAGATTGCAAATACACTATAGAGGAGCAAGCGTTGAAGCAAGGAGAACAGTTAGGAACTACTGGCACAGGATAAGACAACAGTAGCTTGAGCCAGGATGTTTGGTGGCTATAATAAGAAGGGGTGGCATTGTGGATATATTTTGAAGGTAGAGCCAATAGAATACATGGAGTATATGAGACTAAACAAAATACAGCAGGGACTCTGAGCCTTCATTTCAATTAGAAAAATGAAATTATCATTCACTGACTATAGAAGTTAAAACGGAATGGATTCAACAACAGACGAGAGTCAGGAATATGGTTTGGACTTTTTAAGTTTGAGATACACACTAGGCATGTTCAAGTTGAGATGATGAGTAGGTACTAGAGATATGATTCTTCAGGTCAGAGGAGAAGTGTAGGCAAGAGATACGTAGTTGGAGGTTGTATTTGAGAGTTGGTAGCACTGGAGTCATGGAAATGAATCATATGAGCTAGGTAGTTGATGCAGAGAGGAAAGGCCCAAGTGAGTTCTAGAGCATTCCAACTAGAGGTCCACGAGATATGGAGTAACCAGGCAAAGGTGCCTCAGAAGGAGCAATCCACAAATTATGAGAAAACCAAGAAAAATACATGATGATGACAGTGCCTAAGCTGGGAATTATTCCATTCTGAGGAGTACAAAGGGCTTTTGACTAAGGCAAGGTTTCTAAGATGATGCAGTTCAGATGAAGAGGTGTGAGGCTCAGACCAGGGAAGAGAGGTCAGCACCATCCTTTGTTTTGATAATCTTTTGGCTGTTATAATTAAATGCGATGAAGAGGATGAGACTCATATTTCTTCCCTGTTCATAAATTACATCATCCACTCAGAAGGACTGCCAGTCCCAGGCTTACTCCTTTTAATAGACTAATAAGAAACTTAATGCTAGGATATGCCAGGCCCAAGGGGCTCATTATTAACATCTGCTTCTTATACAGACTCACCATATGTAGCCTGCCCCCTCTACGTATGACCTTCATCATATGCCAACTATGAATCTCTCTGTAGTAGTAGACAATAAATACAGTTTTAAATGTTGAATAGATGAATTAAAGAGCAAGTCTACTAAACTATTTCTATCTTAGGAGTTTGTTTTTTATAATGTTAGCTATCTTTGATTTCATAAAGTTATATAATTGATATTTGAAACATGCTCTAAAGTAATAAGGTATTTTAATTTATACCATCACATTTAGCCCTTAAACACCCCTGTGACATAGCTAGCCAGGTAACATTATCACTGCTTTATAAATGAGAAAAATAAGTTTCAATGTCGGACACGTATTTAATCAAAAAACTAAGACTACAATCTAAGGATCCTTATACTCCACTGTGTCAAATATTCTCCATGCACAAATGGAAAAAACAAAATCCAAGTCTGATTTTCTCATAAAGTATCAGCAGATATGATTTTAAATCAGTTATTTTACAACATTGTTTTTTCACCAAATAAATGTGACACAATTTACATTTTGGAAGCCACAAACAATTTAAGAAATGAAATACAACTGTGTTTTTAATATTTATGTACATGATCGTAATTAACAATATCAGTATGAGGGAATGGTTCTAGCCAATTTGCCACCTCACAGGGGTGTTTTAAAGATTAAAATCAATTGAGTTATTTAGAGGTAAAAAACATCGTAAAAGTGCTAGGTTTGGTATCATTTCCCTTAAAGATGAGTTTTGAGTTACCAGTTAATTATCATCAGTGAAACATTTCTGAAAACAATTCACTCTATAAATATATGCCTTTCTGATTTGTTCTTAAAGATTTTAAGTAACGATCTCCTTGGTTTGAGCAAATACAGTGAATGGAAACAAATCTGAACAGATACAATATTCTGGATGATAGTTTTGTATTTTTGAAGTATATATTTGCACACTATTTAATCATTCTTCTCTTTCACCTCCAACATGTAAGCACTTAATTCATATTACCATTTTCAGTATTAATTTTTTACAAGATACCAAAAATGTCATTTGATAAAATCCCTATCTGCAAAATAAACAAAAAATATATTCACCACATTAGGCAGCATTTAAAATGTTTAAGTAATTTTCTTGAATGTGGTTTTGTTAAAAAAGCTTTCATTTTAAAATGTCAAAACTTATCAAAAAACATTTAGCATGACTGTAGATATTTCACCTAGAGATAAGGAAAGTTGTTTTATATAACACATTTCTTAATGCATTTTGTTACTAGTTAAGGTAAGTCTATCTATCCCCACATAGCTTTTTTCCTTTGGCTTAACTTATTTTCAAATCCACTTGTCTACTTATCTGTGAGAATTCATTTTAAATGTGTTTCTGAAGAAAAATAGATCAATGTTAATGATGTAAGATACAATAGCAAATTTTGAGATAATAAGAGAACATTCAGTGATTTCAAAGATAAATTTTAAAAGTCTAATTCCATATATAACTGATATGGAAGGCATAATGAATTTCATTGGGTATAATAATATATTAAATAAACTAAAATCAAGAATTTTCATGGGCAAAGAAGAGTTCTGCATTTCTCTGATGCCAGAATCCTCGTTTGGTCCACCAACTCATCACGCTGTATGAGGAATTAATCAATCGTGAGTTTAACAGATTTCAAATAAATGGCCTGCTGATACCTTCCTCCTCTGATTATTTCTAAATGGCAAAGTAGAGAAGTTTTTGTGGAATGTTAAATATATTTAACATTCCACTTTCCTTCTTTAAAAAAAATAATAGTGTATTTCTGGAAAAATCAGTGCCAAATAGTGTTTCTTCACAGAGATCAAATGAGTATGTAAGTTGGGACAATTATGTGGCATTCCTTACACCTGTATTTTTCTATCAGTTCATTCCTTATATTCCACAGTATTTAAAATCATTGCTCACTATTGCTTGAGTGGTTTTTCCAGAACAAACCAAAGCTTAAAAACTGAAATTCTTGCTCATGTACATTAGTTTGTGTTAATTGCTATTAAAAAAAAAAATAAGAGAAATACAGTATGAAGGTTTGCAAATAAATGTCACTCTATGAAAGAATTAATTGATGTGGAAATGAATCATTTCACTTAGTTTTTTTTCTTTTCTTCCTCTTCTTTTTTTTTGTTTTTTTTTTTTTTTTTTTTTGTTTTCCATATATAGGAAGCATCAGGTAAAGGAAAACTGGAAACAGACCGTGCAATCATTCAACCCAATAATCAAAACTGAGCTCTACCTCTTTCTGATTTTGTAACTGAGCATTAATATCACAGCTTCAGTTTCTAGGTCTTTAAAGGACAACAATAAAACTCACCTTAAAAAGTTGATTTGAAGAATATGTACAAAGCTCCTACTAAAATACAATGTTAAGGAGGCACTTAGCATACAGTAGCCAGTACTCTTATTATTATCATCCACTTGAAATGGAAAGTAATATCAACTCAAGGAGCACACAAACTCTTCTCAAATACACCATTTATCAGTGGGCATCCCTGATTACTGAATCAAATATAAAAATATAAGTTTCAGACATGAATGAATAGTTGAGCAGGAACAGGGAATTACTGTAAATGAACCAAGCAAATGCTTAACAGGAAATACATTTACTATTTCCTATAATGTTGTCAGCCTGCTTCAGATAGAACACAGGATCAAAGTTCTGGATGAATCATTATTCAACACCTCTTTTCTTGATTAATGTATTTATAAGCTTAATGCAGTATTTGTTGGCAGGAGCCCAGAGAGAAGTTTAAACATCTTCAGACGCTAACATTCTTAAATTTTACATGTTTCTCTCTAAGACAGCTGCAGTTTCAGCATCATATGCCCTTGCCACATGTAATATATAAAATATTTAGTATGCAGGTAATTTTATTTTTTATTTATCTCCTATCTTTTTCAAAAACAGGATTATGGTATCAAATTATAGATGCATTTTCAGCATCTTGCTTCACTTAATGCATTTAATGAAGTAATTGGATCCCTACCAGTTAAAGATGAAGTCATTCACAGTCTCATCCATCTCCCTTACAGCATGGTGACTCTAACATCTCTATCTTTTCTGATACTTTTTGGGTGTATGTGCCACACTATTTCCAGCTTCTGGTGGAAAAAAAAAATCAACCTGGATGAATATTCCAAGTATTTCCAGCCAACTATCCAAAATTAACTCCTTGCCTTAACCCTACCAATTCCTCCTCCTGATTTAATCAGGTAATAATACCACTGTTTAACCAATCCTTCAAGGAAGACATAGTATGTGTGACTCTCCTCTTCATCTAAGAGTCCCTAAGTCAGATCAATTCTATATCTGTTAATACACCCAGAATCTAACCCATCCTGTGGCCCTACATTAGGCCCCAATTATCTCTCACCTAGATTATTTCAAGTCCCCCTAATTTTACCTGTCTTGATTCTCATCATGCTTTCAAACTGGGTACAGTAAAACCCTCTCTACCGTGGCTTTGGATATGTACTGAGAGCAGT
Organism: Catagonus wagneri; assembly: GCA_004024745.2. Taxonomy (NCBI): domain Eukaryota; kingdom Metazoa; phylum Chordata; class Mammalia; order Artiodactyla; family Tayassuidae; genus Catagonus; species Catagonus wagneri. The sequence goes on along the minus strand of PVHT021183526.1, from coordinate 5,316,334 downwards.
ATTTTCCAATGCGAATTTTTAGTTCTAGTTCTAGATTTTACTAATTGGTAGGTATCACATGAGAGGCAAGTTTTGTGGCCAAATAAATTTGGAGAGACCCCCTTGGTTAAAAAGGGGTGTTCTCTACTATTACGCTTGCCATGGCATTTAATAGGCTAGTGTGAATTTTCAGGTAATTTTTAAACAAAAAGTGTGTGTGTGTGTGTGCGTGTGTGTGTGTGTGTGTGTGTGTAATTGGGAATGGCAGATTCACAAGATTAATTTTTTTGGCCATGCCCACAGTATGTGGAAGTTCCTGGGACAGGGGTAGAACCCATGACCAGAGCCACAGCAGTGGCAATGCCAGATCCTTAACTCCCTGAGTCAACAAGGAACCTCAGATTAATAATTAATTAAACATACTTTTGAAATTTTTGAAAAATATAGCCTTACACCATGCTAATTACATAACATGATGACTCTGACATGGAGTTTTTATTTTTTGCCTAATCTATTCATCATATTAATCTTAAATTGGCTTATTTATCCTAATCTGAGGGTAAGCCTCATAATGCTTGCATAGGATTTTTCTTTCTAAAGTTCTAAGAAAATTACCTTCCTTAGAAGTAGACAATTTAATATCACAAATTTTGGGGGGTAAAATTAAAGAGAGAATATTGGCATCCAAACAGAACTTATAGAAATAGTTACTTAGGAGTTCCCGTCGTGGTTCAGTGGAAACGAATCCAACTAGGAACCATAAGGTTGCTGGTTCGATCCCTGGCCTTGGTCAGTGAGTTAAGGATCCGGTGTCGCCATGAACTGTGGTGTAGGTCGCAGACACAGCTAGGATCCTACATTGCTGTGGCTGTGGCGTAGGCTGGGATTAGAACCCTAGCCTGGGAACCTCCAATATGCCACAGGTGAGGCCTTAAAAAGCAAAAAATAAATAAAGTTACTTAAAACTTAAGTATATTTAAAAACATAAACATTAAAACACATAAAACAAAAACAGAGTCAAAGATATTGAGAACAGGTGGTTACCAGAGAGGAGCAGGAGGAGTGAAATAAATAAGGAAAAAAAAATTTTTAAGAAACATATATACTTTGTGTGTGTGTGTGTGTGTGTGTTTGTGTGTGTGTGTATATATATATACACACACTTTACAGATCTCACTTGAAAAACTAAATGAGAAATGTAAAACTTAAACTATTAAGCACCACTCTCTACTAAAGAGCAACAAAAATGAAAATGAAAAATGTCACCATACTGATACAAAAGTGGCAGATAATGAAAAAAAAATAGAATTCAATTTGCAAGTATGCAATGTATGTATAGCATGTTAGCAACTGATTTTGAGTATGACGTGAGGCAGTCTAAAATGTACTTCACTTAGATTTTCCCAGCTTTTCTTAAATTCCCACTTCATATGATCAGATTCTGAGTACTGAAAAGGAAAGTCAAGGAAGTCTGTGATCCATTTGCAATTCCATAAAGATCCTGAAATAATGGTAAAATCACAAGCCTCTACAGCTAGAGAGATAAAAGTTTAAATACCTGTAGTGCCATTTACCAAATCAGTGGACCTCTGAGTTCAGCTTTACTTAGCATTAATGAGAAGTAATACTAATTTTACTTGAGCTCAAATGAGGCAATGGACAAAAAAAAAAAAAAAAATACCCCAGTACAGTATCTGGCACATAAAGAACACTCAAAAATATTCTTTCTCTTTCACTGAATCCTCTGATATTTCTACCTCACCAATTAATTAAAGAGCAAGAGAGCACAGGATAACAGATACTCAGATAACATATATTTCGTAACATTTTCTAAGCTCCATATCACTCAGAATCAAGTTAGTCTCTTGCTTTGTGTTGGATATTTTTAAAAGCCATTGTCAATTTTTTCGTAAAACAATAACCAAAGCACTATTTAGTTATTAGTCTCTTTGTAGAATATGATTTATGTCTTCATTATAACATTATTCCTGAAAGTCTAGTCTTGAAGAAAAAGAATTTATCTTCTAAATTATTATATTTATGCTATAATGTTTATTATAAAGGAAAATTTGTATTTGATTTTATAAAGAAGAAAAAAATTGTTTTTTTTCATTCTTAAAACCAACAGTATCAAAGAGTGTGGACTGGACTAGTTTGTTGTTTTTACTGATTAAAGTGAAAAAAATAGGTTAAATATTAGTTTTACATAATATTTAACCTATTAACATTAGAGCAAAATTAAACATTCAAACATATTAAACAATTAATAAAGGGCAAAGCAAGAGAAAACAGTTGGCTTAAAAACAATGAAGTTCACATTAGCTTTGTGGAAAGAACATGGATTTTTAGCTCCAGATGGAACTGATCTAATTTCTGCTTTTGTCATATACTAATTACAAGAGCTGAACCAAATTCATCAGCCTTAAGTTTTCCCATGTCTTTACAGATGGTCAGATTTACTTCATCTTCTATGCGTACATGAGAATTAAATGAAGTGATGTAGAGAACTCCCATCACATTGCCTCGTAGATGAGAACCACTTAGTTACTGTACAAAAATATGTACATGTGAACCTATACTTCTCAATATTTTAAGGAAGATGTGAAAATGAAACTCTTCCTACTTCACTGGCTTTTCACATACTCCCCAAATCCATTTTAATACTTAAAATCTTATTTTTGAAGTATCATATTTCAATTCAGTTATTGTAGCATTCCACAAGCAAGGCACTGCTGCCACTGAGATACAAGAATAGGAATCTGACTCCCTGTCCCTAGGTCAGATTTGACAGATATGTTGTTACCCAGCTGGTTAAGTTAATCCTTGACCTTTTGTTGGCTAGAAACATGATTGACTCCTGATTTGATATTCCTTGTATATGCAGAATCTAAGTCTGTCTTTAGGACGGAGGTAAGAGTCCTATATCAAAGTGCATAAGAGTAGGGGAAGTAAGTCAGAAAAAAGAAGACAAATACCATATGGTATCACTTATATGTGGAATCTAAAATATGGCACAGATGAACCTATCTACAAAACAGAAATAGACTCACACCCATAGAGAACAGATTTCTTGTTACCAAGGGGGAGGGGGAGGGACTGGGGTGGATGGAGAGTTTGAGGTTAGTAGATGCAAACTACTACATTTGGAGTGGATGAACAATGAGGTCTTGCTGTTATAGTACAGGGAACTATGTCCAATCTCTTGGAACAGACCATGATGGAAGATAGTACGAGAAAAAGTGTGTGTGCGTGTGTGTGTGTGTGTGTGTGTGTGAGAGTGAGAGAGAGAGACAGACAGACAGACAGACAGACAGACAGACTGGGTCACCGTGCTGCATGGCAGAAATTGGCACAACACTGTATGTAAATCAACTATATTTTAATTTTAACAAATCAAAAAAAAAAAAAAAAGAGCAGGGGAGAGTACCTAGGACTCCCCAGTGAGCTTACTGACCAATAGTGCAGCTACATATTGTGCCATCTGCAGGCATAGAAGGCACATATATATAGCTATATATATGTATATATAGCATATATATATATATAGCTTGTGAAATGTTTCTTTTTCTTCATCTTCTCTCCTGTACTCCTCTTTCAGAGATAAGGAACAACATCTTACTATGTCTTAACATTTGCTGTAGAAAGTGGTAAATAATGTGGCTGTCTTAATTAAGTAATTTTTTTTTTACTTCTATTCCTTGATTTTTAAAATTTCAAAAGCTAACTATTTTAGTGTGAAAGTTTCATTTGTATTTCACGGGTATTAACCAATTTACACAGGCAAACATTTACCTTAGAAATCAGAAGAATCTTAAGTCAGAAGTAGTTCCTTTGGAGTTCCCGTTGTGGTGCAGCGGAAATGAATCCGACTAGGAACCATGAGGTTGAGGGTTCGATCCCTGGCCTTGCTCAGTGGGTTAAGATCCAGCATTGCCGTGAGCTGTGGTATAGGTCGCAGACACGGCTTGGATCTGGCATTGCTGTGGCTCTGGCATAGGCCGGAAGCCATAGCTCCCATTGGACCCCTATCCTGGGAACCTCCATATGCCGCAGGTGCAGCCCTAAAACAACAAAAGCAAAAAAAAAAAAAAAAAGCAGTTCCTTTCTGAATAGTCACTGTGCATATATGAGTGCTTCAATTTCTTAGAAATTTTCTGTTAGTGAAGCAAATTTGAATGCTCTCCCCTCCACAGAATAAAGGAAAAGAAGATTCTCACATCTCTTTAAGGGAAAGTCAGTGCTTGATCAGCTGAAGAGATGATTTCTCTTAAGATATAAAGTTTTTTTTCAGCTGAAAATTTCCTGTTTTATATATTAAGTGTTTAAAATTATGTGGGTTCTTTTTTTTTTTTTTTTTTTTGGTCAAATGCCACACAGGAAATATTTGACAGTAACAGATAATCAAGAGTTAACTCAATAGAGCTTATTTTCAAAGCAAGGAAATTTTATGTAAAAAATATGTGTATGTGTGAGTTTTGATTGTTTAGAGGCACACAACACTGACATTTTAAAGTGCTAAAAGTCACCCAATTTAACACAAAATATCTAGTCTACTGACTGTTTCCATCAACCAACTTCCCAAAAGCAACATGATTTCATATTCGTTGAGCTTGATCATCTGTCTCCCTCCCTTCAAAGGCATCACCAGCCATTTCTCAAACTGGTTGAACCCGGGGAGCCTATTCTCAGGAAAACACAAGACTTTTAGATATCCCAGTGCTTTGCATTCCTCTGCCAATGCCCTGATAGGAAGCTATATGTTCTCAGCCTCTTTCTCTTGTACTTCTAAAGAAAAGAGGGAGCTTAGCTGCCAAAAGGAACAGTAAATAGACCCACAAATTAATTTTTGGTGTAAGTCGATGGGGCTTGCATCATTTACTAAATGCACCAGGTCCTCCTTGGTATTTTCTCAAGTTTTCATTATATACTGCAGGATGGCATTTACATAAAGCAAGACAACTTGGATTTTCCACTTCCTTAGGCAACTGCTATACACTCCCTTATAACGGTATGTTTTATTCATTCAAAATTCCAAGAAGTCAACTCTCTTTTATATGAATATGAGTCTTAGGTTTGCAATGTTTGGAAAAGTGTTCAGCATGATTCCACTCCTTTTCATTTCAAGTTGGTTCAAATATTAAAACATGGAATCTCAAATTTTTTTTTTCCTGTCGTATGCAATAGGTGTGATTATAGTTTACTCATATACACCAAGTGGAAGACAAAATACTCAGAAAATAAAAAGACATTACCTAGCTGTCTAAATAGTTTTCCTCTACAAATAAATGATACATTAATATATTTTTGAAAGATAATGTGTCTCCTCTACTTTCCAGTTGTATAAGCAGAAATACTAGAATTTCTAGTTGTTTAATTAACCCCTTTATTTTAATTATTTCTGATTTTACATGCTACATTCCTAAGAAATAATAATTTTATATACATACATATATATATGTAATTTTATATACATACATATATATATATTCCATATACATATATATGTATTCCTAAGGAATACTTTCACAGGAATGCCTTAGGAATAATACTTTGCTAAAATACCTTTGATAAGTTCTTGATATCCCTTAAATTTCAATATTTTTATTTGTATACATTTTATATTGAAATAAATCTTTTGTAATTACAATAGATCTCACATCTACAAGTCAATTCAGGGTCATTAATATGTTTGGATTTTAGAATTTATAATGCATTACAATTTAGTTAACCCATTACAGATTGTTCAAAACTCAGCTCCCAAATCCAGTCACAAACACAAAAAAACTTTGCAGATAGCCCCTGTTAAAAAGAAATAGAGAAGAGCTGATATTGGTTTTCTGTTCATGCTATTTTAAGGAAGAGGTCTTTCTGTTGATTTCTAGCCACATGAGGTAGAAATGCAGTTTCAAACAAACAGATGAGTTAAGGATCTAGCAGGTGATAGTTAACCTCCTCCTCCTTGCTGGTTCAGTAGGCTGATGACAGATAAATAACCATGTGTTACAATTTACACGGGGACGTCTCCTTGCTATCCATTTGAATTTATATTTGTAATAATAAAAGATACTAGCACATTACAGTACTTTGTTCAAAGACACAGTCACCACATTGATTTCCCAATCTCATCAGGAGAAGGGAGAGACACCCAACTGACTAACAGACTGCAGAAAGAAAAAGGTCAAGGAATTCTCTAGCTCATAGATTTTTGCAAGATTCTTTTCATAATTAAAACTTAATATTTTCCTTGTGCACTTGTTCCGGAAAAGGGAAAATTATAAAAACATTTTCAAGTTTTTATGTGTGTGTATGTGTTTAAAGGTTTCATCATACAAACCAATGCATTCTCTTCTGAGATAAATGTGAAAGATTTTTTTACCTACTTCGTGGGGTCATTTTTATTTCCAAGTAAGTGCTATATATGTGAAAGATACTTTTAAACAAATTCCATTTACTAAGTTCACAGGAGTGAATGTACAAGCTTACCTTCTGTATTTTCTATAGAATTGTAGCTGAAGCTAAAATTCTTCTCTCTCTTGCCCTCTAGTGCAGCTTGTCAATATAACATTGCTTATCCCTTATGCCTACTTTAGAGTTCACCTATTTGATCCAACAACGCTGTCTTTTGTTGGGACTTATTATTTCTACTCCACCCACAACAGACGGGTCTCAAGAGATAATAAAATGATCTTGGGAAAAAAGGGAAATTGTGCAGATTAAAGGCACTGAGAGTTCAGAGGGGATAGGGACTGCTGTTGCAGGAAGTCTGTACCACTCTTTGTTTCTAAGAATACTGCTGCCTACTTAGGAAAAAATAAAAAGGACACAAAGAAATGTCTGCGCTTGCTTCAGCAGCACATGTACTAAAACTGGAACAAGAAATGTTCATCAGTGTCCACTTTAAAAATGAAGGGAATAAAATAGCATAGGCTTTCAGAGAAGCAAGAGCTTAACCCTCCTTGTTACTACACATCCACCACACCCACATCAGACAAATTTCAACTATAAAGTGTTATTTTTTCTCCCTTATGAGGATACAAAGACAATTACAATAATATGTAAATATCTTGGAGTATGTTTCACTCTGAATAGACAAATTATTTTCACAGATTCTTCTGTTTTTCTTCAATTTTCATGTCTATTATCTCTGTCCTCTTATATTTAAAGTCTCTAATCTCCATGGCATTGCCAAAGAATATGGATATTCAGTGACAATATCAAGATAATTTTTATCAGTCTTAAAAAAAAACCTATTGTCAATTTAGATGTCATTATGTCTTTGTCTCATCTGTGTCCCAACCTAAATCAATCATTTATAATGCTCTTGACCACATCCCAAATTGAACTGACATGAATAAAATACATGAGGCTCTATAATAAATAATATAAACTCAAAACTAATGCTTGCAGAGAAAGTTGTGCTAAGCTAAAGCAATTATGCTTTTAGTCATCCACTGAAGCATCGATTCTCCATAATCCTTCTCATTTCCTGAAAATAGCTAAGTCAAAAGGTGGTGTGACACACAGACCACAGAATAACTAATTCAGGTCAATGGGAGCTTCAATTCTTAACTACTTGGCCAATTTGATCAGGAGGCAATTATTATCCAGACAGTATATATCTTAAAAACTGGAAATGTTGAGATAGTTATGCTATGTTATATTAAGGGCAAGGCAAATGTAATGTAAAGGATATTGAAGCCATTTAGTATAAACATGTCCTAGTATAAATTCTTGTAATCTGAAGCAGTTAAATTAAAACTTTTATTTTCTAAAGAGAGTGGTTTAATTTAAAATAATCTAAGTCAGGGTCTCTCAACCTAAGCATTATTGAAAATTTGGGCCACATACTTCTTTGTTGTGGGGGACAGTTCTATGCATTGTAGGATGTTTAGCAGCAGCTCTGGACTCTACACAGCAAATTCCAAGAGCATCCTTACCCAACTTGTGACAGCCAAAAATGTCTCCAGACATTGACAAATGCCTATGAGGTAGGGGTGGTGTAGGAAAAAAAAACAACTCCTCAGGTTGAGAACCACTATCTAAACCAGTATTGCCACTTTTATTAATAACAGGAAATATACTAACAGTAGTAAAAGGGGCAGGGTCTTGAATAAATAGGCTAGAGAAATAATACCCTAGGCACTCTGCTCTTATTATCGCTAATCCTCTATGCAATCCGATGTGAATAGTTTTATGCTATTTTATAGAAAAGCAATCTAGAGTATGAGATTGTGTTCCAATATCATATAGCCACTGTAAAAGCCAAGAACTGAATCCAGGTCAGACAGATTCCAAAGCCAGTATTTTTCCACTGCCTATGTTTTAATACTCGGTGCTTATTGAACCCCTAGTACCAAACATTTTGATGATCTCCAACTCTAAATAAGTCAGTTCCTAGTATCATCACTGTCATCTTGAAAAACAAAACACAACAAAAACAAAAAACAAGGATCCAAGCAATTTCCAGTAACTTATCCAAAGTCATATATAGAGTGTAAGCTTAGTTCTACCAATATCCAAAAATATCAGCAATTACCAAATTACGAAGTATAACCTTAATCAGAAGGAATACAGGGGTGGCTATTTAACTGATCCCATTTACTGCAATAATATCCAAATCCAGAAGTTAATGTAGGACATACTTACACTGTGAATAAAATGATCAGTGTAAGAGGCTTAAAATAAAACATGATCCCAACATTTTTATGTAAAAATATTCCATCACCTCTGCTTCATGACCCAGAATTTGTGATGTAAATAATTTACAATAATATAAGTGAGATATCACCTGGTATGTGTGGACCACAGATAAATTTAGGTTCAAAAATGAGTGTCAAAACGTGTAATGAGTTGCAGAGGAGAAAGATTATTATAACCTAGGAAAAGTGCACACGATTTCTGAGTCCTCTTTCCTTTGAGTCTTCCCTATGTCTAATAAATAAAAATAGTCGATTGATAATTGTATACAGGAAAAAGTCAACCACCTTTTTAAGAGTCAGCCTTTCTTTTTTAATTGTTGCAATCACATATGAAGATATATAGGTAAGCAGCATAGCACACTTGTTCACTGTGTTTTATTATGTTTGATATAAAAAGATCAGAGAAAAGCATCTCTGTGTGGATTCGTCTTATGTGTCAGTACAAATATAGAATTATATCTATTGTTCTTCATTCATTCATTCATTTATGTACTCATCAAAGACTTACTGAGTCAACTATTGTTGATGAAATATAAGTGATCAGTCTACAAAAAAACCTGAGACAATTTTACACTCATAAGGATACTACTGTATTCATGCAGGTTTTATGTTTTTTAAGAGCTTTCACAGTGTAATTCCTCTAGTCCTCATAGTAAAAGTGAGAAAGTCAGGAATGAGATGGGTTATTGTTCAGATATGTGTTAATGAGTAATCCTTCCTATCATATTAGCCTCTGTTTCCATTGTGCCTAAGAAATAACTTTATTTGACTACTACACTGTAAATAAGGATCTACTTCTAGAGAATGTTTGAGATCAACAGGGACAGAGATGAGACAAAGACTTTACGTCAGGTGGGGGGATGCACTGGGGATTTGGGATACAAAATCTGTAAAACTGACTTGTGATGATTTATGTACACTTATAATTGAAATAAAATCCATTAAGAAAAAAAAAAAGAATTTACGTCACTAAAATGAATACTATAATTGTATTTTTTTTCTAAATATGATAAAACTATCTTCATATTTTCACTGAGCAACTGTCCATCTGTATTGACCTGAAGATTGTGAACTATAAATATAAAGATGGCAAACATGAAAAGATAAATATGATATAAAGATGGCAAACATGAAATCAAAGAAAAACATGAGACCTATAACTCACTTGAGCTTTAGAGATTCTGTCTGCTTTATAAGTGATTTTACTTCTTCAAAATACAGAAACACAGGAGTTCCCTTTCGTGGCTCAGTGGGTAACGAATCCGACTAGGAACCATGTGATTGCGTGTTTGATCCCTGGCCTTGCTCAGTGGGTTAAGGATCCGGCGTTGCTGTGAGCTGTGGTGTAGGTTGCAGACACGGCTCGGATCACGTGTTGCTGTGGCTGTGGCGAAGGCCAGCAGCTACAGCTCCTGTTAGACCCCTAGCCTGGGAACCTCCATATGCCACGGGTGTGGCCCAAATAAGGCAAAAAGACAAAAAAAAAAATACAGAAGCACAAAGTGACATACATTTTAAATGCACATACATACACATTTAATGAAACAGCATGCATTGATGCTTATTTCTATAGTATCTATTAGTCAAATCGACTGCAGAACAAGTGGAGAAAAAGCAGAAGAGTTGTTTCTAAATTCCATGTTTCATTCATTCAGAACATCAGAATTAGCTCATATTAAATAAGAGGCATGCTAATATACATATCATAGATTTCTCAGTGGAAGAAACATTAGCAATTATTTAGTCTAACCAGTTTGAATCATTTTAACCATGGGGACATGTATTCATAAGAAAAGCTCAAAGGAACTCCTGTAAGAAACATAAATGGACACAAAACAAACAATATCAAAATTGTTCTAAGAATAGTGGTTGCCTGTTCTGCATTCTTTCCCCTTCACCCTCCCCCAAACAGAAGTGTCTGAAGAACCCCTAATCTTCAAGAAAACAATGAATATTACTGATTCTAGCCCCGATCTCTCACTTTATAAGGGAAGACATAATAATTCTCAGAAAAGTGGTGGGACTTACCCAAGGTTACTCACTGTCTACATGCAGACTATGACTTACATCAACTTGTCTTAAACATCATTGATCACCATCATCATCATCAAAAGCAACAGCAGCATCAGATTTACCATCGAGGTCAGTAGTTAACAAATCTGACTAACAACCATGAGGACACATTCATTTCCTGGCCTTGCTCAGTGGGTTAAGAATTGGGCCTTGCAGTGAGCTGTGGTGTAGGTCGCAGTCACGGCTCCGATCCCACACAGCTGTGGCCGTGGTATAGACCATTAGCTACAGCTCTGATTCAACCCCTAGCCTGGGAACCTCCATATGCCCAGGTGCGGCCCTAAAAAGGAACAGAAAAAAAAAAAAAAAAAAAAAGAGCAGCCTAATGTTGACATAATTTACTCCATCACAAACCTGCTACTGGAGATTATGTGCCTACCAGATAATCAGAATGTTTACATCTGACCAGAGACCAAAGGAGAATGGTCAAAATCCTAAGAACCTTCAATTTCCCTTTATATCCAACTCAAAGCATTGTCCCAGGTTCATAAATGGCCTAAAAGTTGCTTCTTTGAGGTGTAAGTACTCAGTAATAGATCCAGAGATATTAATACCAGAAAGATCTCAAAATGTGGTTGCTTTCCCTTATTTTATATCATTTCTTGTATGGGCTACTATTTATATTATTATTTTAGGGTGGGTTTATCCAACTGACACATATATTCAGGTTATTCTCACCAGTTAAGATAAATCACTGCAGAGAAATAGACATCTACCTAGCTAAGGAAAGGACACACACACAAACTTAGTCAACGAAGACACAATAACACATATTCCATGATTTTGGTATATTTGTTTTAACACTCTCCAAATATAATTAAATTGCTTTTTGGGTAGTTCTTTGTTACATTTCATTTGTTTGTTTCAGTTTTGCCAAACAAAACTCCCAAAACTGAAAATAGATGTGCAGGAAATGAATATGGAAACAGGCTATTCCCAAAAACATTTTCTTAGAGGAAGGGGAAAAAAAAAATGCTAGGAGGTTACATTCTGACATATGATAAAACTTTTACTTTACAAATTGTTAATAACACCAAACCAAGTTACAAAGTGAGTGAAAACTCAGTAGTTTTTACTGCTATAGGATATTGTGAGTTGTTGCCATTGTGCAAAGAAGAAGGAAGCCCTGTGCATGTGTGTGTGGCCCTCTAAAGCTTACATATTTTTTCCATTTAATTAAAACTCTACTCTGCAGGATTATTAAATTGCATCACCAGTTAGACACACATTTTCTTTCCCAACATTATTGTTAAGGAAAGTGTTTTAAAGCCCTCTAAGAGAATAATTTCCCATTAAAGCCAAAAGATCAAACTCTGACCAAATTCTCTACAAGCCAGGAAATACAGCTGTTTTACACCCAGCACTGAACTAGGGAGAAAAACAATTGTTCTTTTATACCCAAGAGGGAAAACAATATGAGGGAAGTTGAGGGGGGAGCTGAGGGGGGGAAGGGAGGGTACAAAAGGGAGGGAGAGAGAAAAAAAAAGGCAATTAAGCTAATGCAAGTTGGGTGTCACAAGGTTATAGATATTTCAAGAGCTGAGCAATTTACCGTCTGGAAAAGGAGAAGAGCTCTTGCATAAAATGTCCCCCAGTTCAGATTTATTATGCTTTTAGTTGTGTTATATGTGATACAATTAGCAGGAGGTGCCAATAAGGCGTTCTCTCAAGGACGTGGTCATCCCGTGCCATCTGTTATTAATTGCATTGTCCTTTCCACATCCAGCTAGAGGGGAAAAAGTTCTCTGAGAAACACCTGCAAATTCTCACTGCAAATGACTAGAATTTAAAAATACTTAAACAAAGAAAAAGGGATAGGTCAGATCTCTAAAATCTGCCCACCCTGAGTTAAAAAGGAGAGAAAAATATATTATGGATCCTATGCAATACAATTCTCAGCTATTGGGATCATTTCTCTGTCATTATACTCTGCTACACTGATAGCTTTTCAGGCAACACAATATACTACATAAATGAAAATGAATAATTAGAACATTTCCCTAGAAATATAGCCATCTTCTATACGGCTCAGTGAAGATTCAGATGTTTAAAAAGGCTGTTGTTGTTTTTTTACATAATCTAAAAACAAAGATAATAAAAATAGGGAGCTTATTTTTTTACATTTTAGTATATTAGGTGATTCATGAGTCTTAAGAATCCAGTTCTTAAAATTAATATCCTAAAATATGCAAATGCTTTCTCAATTTGGCACCTATTTTCATAGAATTTCAAAATATGAATAATTAAAGGATGCTGTTAAATACATATAGATATTAAAACAATTTAAACTGATTTCAGAAACACTAACTTACTTTCACCATCTGTGCTGCCTGTTCTTTTCTCTGATTTCCACTCGACTTGAATCTCTGAAGCAGGCAACTGCTACACCCAGTCTTGTTTTCTGTTCTCTTGTTTGAACAGGAATGAATGCTTCCCAGTGCTACAGGGTGAAGCTCTAAAGCACTTCACAGAAATGTTTTAAAACTCCTCTATGACCGGTAATTCAAAATATTTTTAAAAACAGTACTGAAATTCTTTTGAAGGGTCAAAATGAGAAAGTATTTTTAAAGAAATGAATGCTATTTAACAGATATGTTTCTGAGGGGAGGAAAAAGTGTTGTGTAGCCTAACTACCTACAGTTTGCTTGACAGTTAAATTATCTATCTCATTGTGTGCATCTAGTTTTATCAAATTCAACTAAATTCTATTTACTAAAATTTGGGAAGGAAAAATAAAACCTTCCTCAAAAGTGTCATAAGTTATGGCTAATTCGAGAACATACAGAAACAGAAAAACATTGTCTTTACACACGTTTTCAAATGCTAAACTGGGAAAATGTTCTATGTCTGTAACATAGTTATATTAAAATTTTGTAGTAAAAATAATTTCATGTATCAAAAAACCAAATAGTAAAGATTATTTTGAAATGTGGTTACAATTGATTCATTTTATTGAAAGAGGTAATTCTCTTGAACCAGCATCCTCAGAAACTGCTCACTTTTGTGTACTAAGCATACTTTCCTCTTTGAGCATATTGATTATCTTCTCTAATTTGTTGTTTCCTTTTAGAAATGCTTCACATTACCCTCAGTTAAAAAAAATTGCTGCTGTAATTCCCATAATGTATTAGTTATTTTTTATGTGATTTGATGGTTATATTACTAAATGAATTTAAAGGATCTAGAATAACTATCTGCCAATGAATAAGACAGATGTGAAAGTTCCTATTTCATTACCTGTACCTTAGATAGACTGAATTCAACTGCATGCCTAAACTGCTTTATATTGTTGCTGTCTTTCCTTCAAAAAAAAAAGAGTATATCCATTCCTATTTTTACGTATCAAAATAATACAGTGCATGCATGAACAAACAGCTTGAGTTAGTAACTACATTAATGCTGTCTAAATAATGATTTTTATTGGCATGAACCCTGCAACTGCCAATCAAATATCAAACCACTGGAAGTCCTTCCTTTGCTTTGCTTTCGTATTTGGATCCCATTGCTATTCTGTTCTACTTTTAGTTGACAAGAGAGCCAAACAAGTAACTCTAGCGTCCCAGAAGTGAATTAGTATAGACTGAGATGAATCTTTCCTGGGAGAAGATCCACACTAGAGCAATGATCTGATAAGCTGCTCTCTCAAGAACCTAGCTTTTACGTTCTTAGTCACCAAAGTACCAGATCTTAGAATGTCCACTAACTAGTTCATCTGAAAAAGATGCGTTTAGCCAGCAAAACTTAATATGAGAATATAATATGCCATGTCAAAACCACTAAAGTAGTCTTGAATAGTACATGTACACAAAGGTGGAACAGACCATTGATATATGCAAAACCAATAGTCTTGCATTAGCAATTCATGTGTGAACAAAGAGGTACACAATATATATTAATTTAAATGGTAACAGCAACTTCATCATAATGAAGAGTTAAATGAAATTATATACATATATTTTTTTTTCTTTTTATAGACTCACCTGCAGCATTTGAAAGTTCCCAGGCTAGGGGTCAAATTGGAGCTGCAGCTGCAGCCCACACCACAGACATGGCATCACTAGATCTGACCTGTATCTGCGAACTATATCACAGCTTGCAGTGTTGCCAGATCCTTAACCCACTGAGTGAGACCAGAGATCAAACCCTCATCCTTAGAGACACTATGTCAGGTTTTGTTTTTTTTTTTATATATTAACAATGAATTTTATTTCAGTTATAGGTGTACAAAGATCATAAGTCAATACGATAGATTTTGTGTCCCAAACCCACAGTGCATCCCCCCACCCCCCAGATTGTCTTATTTGAAAAACCAAGGTTTTCCAAAATCTGTGAGTCATTGTCTGTTCTTCAGAGAAGTTCATTGTGTCTCTTTAGTTTCCACATGTAA
>PVHT021183526.1:5279926-5300196 GCA_004024745.2 Catagonus wagneri | reverse complement strand
GGCTGTGATCCCACCTGGATTAATGTTTGGCCTGGGGCTTCTCAGCGCTGATGGGAGGGACCAGATTTTCCCAGAAATGGCCACCTCCAGAGAAATGCAGGCTAATGAATGTTCCCGAGAGCTTCACCTCCAGTGTCCTTCCCCCACAACAAGCCACAGTCACCCCTATTTTCCCAGGAGATCCTCCAAGAATTGCAGTCATGTTCCACCCAGATTCCTATGGAGACTGCTTTGCCCTGGGACCCAGTGCACGTGAAAGTCTGTGTGTGCCTTGCAAGGATGGGGTCTCTGTTTCCCCCAATCCTGTGGAGCTCCTGCACACAAGCCCCACTGGTCTTCAATGCCAGATACTCCGGGGGCTCTTTCTCCCTGTGCCCGATCCCCAGGTGTGGGGTTTTGACGTGGGGCTCAGGACTCTCAGTCCTGTAGCTAAGTCTCCGTGATGCAGTTACTTTCCAGTCTGTGGGGCTTCCCACCCGGGAGGTATGGGGTTGCTTCTATCGCGTAATCGCCCCTCCTACCCCTTGATATGGTCTCCTCTTTGTCTTCTGGAGTAGAATATCTTTTTTGGAAGTTTACAGTCCGGTTGGTTGAAGGCTGCTCGGCATTTGTTTGTAGTTTTGCTGTTTTTTGGGAGAGAAGTTTAGCTCCAGTCCTTCTATTCCGCCATCTTAATGCAATCTCTCCACTATGTCAGGTTTTTAACCCATTGTGCCACAATGGGAACTCCCAAAATAATATTTTTAAAGCCCCCACTCTGGATTGGAATTCTATTCAGCTTACAGGAGCCCAATCAACCATACAAATCTACTCCTTAGGGAGTTTTTTTTAACCGTTAGTAAATGTTTAAGGTTTTAGCCATATCTTTCAAGAATATAAAGGTTTTTAGCAGAAAATAGAGCAACAAAGTGGAGAGGTAAAGACTCAGTTTGTCCTGTCAGAAAAGACAATAGTTTGAGATCTTTCTCTCTCAGTGACTACATGGAAGTCCTTAGACTGGTGACTAAGCCTGGACACCAGTTTCTAAGTAGATGATGACAGTAATCAAATCTGCCTTATGAGGTTTCTGGACAAAAGAGGTAAATCATCTACAGCCTTACTACAGTGCCTAGCACATAACAAATGATAAATTCTTTTTAGCTGCAGTGATAGGAATGTAAGAATAGTTATTAATAATCCTACTGGGCACAAGTCAGATCTTCCTGGAATCTCTACTTATGTTCTGGCTGTGGTACATACAGGGATACATTTACAAATCAGAATGATTGAATAATGAATTCCTGAGAAGACAAAGTCAATTAAGAATGGATGAATGTTTTATCCAAATAGTAATCTAAGACTTATAATTCCAGAAACCTAATATATATAGTTACTATATAACAGAAAACATAGATCAACTCTAAAGTTCGAGAGCTTAGTATCATGAGCAAGAGCTAAATGTATTCACATTTCATCTTATTTTAGAAAAAATATTTTGCAGGAAAACAGTATTAATCCATCTGCACGACTTAAATAAATGCCATACTAGGTTAAATACACTAAATAACTTCTAAATTTAAATTTCTAAAATTTCTCTGAATCTTATTCTTACGAAAATACTGTGGATATTTTTATTTGTTTGTTAATTTATTTAGTATATACTAAGAAAATGCCCAATGCTAGGTGGGTGTCATATTAGATAATATAAATATTTCTACTATTATTGAACAACATTTATTGTGTACTATCAGGTATGTCTAAATGTGTTACATGAATTACTTCATTAATTACCATGATATCCCTACTACTATATTTATTTTAAAGGGTCCTGAGTACCTTAGCCATAAGTATCTTTGCTGTGGACGTTTTTGCTACAAGAATTTTTACCACAAAGGTTTTTTGCTGCATAACTAATCGACTATAAGGCAAAGTTTCCATGAAAGATAAAATAACTGGTTGACAGTTTGATTTCAACTGGTAGAAATGAGTTAGCATTTCCTCCAGTTAGCAATGTTGTTGATGGCTTTACTGAGCTGACAAATGACAATGATTTACTCCAAGTCTCAGTTTCTTATTCTGAAACACACAACACTGGAGGAGAAAGAGGCCTCCTAGACCTCGAAGGTGTAGAGTTGAACCCACATTTCCCACAGAACATCTATCAAGGAACGTGTGATAGTGTACCAGGAACAAACAATGTAGACACATTCACTACCTAGTACAAAATTCAGTTATGCATCCTAGTATTTGAAAACTGATATCTCTCATAATAAAGAAATTTTATTAAAAAAAAAAAAATGCAGTGCTCATTAAGAAGACAAATCAACAAGCAAAAATAAATAAATAAATAAATGTATAAGATGCAATGAATGAAAGACATGGAAGACAGGTATTTAGGTATAACCCACAAAATAAAACCAGTTATTTGCACTGTACTGAATCTATAACTTTTTTGTCTCTCTTTATTTTTATTTTTAATTTTTTTTAGGGCTGCACCCGCAGCATATGGAGGTTCCCAAGTTAGGAGTCAAATCAGAGCTGTAGTAGCTGGCCTCCATCACAGCCACAGCAACATGAGATCAAGCCAAGTCTGTGACCTACACCACAGCTCATGGCAACGCTGGATCCTTAAACCACTGAGAAAGGGTAGGGATTGAACCAGAATCCTCGTGCATACTAGTCAGATTCGTTTCCTCTGAGCCACTACAGGAACTCCTGAATCTTTAACATTTTAAACCTACTCAACTGTGTTGTACTTCACAACAAAGTGTATGTTATTCATTCTCCATATTTTATCATTTTTTTAATGTTCCTCTTTTATTTTCCATTAGTTTTATGTCAAAACTGCCCCAAGACCAATCATTTATGTGGAAAAAGTGTTTGTGACCAAAATGCTTGTAGCAAAGATGTCTATGGAAAAGATGCTTCCAGTAAAAACACTGGAAATAATATTGAAGATGTTGAATCTTAGGCAAAAAAGTTTAAGTAGCACCTTGCCCAAGCTAGAAGTTCACTAGACTAGGACATTTATCGAAATGAAAAAAAAATACCTTTGTCTAAAATTTAACAGTGATCTGAAAAAAAAAAGGGGGGGGTTTCCATCATGGCTCTGCGGTAACGAACCAGAGTAGTATCCATGAGGACACAGGTTCAATCCCTGGCCTCACTCAGTGGGTTAAGGATACCACATTGCCATGACCTGCCATGTAGTTTGAAGACACGACTTTGATCCTGCATTGCTATGGCCATGGCATAGGATGGCAGCTATAGCTTCAGTTGTACCCCTAGCCTAGGAACTTCCATATGCCATGGGTGCAGCCCTAAAAAGACCAAAAATAAGTAAGTAAATAAATACATAATTTCATAGTGCTCTGGACAGATCGTAACAGAAAGTACCATTTCTCCTAGCCTCAACCACATGTAATATGGAATGCTCATAACTAATTTCAGTTTTCCTCTGATAATTTTGCTCCCTTCCACAAACAGGAGATGTTTACTAAAGAAATACTTTTTAGTGTTAAGTGATATCTTAATGTACAAAACCACCTTGTTAAAAAAATCGCTTTTGAAAAAAAATCTAAGAGTGTGTTAAAATGTCACTTTCCTGTTTTGGTGCATGGACTGTCATAATAGCATTGACTCAACGGTTTCAAGGAGTTCATTACAACCACCAAGCAAAGGATGTATTAATATAAGACTCTCAAATGTTGAAACATTTTCCTAAATTTTCAAAATTTTGGTGATTTTATACCTGATTTTTCAGGCAAAGCAATCTGGAAATAATGCGGTTTTACTTGAGGTTTTTTTCAATAAGCTGAAAGGTCTCCATATTCTTTGCTTTTCAAGTTGATCCACCTTCTAAATCTTTGTGGCTACTCCACTATTTTCCCTTTTGTTGCAGTAAGTAGGTGACAATGCTTACATTACTCCCTTTGTATAAACTGAGTGCAAACCCTACTTTTTACTTTTTCCACACACTAGTTAAAACTTGAAGCCAACTGAAGTCCATTAGAGAAAGAGAAATAAAAGAACCTCTACATTTAAATAATTTCAGACTTTCTGGCATTTTTTTTCTTTTTGGTTTACAGATTTTGATTCCTAAAAATTCTAGATAGTTTTGGGACAAATCTGTATATTTTAACTTTTTTCTCCCAAAACTAAAAAAGGCAACTGGAACAAAAAGTCTTTGTCCCAAATGAAAAGATCATTTAAGGACAAGGTAAGGACTAACGGAGGAGAAGAAAAAGAGATCAATCAGTCCATTAACATAGAAGGAGCAAGTAAAATAATGTGCCACAGTGAACATGCCACAAGGGAACAGAGGGGAAGACCTCTCTGTTAACACAGAATAGAGCAAGCAGCTTGACACCAGAAATACACTGAGATGAACAGAAATGAACAGATCGTGTCTCTACTCCTAACCTTAACCATACACAAAACCCTAATCATAATTCCTTACACAATAACCCCTCATTCTAACCCCAACAGAAATGCCAGCTTCCTGAATTGGAACACTGATTTCCCAAACAGATGTCAGACATTAGCCACTGGCCTAAGCTGCCATCAATATTAATCAGCTAATCTTAACATTAGCAAAACATATGCATCTTTAGGCTGAACTTGTGCTACTATTATATGGAGGATAATTATTAGCAAATTCAAATAATTAGGATGATGTCAGAACATATATTGCCAATTACAATAATATTTTAAAAAAGTAAACACAGATGTTTCTCCTTGTTTATTAAAGACATCATTGTCAGAGTTTAAATGCTTTAATTCCCAAATACATGGTAATAACGTGAAACATTTCTCTATCAGTAAGAAGAGACTTTCTTAAACTATTAATTATCTTTTATAATCAAGAGGCTCTTATTACTAATTTATTAATGGTTATTATTTATGTATAGATATTTCTAAAAATTACAGTACTATAGCAAGAATACCTTCATTGGCATAAAATTTGCTATACCATTTGTGTATCAATTGGGTTTATCTAACCTTTTGTTGGTAGCTGGACAACTGAATATAAAAACTGTTCTAAAAACTTTTAAGTAAAACATTCTTTTAAGGTGAAATCATTTTGTGAAAAAAAAGGGAAATTTTTGTTTTTCTTAATTTTGACATCAAAGTGGCCTAAATTCTGACTTTCCTCTGGTCTAGCATGTCTGAGTCTATAAGAGAGAGGTCTGCCAAACCCATTAAATTTTGTACTTTTTCTTCTCTTCATACACCACAACATATATCTCCATGGACAATTAAGCATTAACAAGCACTTTTGTGGTTATTGCTGTTTAGGGCAACAACAATCACAGTAAATTATTTCCTCTCATGATGCACATGAGTCAGATCCTGGTGCAGTTCTCAGATACAACCCTTAGGGGTTGAACTAAAGAAACAGCGTTTGTTTTCTGGAAGTTCAGAATGTAATGAAATCACAGTTACACTCACTCACACAGCAAATATGTACTTAATGCCTACTGTGTGCTATACACTGTGCTAGGCTCTGGGGATAGGCCATTTATTAGGACAAAGTTCCTTTATAGGACTTAGCCTATATAGAGAGTACAAACTAAACATAAATGCAGTCCTGATATTTATAATTCTGAATGTCAGTTCTATACACTTGAGAATCAGTTTCTATCAGGAATAATACAAGAAAAAAGCAGGTGCAGAAGGAGTGTGAACAAAGCTTGTACACTGGGAAGCCAAAAGGAAGGAAGGAGCTCACAGCTCAGAATAGAAAATAAAAGGATAGAAAAGATGACAGTGGTAAATTAGTGTATATACATGCATCTTTTCCAGGCAAAGAGGAATCTGCTCAAATCAGAACAAGATTTTGGAATAAAATGAAGGTCAAGTTATAAAAGAGAGGACAGACTGAGGAAGCTTTGGGTTTTTCTGCCACAGTGAAGTTTTGGGCCTCCCATGGTTTTCACTTATGCTAAAAATGCAGCCTCAATTACCAGAGCAATAATTGAGAATTGGTTTTATCCATAAGCATTGCAAGAGTCATTAAGAATGGTCATAGTCACAGGATGGTAGCAATATTAATTTCAGTTCCAGGAATACAGCAAAAGCAAATGGGCTATCTATAGATTAGGTCACCTACATCTCTATAGGTAGAATTTTTCTAAGTGAAATGCACACTGTGGCTCTGGTACTACTTTATTATGTTTCCTTTATATAAGGAATTTGATTTCAAATTAGAGTACAAAGATGGTAAGAGAAAGGAAACTTTGGGATTTCCCAGGCTATAAGAAACCATAGGCTTATGTAACACTACCAATTTATTACACACATGCCAGTAAATTTTCTACTCCTGAGGTATTTTCATCTGTAATGTGCATAATATCTATACATATTTATTTACTTTTACTCCCAAACTGGTAGTCCTCCCTTGAGAAAAAATACTTAGAATATTTGTCTGCTCATGTAACTATTTTGATGTATCAAATATATACTAATAAGTGTATATCTATAATGGCAGATTTTTATATGTCATGCTGGCTTATATGGACATTAAACAAAAGACCTAAGTCAAGTTTAGATTCATAAGTTCTTTTTAGAAAAACAGAGAATAAAGTGATCTAACTCAGGTTTCTGAGAAGTGCGCATTCATCATGCCAGTGTTCTCATAAAAGGGCCAGACTAAGGATGCTGAGAAATTCTAATCTTACAAGGGCAAAAGGAATATTCAGACCTCTTTCGGGTTTCTGCATTCTTTTATGAAGTATTTCACAATCATCTGTGTATGCTTTTGAAGAATACGAGTATACAGAGTTACCTAGCAGCAGATGTGTTCAAATAAAAGATGGCTAACCACCAGTAGGCTAACTACCAAGGCATATGGAGAATGACTTCTTGACTCGCCACAACATATTTAAGAGCCAGAAAGTAAAAATGCTCTTTTGACTTTCCATATATTCAAGACAGAGAAAAATAATCACTTCAAAATACTTTCTAGTGGCATTGAAACATGATATATATAGCCTACAAGTAGATAAAGAAGTACTTGGAGGAAAGAATTAAGTGTAAACAGACTGCCAAATCTGGTAAATTGACTCCAAGCAAGGCTAACAGAACTGAATTGGTAAATAAGAACTGTCCATCTGTCTGTGCCACCCTGCCAGATCAAAAGAAGAGCCTGGCCTGATTTCCATTACACCTCTGCCTTTTCTATCTTCTGTATTAAAAACACAGGGACTCTATTAAGCAGGCATCTAAAAACTCCATGGGTATTTCATTTTGAAGCACTCGTTCATAGATTTGCTCAATATATATCTAATGAGTATTAATTATTGCCTGACACTGTGCTAGACCACAGGTATGGAGTGATTAAGATAGCCACACATCCTCCCTTCTTGGACATTACAGTTAACAGAGTTAACAAATATATTTCTAGCAAAACATGGTTGAATGTCTATGTAAACTTATCTCATTGTTTTTCTCTGGCTCCACTAAAATGACCGTAAATTATTATAAACCTGAAAACAGAAAATAAGAGAATACAAAATGGCAGACAGCCTATTTCTTCTTGTTGGAATATAGCAAGCAAGTGAAGGAGTGATAACTGGATTTTAAAAAGCATAAGAAGTAATGACATAAATGCCTAAGGGACAGAGGAAGCCAAAGGTCAGCCTCTACTCTTGAAGGAAATTGAGCTAGAGATACTCAACTCATGGTTGCTGCCCAGCTGAGGGCAGATTTCAGAAGCAGGGCTGAAAACAGAGATAAACTGTGCAGCTACGTTTTGAATTGTTGAATGTTAGTTTGTCATTCCCAAGCCTACCAGAATCCTGGCAACCAGGCATAATTTCCCCACACTAATACTTGATCAACCTCACCCGATCTACCAAAACACACCAGGAGGTGAACTGAGAGAGATTATTTGATAAGAAACTGTCTCATGGGAAACAAAAAAATAAAAACAGACTTATACAGAATTTGAGCGCCCTCAATGGAAAGGATGACACAACAATTTGGCATTCTACCAAAAACTCCACCATCATAAAGACTCATCTCATTACATGAAGTTTTCATTAGGAAAGTGCCCAACATGAAAGAAAAAACCCAAATAAACAAAACAACAAGGAAACTGAATTTAAAAACCCACAACACAAAGAATTAAAATTCATAGATAGATCCTCACTGTCCCCAGAAGAGATGAAAATGAAGCTATAAAATAAAAACATGACTAGATTTATAAGAAATATTCAAATAAAAAGGAATACTGGAAAAATTAAAGATAAAACTGACTAAATTTTAAAAATTTAATAGCAAGTTTAGAAGATAAAGTCAGGAAAAAGTTCCAAAAAGAAAAGTAAAATATATGAGGAAAGAGAAATCAATTGAGAACGTATAACATTAAAAATGACAGGAATTCTTAAAAAGAGCAAATAAACAAAACAGAACAGGCTAGTTACATAAGACAAAAAATAATAATGTAAGACAATTCCTGAAAATAAAGAATTTGTATCTCCAGAATAAAAGGGCCTCTCATGAACTTAACACAATAAATTGGAAAAGAATCCTAAGAATGCCCATCACTGTGAAAGTTCAAAGCCTCAAATTTAAAGGGAAATTTCTAAAATGTTCCATAGAGGAGAAAGAAAAAAGTATGCTCTCAAACAAATGAACATCTTGAGGAAAAACAAATTTTAACCCAAACTTTCTGTATTTTTCAAGTACTTTCACAATAACTCCCCATTACAATCTATGCCATAATTCAGGGGCATACAAAAACAAATATTTATTTTTCACCTATGCTTCTGCAGATTGTTTAAGGTTAAGCTTCTCTAAGCTAGGCTAAGCTGCAGTTGTCACACAGGTCTCTCATTTTTGAGAGGATAAGGCCAACCAAGACATTTTTTTCTCAAGGAAATAAAAGAGAAGTTCATGCTGCAAGCAAGTTGAAGTCCTTTGCTTGAGTCATATCTGCTAAAACACCATTGTCCAAAGCAAGGCATTAGATCAAGTCCTGCATTAATGAGAGAGAAAATATTCTGCCTCTAATGGGAGGAACTGCAAAGTCATGCACCCATGCGCTGTAGGCTGGAGCACAGACAGGTATGAAGAACTGCAGACAACAGTGCACTTTATCTTATTAGCTGAAATAGGGAGACATGAATGCTCTCAAAAATTTATCACCTTTCTTCTCTAGAATACTAGCTTTCAAAGTGTAGTTCCAGAATCAGCAGCATCATCTGGAACTGACTAAAAAGGCAAATTCACCCTCCCTACTCCAGAAATAATGAAGCAGAAACTGGGGGTAGAACCTACAAATCTGTGTTTTAACAACACCTCCATGTGATTCTGAGACACACTAAAGGTTGAGAAACACTATGCTAGAAGATGTGCTACAGCAAACATAAAGAAGAGGCAGGATTCAGAAAGAGGAGGATACAAGATATGAGAGAGGTGAGAGACACACAAGGAACTTCTCTGCATCAGATCTAGACTCCAACTAATACATATGGGAAACACTTGGACAAAAATATACCTAGGAAGAGGAAATCTGGTAGATTGACAGATAGATTGATGCATTTGGAGAAAAACACTCATTTACATATAGAAAACTGTATAAATGTAAATGAAGCAATTATTAACTATAGTGTGTGAGAGATGAAGAGAGGTAATGGTAGAAAAAAGGTCTTCAAACCACATCACACGATTTGGAAATGAACTGTAGTTACGGTTTTCACAGTGAGAATCAATTCCGTTTATCTACTAATAAATTTAGGGATATCGAAGTCCAAAAGACAAGAGACAGTAAAGCAAAGATGGAGTGTAGGTTGGGAGCTATGGTATCAGTAGCTACTATAATTAGTAAATAAAGTAACCAAACTATAACTCTATTGTTTTAAAAAGATGTAAGTAAATTCTACCAAAAAAAAAAAAAAAAAAAACCTAAAAAGTAGAGTTGAAAAAGTGATATCGTCTGGGAAGTAACATTGGAGAATATAAAGACAAAATGCTGATGACTAACTTTTTGGACATAAATGTAATATCGTTTTAAGTACCTGTATGGCTTTGACAAAATTAGAAATTAATTTAAAATAAAGACAGCTAATGAATTACAATTTGATATGTTCAAAGAAACAAAGTTCAGCACACTATAAGCCTGAGGAAAATTCCAGTGAGGATTGAGTCCCAAACCTTACAGTTGTCTCAGACTGTTTCTCTGTCATAATTTGTACCCAAACCATTAGCAATCCTACTGACTTAAAGCTCAAAGTATAACCCAAATCTGACCATTTCTTAACTTCACTGGAGCACTCACTAATTCTCATTTGGATTTTTTTATTTTTGATAGCCTTGGAACTAACAACTCTAACTCTACTGTTTTAAAAGTTCTCTCTTCCCCATGTATATTTCTCCGTATTCTATTGTTGTCTTCCCATGTGCCTCTCTGAAAAGAGGAAAAGGCAAAGAGCTTATGTGGCTTTACTTGTTCTCTTTGGTTCACTCTTTGGGCTCCTCTGATTGACAGTCTCCATTTTCCTCCCGATCCTGCTTCCTCTCAGGACCCCAGGATCTGTTTTATAAAAACAGTTCTATGGCTAATTTTTTTTTCTGCCAATGATCTTAAAGCTCAAAAATATGGGTTAAAATCTTGCTTTTGTCTGAATAAGTAAATGAGTCAGAATTCTTATACTTTCTTTTCTAGATTATCACAATGTATGCACTCAATAGGGGTACAGAAGGGGGTCCATTGGGACATACGGTAAGCTAATTTAACTGTGAATAATAGTATTTATTTTCTTATCTCCACTGTTTTAATTCCTCTGTCCATTTCTATTCCAAACATGTGTGATTATTACCTACAATAATTAATTATGATATTATTAGTTAAATTAATTATAATTACCATTACTATATTAATAATTATATAATAATATTATGTATATTATTGTATCATATAATAATTAATATCTATTGTTTGATTATGTAATAGATATTATATAATCTATATAGATATTAATAGATATCTATATCTATTAATTGTGATGTTTGACTGTTAAACCATCACATTGTTAATATTTTAATAAGATAGAGGCAATAGAAGTAATAATTAAAAACAATGTCCAAAAAGCCTCATAAAGGTACAACTTTTATGTGAGTTTATTTTACATGTTAATTTTCTTCTGTTCAACAATCATACATGTAGTTTATCCAAATTATGCTCTGTCAAAGAATGGGGTAAAAGTATTTACAAATAATTAACTTATATATAAATAACATTACCTAAATAACAATAAAAACTCCTAAATGTTTTATGGTAAAAAAATTAAAGCTGGAAGGAATCTGATGCTTACTCCTGCCCAATGTTTTCAATTTACTGATGACAATAATGACAACTTATTAAAATTCAACAATGTACTGGACTGTTTCAAATAAAAGACATTGCTATTTTGTGAAAATCTCACAACCCACTGTGTGATTATCATGATTTCATGAAAAATCTATGTCCAAAGTTAGAAAGTGATCTATTTGAAGTTCTAAAGTGGCTAAATAGTAAATCTCAAGCACTACCATATCCAGGAAAGAATAAAATAAAGGTATGAAGGCACTGGACCAAGATTGGTAAGGATATATGAGAAGATCTAGTAAAGAGAAATTGTGCAGAAAAGAAAACCAAGTGCAAGAGAAGTCTTTTGCCTTCAGTGCACTTTTTATTTGGTTTTCCTTAGCTATATCTTGTATAAATAATTTTTAGGAAAAAAAGTAGAGAGAAAATAAGAAATATTTACTTATATGGGATTTCCAGATAATTAATGCAGAGAAAATAATAGAATTTTTAAATCACTAAGTTGCAACCACTAGTAGAACTGCTTTAAAATACAATCAACAAAAGATATAAAACCATCTTATGAGCCATTATTGGAGGAGGTAGGGAGTTGGAAAAAATACACACATTTTCAAAAATGATGCAAAGAGATTTGGAAGTTATTACCCCAATCAAGTGGCCTAATATAGAATCTCCAATAGTAAGAGTCTAACATTACCTACTGCTAAGAAGCAACCAAAACTACACAGTATTACTCATGTAGTACTCTCACAGAGAAAAAAAAGTCTAAGTACAAAACAAAACTAGGAGTTCCCGTCGTGGCTCAGTGGTTAATGAATCTGACTAGGAACCATGAGGCTGCGGGTTTGATCCCTGGCCTTGCTCAGTGTGTTAAGGATCAGGCATTGCTGTGAGCTGTGGTGTAGGTCGCAGACGCGGCTCAGATTCTGCTTTGCTGTAGCTGTGGCATAGGCTGGCAGCTACAGCTCCGATTAGACCCCTAGCCTGGGAACCTTCACATGCCTGGGTGCGGCCCTCCCTAGGAAAGGCAAAAAGACAAACAAAACAAAACAAAACAAAACTAAATGAAAACAAAAACAAATTAGAACATTTTACAAGTCAACTATCCTGACTCCTCAAACAATAAAGATCATGAAAAATAAATAAACAAAATTGCAAGAAGAACCTCCTTCATTAAAAGAGACTAGAAAGAAAAAACGGAAGCAATATGAAAACCTTGATTGTATTCTGGATTTTATTTTTTTAGGGTCACACCTATGGCATATGGGGCTAGGGGTCCAATCAGAGTTGTAGCCGCCAGCCTATGCCAGTGTCACAGCAACATAGGATCAGAGTCGTTTCTGTGACCTACACCATAGCTTGGGGCAACACCAGATCCTTGACCCATTGAGCTAGGCCAGGGATTGAACCTGCAACCTCATGGTTTCTAGTTGGATTTGCTCCTGCTGTGCCATAACAGGAACTCCTGGATTTTTTTTTTAAAGGCATTTATAAATTAGTTCCTCAACTTTTCTTTAGGTTTAAAAATTTATTAAATAAATTTTGAGAATTAAATTATTAAAATTGATTGGTAAACACAATTATTGATAACCAACTATTAAGAAATAGCCATTTGAAAGACAGAGTTGAAAAAGTTCCATGGGAATCTACGCAATCCTACACCAAAACTTTGACTTCCAGTGTAAAACTGGAATGACCACAATAGGAGTTAGGAGGAAAGGAAGTGTTGAAAAACTCTGAGGGTAAGACATTAAAATATATATATATATATATATATTTGGTCTTTTTTAGGACCTCACCTGCAGCATATGGAAGTTCCCAGGCTAGTGGTTGAAATGGAGCTGTAGCCACCAGTCTACAGCACAGCTACAGCAATATCAGATCTGAGCTGCATCTGCAACCTGCACCACAGCTCGTGGCAATGTTGGATCCTTTAACCCACTGAGCAAGGCCAGGGATAGAACCCCTGTCCTCATCATGGACACTAATCAGGTTCGTTACTGCTAAGCCACAATGGATCTCCAAGACATTCAAAATTTTAAAAGCAATTTTGGGTATATGCCTGATTTACTGACTTTGAAACTCACAACATTGCAAAGAAACATGTTCACTACACTGTGCAGACCAAACTCAGGATTTCAGGTGGCACTTTTGCTTTCTTACCAGCAAGAAACCTCTGTTTAGGTATAACTATCTTCTGAATATCCAGGTTTGCTCTCTAGTTCATATTTTCCCTAAGGCTGATAAGGGAACTGTACCTTAGTTTAAAAATCCATTCTTATGACAAGAGATTTTGGCTATTCTATGTTGAATTATGATACAGTTAAGAGACTTTGATAATGATTTTAACTCAACACATGGATAGAATTAGATGAGCCAATTATTTTTTGATATTGAAGACTTAAGTTCATAAAATAACTGCAAAGAATTCTAGAAGCATCAAAGTAAACTGTGACTCTATTTTGGTACTATGCTAATCCCCTAACCTCAACAACTTTGCCCTTTTCAACACTGCTTATGTCCAAACCCCATTTAACTTTAGTTTTAATGATTCAGATCTGTCACACTGGTTTATTCCTTTAACATGGCATTCTGAATGACATTTCTAGCCACATAGGTCAGTGGGCCGACAAAGACCCATGTTAATTCCTTAAGCACTGATACCCTATCTCCATTTCCTTACTGTGCCCTGAACCCCTGTACTCCTCATTCTACTACAATTTGGCTTCTACTTTCTGCATTCTTAAAATTGTTTTCCGTGAATTCAAAAACATCCTTCAACCTGCCAAATAAAATGGACACTTTATTTCTTAACTTACTACACTTCCCTAATTGACTATTTTATTTTGCCCACATAGTTCTTATTGAAATGACTATCTAGTCCTTTAGCTCTTGTGGCACCACACTCTTTGATGAAAACAGTCCAAATCTCTGCCACAGTTGGCTGCCAATGAAGTAGCAGTCTAGAAGCCCAACTTGTAAGACTAGAATTTAACAGCACATGCTAAGGAAAGCAAATGGATGAATTTATTATTTTCCTCTTATTATTTAACAGTTCCATATCATAACTGTATTTACAACTAATCAACATATTACATTTGAGATAATCGGGATTTTGGAAGAAATAGAGGAATAATCATATCACTTGGAAATTGTGGACTCTGAGAAAAATCATTGTATGATATCAAATCTGGATGTAGTTTCTGAAAGTTACTCTCAAATGCCTCCTTTTGGGAATGAAGTCAATGTGTGTGTGTCTTAGTCATGTTAAGAAGGGCAGCTTTGGAAAAAAAAGCTTGTAATTTGTTTCAGCTAAAGCATGAAATGTGTAAATTAGTACAATCGTAGTCAGGTTTCTTAGCTTGCTTTAAAAAGACTGTTTAGCATCAACTACTGAAGTTGGATATATACTGTCTGACCTACCAATTCTACTGCCCAAGAAAAACACATGCATGTGTAAACCAAAAGACATTATAAAAATGTTCACAGCAGCAATAGTTGGGATAGTTCCGAAACAGAAACAACCTAATGTCCATCAATATTAAAATAAAGGCATTACAGTACACACATACAATGAAACAGTACTACCATGAAAATGAATAAATAACAGTGACTTAAAATAACATATATGAATATCAAAATATTCTGGTGTGAAAAAAGCCGGACCAGGAAGTTACGTTATTATGCTTTATACATTCTTCAAACCAGACAAAACCATAATAAATACGGAGTTTAGATATATATATATACTTTGGTGGTTAAACTTTGAGGGAAAGCAAGTACTTACTGGCACAAAAGTCAAGATGGAGATTGTCTTCTAGGCAGGAATAGACAGAGATGGGAAGCAGCATAATGGAGGCTTCTAGTCTCTGAAGATGGTTTATTTCCTGACCAAGAGTTTATCTGGCTGTTCACTTACTGACAATTCATTAACCTGTACTTTGGGGGCAATATTTTTCTGTAAATGTGTTATATTTCACAATGAAAAAAAAGCTTTAAAATATGGTTCCATTTACTCTTTTCATTATGTTTCATATAAAGATTTAAAAGAATTGAATAAAGATAAGATTTACTCATGATTCTTAATGAAAATTCCTGAAGAACTATAGTTGAATCAAAAAAGCCAATGGAATACAATCTTTGGTTGTTTCTACGTGGTTATGTGAGACTTAGTCTCTGCCAATTTAACAGTTATTTATAGACTCCAAAGGAAAACATTTTTAAATTTTTTTAATATATTGACTATAGAATATATTAATTATTTTAGGAATAATTAATTTCTGGATTTCTTGAAGTATTTTAACCATGTTTAAAAAGAATTAATAGCTCTGCAACAAATAGTTTTTTAATCAAAATATAAGAAGCCTCACAAATAAATAAAACGGAAAAAGTATAGTTTGTCATTAAAGAACATGAACTTACTATAATATAAAAGGTAGTTAGTCCAATATTTAAGTCAATTAATATATTGGTAATATTTTATAACAGACGAAGCAGCAGCATCTATTTGGATATATGTATAGAGATACATATATCTATGTATCTATCTTTCTATATAGACAGATATATGTAGGAAATTATAAGAATAGAAAACTGTCCCTTTCAGATCAATATTCCTCTAAAAATATGAAATTTCAGATTGACTTTTAGCTAGGCTGAGTAGGCAAATGCTTGTATAAAATATGAATTATTGGTGTTTGAATATTGTGACATCAAGAAATATATTCCTAATTACCACAGGATTTGGTTAAAATCTATATCTTAGTATAAAGGACACAATGAACAATAATGCTTTACTTTGAGCCAGTAAATGCAATTAGTAAGCAATTAACCAACAAGAATTTATGTATGGTAATTATCTCTAAGTAAACATAGCACTTGAGTAACTATATATGAATACATGCACACACATACATACATACAGACTTGGGCTCATATATATATAAACTATAAGCTAGAGATGGTAATAAAGTTGCCTTTT
The DNA here is from genome assembly GCA_004024745.2 of Catagonus wagneri. NCBI lineage: Eukaryota > Metazoa > Chordata > Mammalia > Artiodactyla > Tayassuidae > Catagonus > Catagonus wagneri. The sequence continues at coordinate 5,283,925 of PVHT021183526.1, read as the reverse complement.
TTAAGTTGATATCCCTAACTACAAGTAATTTAATAAAAATTAACTTTCTTCTTGTTAAGTTAGGAAGAAAATCTCTCCAACAAAGTGATGAATATTTTCTTGATTAGAATTATTATTCTTGGTAATGAGCAGTGTTCTATGAAAATGAAGATTTAATATGTAACCAATTATTTTAAAAATTAAGCCAATTACCAAACACAATTTTCCATGTTAAACATTAATTAAATTCTGTAGTATTTTTAATAAATGTAATATATAAAAAGTGAATTAAAAGAGAAGGTCAATTGAACCTATTAATCAAAACAGAATTTACTACTTTATATAGATATATTTTTATCAGAAAAGCATTACACAGAATAAATTACTTACGTTGTATTTCAAAGGCTAATTTCGTATTTTGTTTTAATCACATTTTATGCAAACTGATAAATTGATGTTTTGATAATTAATATTTACTTGACATACAACTAAGTATTCTATGAAGTTATATGGTAGAATGGTGGTTATTGAAGTCTGGCACAACATGAATATTAATCAAAATTATTCATTCAGTTTAGTGAAAAATATGACAGAATCACAGAGTAAAAGTCAAAGATTATGCTTTTAGAATAATGTATAAGCCATATATATGTACATAATACAAATATATATAAAAATTCACATATACACACCCAGAAATTAAGACAGTCTATGAAAACAAGTATTAAAAGACTATGATCAGAATCAATGGTTCTCAATTTTGACCATTAGAAACAATTTGGGAGTGAAACTGAGTGGGCCTCACCCCAACATTTTTCTCCTTTAACTGATCTCTAGGAGGGCCTGGTGAATTGGTATGTTTTAGAAGTCTCCATCTCACAGTTTCTAATTCACAGTGTAAAGATTTTGATTGATTCATTGAGTCAGCTGCTCAGCTCTAGTACAGCAAGCTGGAGCCAAGAGCCACCTGACTCTTTAGGCTGCTACCCTGCAGAAGTGATAGGAGAAAGGAAATGGATAATACAGACATAAGGGTGCCTATTACATCCCCCCAAAAAGCAATCACTTTACCTACGATAAAAGCAAGCACATTAAAGAAAACATAAAGAAACACAGGCTTGATTTTAAATAGCACAAATAAACTAGAAGAATAAAACTTTCTATCATTCCTGCTCATATTGTAACCAGACCGGTAACGTCAAGCAATCCCCAAATGAACCTCAGGGTCTTCATGTAGAAAATAGGTCTTCAGGAATTGCTAGAGTGATGACTACCTGAGAATTTCATTGATTCTATAATCCTAGCACAGATAAAGAAGAAAATGTTACCAAGCTGATGATTAATGTGGATGAAACTGAAGCTATGTGAGTATAAAAGCACAAGAGAAAGTGAGTTCAAGTAACTTGCTTTTCTATAATGTAACTGGCACAATGGGAATGAAAGAACAATATTTTGGAGGAAAGAGCCTTTGATTTTGGAAATACACATATTTCATTTTATAGCCCAATGATCTAACACTTCCTCAGCAAACATATATCTGTTTGTCAATTTTAATTCCTAGTAGTGAGTTGGCTTTCAGCAGATTTGAATCACTTTAGAAACTAGTAGTTTCTACAGGGAGATGAATGACAACTGTTCTCTCTGAAATTAAATTAATATGCAGAAATGGCTGGATTCAGTAAAATAAGGAAAAAACTATCAAAATTGGATTAATTTGCTGTACAATGGTAAAGTTATTGGGAATATACTTTTAGATATTAATCACCAGCAAATACTATGCAAAACTTTGCTAATTAGAAACTTTAGGGACAGGAATTAAGAGTGTGATAAGATCTACCTGTCATTGGCATGAAGGAACATTAGATTGGGTAGGAGTAGGTGGGGGAAAGTCTAGAAGCTTTTGAATAAATTAAATATTTAAAGCTCACTGAAGTGTTAATACTTTGGAACAGTAAATAAATGTTTGTTTACTGAATAATAAAGAGTGTATTTTACAAGAAAGTGATACATTCTAAAAATTAAGTTACCAAGTTAAGAATTAAGTGATAGAGGTGAGCGAGGAGTCAGTAGGGTACTGCAAAGAACTTACTGTTAATACTTGAAGGTGATTATTAAATGCAACATATATTTGGAATTAATAAAAATTTACTCCAGATAACAAGGCAGAAAAATGGGAATAAGTCAATTTTAAGGGACAAGAAACTTCACTTTTAATTATTTTGTTCTTTGAAATTTAAGACCATGTCATTATTTTTCATTTTTCAAGTCTGTATGAACCATAAGATAAGGTGTTTAAATTAAACAACCTTATTTATTCTGAGGCCTGTTATTTATTTTTGTTGAACTTGCTGGTTTCCCTATTTAAGGATGTCTGGACTCACAATGTTTATATTTTAAATAAACAAAAAAGCAATTAAAATTAAAAATCTCTATCTGAATTTCATGTATATTTCAATAATCAAATACATGTATAAATTAGACATTTCTGCTACAGTTAGAGGTAAAATATAGATTTTGGTATTCAAATGTAATGATTAAGACTGAAATTGTTGACATAAATCTTACCAAAGGAATGAAAACATCAGGCTAATTTGCACTACAGAAATACTGAGGCACCTACATATGGAACATGAGCAGGAAAACAACTTTTAAATAGAATCTAATTAAATTTTTTCAACAAGTTAATTAATGGAGTATTATTACTAATAAACCATTTACAAGCCATGGCCAAGACGTGATAAGACATGTTAAACCAATAAGGAATTTGGAATAGCAGGTAAATGACTTGCATGTGCACAGTGCTGGCTTACCCTACCCCAAGGTTATGAGCATATTCTGGTACATTACCTCCTAAAAGATTTGAATCTAAAAACTGCCTGGATTGGATTAAGATGGCGGAATAGAAGGACTGGAGCTCAACTTCTCTCCCAAACAACAGCAAAACTACAACCAAATGCCGAGCAAACTTCAACCAAATGGACCGTAAACTTCCAAAAAAGAAACTCTGCTCCAGAAGACACAGCAGAGACCACATCCAGAGGCAGGAGGGGCGATTACGTCATAGAAGCAACCCCATACCTCCCGGGTGGGAAGCCCCACAGACTGGAAAGTAACTGCATCACAGAGACTCAGCTACAGGACTGAGAGTTCTGAGCCTCACGTCAAATCCCCACGCCTGGGGAGCGGGCACAGGGAGAAAGAGCCCCCGGAGCATCTGGCATTGAAGGCCAGCGGGGCTTGTGTGCAGGAGCTCCACAGGACTGGGGAAAACAGAGACCCCACTCTTGAAAGGCACACACAGACTTTCACGTGCACTGGGTCCCAAGGCGAAGCAGTCTCCAGAGGAATCTGGGTGGAACCGGACTGCAATTCCTGGAGGATCTCCTGGGAAAACAAAGGTAACTGTGCCTTGTTGTGGGGGGAAGGGCATTGGAGGTGAAGCTCTTGGGGACATTCAGCAGCCTGAATTTCTCTGGAGGTGGCCATTTCTGGGAAAATCTGGTCCCTGCCATCAGCACTGAGAAGCCCCAGGCCAAACAACAATTCAGGTGGGCTCTCAGCCCCACCCATCAGGAAACAGGCTGCCTAAAGACCCCTCAGGCACACAGCCAACCTCTAATCTCATCCAGAGACAAAGGCCCATCCATCAGAGGGAGAGGAATCAACCCCACCTACCAGTGAGCAGATATCACTCCCTCCCATCCAGAAGCCTACAGCAAGCCCCCTCAATACCAACTTTAGCCACAGGGGAGGCAAACACCTGAACTAAGAGAGGCTACAACTCTATTTTCAAAACAAAGGTCACCACACCAAAAACCTACAAAAATGAAAAGACAGAAAACTCTAACTCAGATAAGGGAGAAAGAGAAAAGCCCAGAAAAACAGCTCAGTGATGAGGAGATTACCAGCCTCTCAGAAAGAGACTTTAGACTGTTGATGCTGAAGATGATGCAAGGCATTGGAAATAGACTGGAGGCAAAGATTGATAATTTACAGGAAACACTGAGCAAAGAAATACAA
>PVHT021183526.1:5170847-5274901 GCA_004024745.2 Catagonus wagneri | reverse complement strand
TAGAGAATCCTAAAGACTCTACCAGAAAACTATTAGAGCTCATCAATGAATTTGGCAAAGTTGCAGGATACAAAATTAACACACAGAAATCAACTGCATTTCTATATACCAACAATGAAAGATCAGAAAGAGAAATTAGAGAAGCAATCCCATTTACCATCACATCAAAAAGAATCAAATACTTAGGAATAAACCTGCCCAAAGAGACAAAAGACTTGTACTCTGAAAATTATAAGGTGCTGATGAAAGAAATCAAGGATGACTTAAACAGGTGGAAAGACATACCATGCTCTTGGACTGGATGAGTCAATATTATCAAAATGACTATACTACCCAATGCAATCTACACATTCAATGCAATCCCTATCAAATTACCAAGGACCTTTTTCAAAGAACTAGAACAAAACAGTTTAAACTTTGTCTGGAAACAAAAAACCCAGAATAGCAAAAGACATCCTGAAAAAGAAAAATCGAGCTGGAGGAATCAGGCTCCCTGACTTCAGACTCTACTACAAAGCTACAGTCATCAAAACCATATGGTACTGGCAGAAATAGAGATCAGTGGAACAGGATAGAAAGCCCAGAATTAAATCCACGCATCTATAGTCAACTAATCTATGCCAAAGGAGGCAAGAATATACATTGGACAAAAGACAGCCTCTTCAATAAGTGGTGCTGGGAAAACTGGACAGCTACATGTAAAACAATGAAACTAGAACACTTCCTAACACCATGCACAAAAATAAACTCAAAATGGATTAAAGATCTAGATTTAAGACCAGATACTATAAAACTCTTAGAGGAAAACATAGGCCAAACACTCTCTGACATAAATGATAGCAACATCTTCTCAGATCCATGTGTCAGTGTAAGGACAATAAAAAGAGAAATAAACCAATGGGACTTAATTAAACTTCAAAGTTTCTGCACAGCTAAGGAAACCCTAAACAAAATGAAAAGACAACCCACAGAATGGGAGAAAATATTTGCAAATGATTCAACTGACAAGGGATTAATCTCCAAAATTTACAAACACCTTCTACAGCTCAACACCAAAGAAACAAACAACCCCATCCAAAAATGGGCAGAGGATCTAGGCAGACAATTCTCCAAAGAAGACATGCAGATGGCAAATAAACACATGAAAAGATGCTCAACATCACTCCTCATTAGAGAAATGCAAATCAAAACCACTATGAGGTACCACCTTACACCGGCCAGAATGGTCATCATCAAAAAGTCTACAAACAATAAGTGCTGGAGAAAGTGTGGAGAAAAAGGTTCCCTATTACACTGCTGGTGGGAATGCAAATTGGTGCAGCCACTGTGGAAAACAGTATGGAGATTCCTCAGAAAACTCAAAATAGAATTACCATTTGATCCAGCAATCCCACTCCTGGGCATCTATCCAGCAGACACCATGACTTGAAAAGACACCTGTACTCCAGTGTTCATTGCAGCACTCTATGCAATAGCCAGGTCATGGAAACAACCTAAATGCCCATCGACAGAAGAGTGGATAGGGAAGATATGGTACATACACAAAATGGAATGTTACTCAGCCATTAAAAGGAACGAATTAACAACATTTATAGCAGCATGGATGGACTTAGAAATTATCATGCGAAGTGAAACCAGTCAGACAATTAGACAGCAACACCCAATGCTACCACTACATGTGGAAACTAAAAAGACACAATGAACCTTTTTACAGAACAGACAATGACTCACAGACTTTGGAAAACCTTGGTTTTTCAAATAAGACAATCTGGGGGGGGGTGGGGGGATGCACTGGGGGTTTGGGATACAATATGTAAAATTGACTTGTGATGTTTTATGTACACCTATAATTGAAATAAAATCCATTAAGAAAAAAATTAAAATAAAAACTGCCTGGATTCTTATGCTTTGTATCAGATTTCTCTGTTCACGTATGTAAATGCTAGTGTCCTAACATAGTTCATTAAAAAGATTAATTTTCCATTTCTTTCTGCAGTGCCAACTTTGTAACCAAATGTCCAGAAGAACACAGTATTTTTTCTGGTTTTTAACTTTTTTTGAACTATTTTCCAATTTGTGTAACAATATCAGTGTTTTAATTGCAGAAAAAAATATCTGTTATCTTAAGAGCTGACAGAGTAAGTCTTTCTTACCTATTCTTCTAGTTTCTTTGTTATCTAGGTACCATTTATTTTGACACAAATTTTATAATCAACCTGTTTCCACAAAACAGAAGTTAGTATTTGAACTGGAATGATCTAGAATTTTTCAATACTGAATCCTCCAACCCATAACTACATAGATTTTCCTCCATTTCTTTAGTTTACTCCTTTTTTACTTTCTCTTAACACTGTTTTTATTGCTTTCTATGTAACGATACACATTTCAATGAATTTGTTCCCCAAAATTTCATATTATTTATATTGTTAAAGTGTATCCTTTTACTTCATTTTCCAAATTATTATTATTATGTGGAAATATACTTGCTAACTCATTTGTTAATTCTAATTGTTTATATTTAGATTATTTTGGGTTTTCTATGTACACAATCATATTAAAATAATCACAATTTCATAGTTTCCTTCCTAATATCTATATTTTATTTCTTTTTCTCGTCTTAATATACTGTATAGACTTTTGAAATAATGTTTACTGGGAGGAAAAACAGTGGACACTAGATCATATCTAAAAAGAAGTTTCTAACATTTCCTCTTTACCCTATGATCAGCTAAAAAGCCTTGGAGATAACTGCATATAAGATTAGTCCTAGTTTACCATTAGTTTTATTTCAATGAATGAATGTTCAATTTTATTTAAAGCATTTTTTTCTGCGTCTATTGAGCAGATCATGTGATTTTCCTCCATTCTATTAATGTGATAAACTCCAATTTAATTTATAATTTTTGTTTCAGGATTTGTGATTGATCTGTACTTAACACGTTATGAAATTCTGCTTTTAAATTTATGCTTGTCTCAAACAAATTGGAAAATATTCCATTTTTTAGTTAAATTAACTCAGTTGAGACTGAAAGTTATATGTTTAATGTATTAAAGCAAGGTAACCATATATTCAATTTCATTAGAAGTTATTCACTTTTTCTACTTTTATGGTAGTTTTAGCAGTTTTAGTTTACTAAGAATTTGTATATTTCCTCAACATTTTCCCAAGGTCATAAAGTTGTTCAACTTCTTGTTACCCTTTTATAATCTCTAGATCTGTAGTAATGTTCCCTTTTTAGATCTAAGATATTTGTGTTTTCTTTAAAAAAGTTAACCAACTCCATATCTTTTTAATATACTATGTAAGTTATAGGTGTGCATTATGGTGCACAATTTTTAAAGGTTATACACCATTTATAGTTATTATAAAATACTAACTATATTTCCTTTATTGTGCAATATTTCATGGTAGTTTATTTTGTACAAAATAGTTTGTACCTCTTAATCTACTACCCCTGTATTGCCCCACCTCCTTCCCTCTCACCACTGATAACCATGCTTGTTCTCTGTATCCTTGAATCTGTTTCTTTTTTGTTATATTCACTAATTTGTTATATTTTTTAGATTTCAAATAAAAATGGTATCATATAATATTTGTCTTTATGTCTAATTTATTCACTTTGCATAATACTAAATCCATCCATATTCTTATAAATGGAAACACTTTCATGATTTTTATGGCTGGGTACTATTCCACTGTGTGTGTGTGTGTGTGTGTGTGTGTGTGTGTGTGTGTGTATGCATGCACATGCACATGTGCACAAACACGCGCATACATACCATATCGCTTTTATCCATTCACCCGTTGATGGACACATTGGTTGCTTCAATATCCTGGTCATTGTGAATAATGCTACTACAAACATTACAGTGCTGGGAAAACTAGACAGCTATATGTAAACAAATGAAATCAGAACATTCTCTAATACATATATAAAAATAAACTCAAAATGGATTAAAGATCTAAATGTAAGACAGGAAACCATAAAACTGCTAGAGGAAAACATAAGCAGAACACTCTTCAGCATAAATCATAGCAGTATTTTTTAGATCTATCTCTTAAAACAAAGGAAATAAAAGCAAAAATAAACAAATTAGACCTAGTTAAAGTTAAAAACTTTTGCACAGCAAAGGAAGTCATCAACAAAACAAAAATGCAGCCTACTGAATGGGAGAAGATATTTGCAAATGTATGACCAATAAAGGGTTACTACCCAAAATATATAAACTGCTCACAACTCAACATCAAAAAATCCAACCCAATTAAAAAATAGAAGAAGATCTGAAGAGACGTTTTCCCAGAGAGGACATGTAGATGGCCAACAGGCACCTAAAACGATGTTCAACTTCACAAATCACCAGGGAAATGCAAATAAAACCACAATGAGAAATCACCTCACACCTGCCAGCGTAACTATGATAAAAAAAAAAAAAAACACAAATATCAAATGGTGGTGATGACATGGGGAAAAGGGAACCCTTGTACACTGTTGGTAGGAATGTAATTTGGTGTAGCAACTGTGGAAATCAGTATGAAGGTTTCTCAAAAAACTAAAACCAGAACTACCATATAACATAGCAATTATACTCCTAGGTATATATCTCTCATTTTTCTTAATTTATCTTGCCAAGGGTTTACCAATTGTATTTTTTTTAAATACTGTAATCTACTAATCCTCTCCTTTGCATTATCATTCTATTAATTTCTACCCTTTTCTGTATTATGTCCATTTGACTTTCTTTAGATATACTAGTTTATTATTCATTTTCTAAATTCTTTAGGATACTTAGCTATAGATTTTTCAGGCTTTTTACCCTTTAATATATACATGTAAGTCTATAAAGGATCCCTCTAAGCATGACCTTTCTTTCACCACACAAATTTTGATTTCTAGTATCATTCTTTAGTACAAAATATCTTCTGATTTCTATTGTGATTCATTATTTGACCTAGAGCCATAAATCTTCTGGTTTATAAGCTATAACAGTTTCGAGAGTATCAGAAAGTTTTCAGACCACCAGAAAGCTTCAAAACACTATTTCTGTAAATATGGCTTGGGCCACCTTCCTTTTATCCTCTCCTCTTGGGACTCCAATTATATACACACACACACACACACACACACACACGCACATACACACATATCCAAATGGACAGATAAAAAGATATGAGAACATTACACTGGTCTCTATTTGTCATATATATTCTTGTATTTTTCATCTTTTTAAACTTTTGACTTCATTTTGAGTCATGCATTTTTTATTATATCACCTATGTCTATTGGTTGATAAATTCTAGTTCTTCTAAATAATAATACATTTTCATTGTTTCACATTTTCATGTGCTTCCCAACAGTTTTATTTGCCGAAATTTTTAGTCTTGATTTTGTACTCTGAATATGGTATAGTCACTGTCAAAAATGTACAATACCTAAAGGCCCTTTTTCTTTGCTACTACTTGTTATCATTCAGATTGTTTTGTCTACTTATCTGTCTTGTCATTTTTTTGTTACATTTCAGACATTGTTTGAAAAATTATTTGCTGAAATAATGTAAGGACTAGGATGATGTTATCTTCCTCCAGAGAGGACTCACACTTGTAATTGCCAGGCTCTTGGGAACCATAATATCCTGAGATCTCCTCAGTTGAATTTCAAGCAAATAAACCATTTAATGCTAGACTGCAGTCTCTGTGAGGGCTTTTTTATTTGTCATGGAGACTTACTTTTGTGGTGTAGCTCTTTGGAATTCCACCTCAAAACAAAGGTATGAGGCCCTGAATTCCAACTTTGTGCCTATATACACATGAACCCTCAAAAATACCACATGATATCACTCATACGTGGAATCTTTTAAAAATTATACCAATTGATTTATTTAAAAACAGAAACAGACTCACAAACACATAAAACAAACTTACGGGAGTCCCATCGTGGCTCAACAGAAACAAATCTGACTAGCATCCATGAGGATACATGTTGGATCCCTGGCCTAGCTCAGTGGGTTAAGGATCCGGTGTTGCTGTGAGCTGTGGTGTAGGTTGCAGATGCAGCTCAGATCTGGCGTTACTGTGGCTATGGCATAGGCCAGCAGCTACAGCTCCAATTCGAACCCTAGCCTGGAAATCTCCATATGCCATGGGTGCGGCCCTAAAAATAAAAGACAAAAACCAAAAACAAACTCGTGGTTACCAAAAAGGGAAGGGTAGGTATTGATAAATTTGGAGTTTGGGATTAACAGAGAACACCACTATATATCAAATAGATAAACAATTGGGACCAACTTATTGCAGAGAGAAATATATTCAATATTACTGTAATAATCTCTACAGGAAAAACATCTGAAAAAAATGTATGTATGTGTGTGTGTGTGTGTGTGTGTGTAACTGAATATATATAATACACATTTACATATAACTGAATCACTTTGCTGTATACCTGAAACTCACACAGCAATGTAAACCAACTATACTTCAGTTAAAAGTGAGATAAAATCAAATAGATTTGCTATCCATTCCTGAAATATATCCTCCTTTTTTTTTTTCTGTCCTTTTAGGGCTGCACCCATGGCATATGGAAGCTCCCAGGCTTGGGGTTTAATTGGACCTACAGCAGCAGGCCTACACCACAACCACAGCAATGTTAGATCTGATCCGTGTCTGTGACCTACACCACAGCTCACGGCAATATCAGATCCTTAACCCATTGAGAGGGGCCAGGGATCAAACCTGCATCCACATAGATACTAGCCAGGTTCCTTACTGCTGAGCCACTACAGGAACTCCTGGAGTATACCCTTCTTATAACTACTGGTTAATTTAAACACACAACGTTGGCGTTGTAGGTAATACAAACAATAGTCCTAGAACAGTGTTTATTGGGAGAAAATTCTGGGAGATAGGCACAGATGCATGGTTTCCTAGTGCCTACTGAAAAAAAAAAAAAAAACTACAGACTCTCAAAAAGCATGACCCCTTGCCAGAATATGAATGCATTACAAGGACATATTTACTCCACATTCATCTTTTCAGAGTTCTGCCCTTTCCCATACCTTGGTTCTGGAATTTTTCAACACACAGTAAGTTATGTTTGAGATATCCTCAAACATATGTACTTTATGTGCCATCCAGATTTTCCAGCTATCCTCTATGAGAGCTATCTGCTGAGAATTTTCAAAAACAGACATCACTAAACCATTTTTGAGGTGTCTTATATACCAGGTTGAGGAAATTAAAGTTAATCCTCTGAGCACCGAGGAGTCATAATATGGCCTATGATCTTTTGCATAAAGTATGTACAAAAAAACGGTTTCAGGAAAGGCCTGGGGCAGCAACTGTATTTTATCATCATCAATAGTGGTTTACATGGTGTACATAAAAGAAAGGATCACAATAAACACTGCAGAAGGAGACCCTATAGATTTTGGAAATAGATGGAGTGAAATTACACAAATTTTGAATCATTGCAATCAGGAGAATGGGAAATCAGGGTAAGTCACTAACAAGTGTGTGGGGGCATTGACATTTTTATGTTTATTAAGAGTAACTACATTTTTATATTTATAATACTAGTGAAATCTATGTCAGCAAGTAGTTGGAAAAGAGAATTTTAAAATTCAAAAGTGAATATGGAACTGGATTCTTAGATCTGGAAATTATTATCTTAGAAGCAAAAGTTAAAATCATAGAAGTTACACAAGAACTAATTTTTAGCCCCAGATCTGCCTCTGCACAACCACATAACAAGTTATCCACAATAATTAAATCCATAAGAAAAGAGGATTCCATTATTCTAATCCCCTATTAACTTATCTATAAAGCAGAATTTTCCATTTTAAACCACCAGTAGCACATAACAGCTGATAAAATCAATATTCCTATTTATATATCATAAGTAATAGGAAACATTTCTACCTCAAACCATATCATTAATTTAGTGTTATGTTGCTAGACTATGTAGATTTGGCATCATAGATTCTCTCATGCCTTATAATATCTTTTCCATCTACATTTGGCTTTATGGCTTAACAACAGCTTATATCAAAGAGATTTCTCTCTCCACCAAAGAGCTCCTATCTCTTTTTCCCAGAATGCCAGCTGCTATTTTAACAAAACTATATATTTAAATGAGGTAACCAACTTTCACAGTGATTAAGAGACTTGTTCAATGCCATTAGTTGATGGAAATTTCAGCTTCTTGCCTTATAGTTGATGTACTTTCCACAATATCAACATAAAGGTGATGACAGTAAACACTAATCAAACAATCAAGATTTGTTGGAGACTTTGTACATTCTTATCTATTTTATCTTTTAAAACAATAAGATGAGGTAGCCATAAATTTTATCTCTACATGTAGAAAATAAAACTTTAGAAACTTTACCAAAAGGGACAAACTAACATATTTAAAGTTTCTATATTAAGATAGGGAGGAGAATTACCATTCAAATAATGAGCTGAATAAAAAAGCCCAAGTTCCTCTAATGATTTATGTTAATAACATAAACTGAAAAAAAAATGGAAGAGAATTAAAGAGTCTACAAGATGCAAAAACTGTATAACTGGGAGGGTTAAAATGTTGAAACTTATGCTATTTATATATATTAATATTTTCATGTCTATGCACATATAAAGTATACATAAAATACATTTTATATATAGTGGCACAATGTATGCTCCTAGTAGCATATTTATCCCCGCATCAGTTGAGTGGTATAATTCAAAGGGCAAATATAAAAATGTCACCATAAAAAGTTCCATTTATTAGCTAGAAAACTATGAATATTCATTCAAAATTTAATCTACTTCAACTAGCAACTATGAGATGTTCCTTGTTCCAGATACTCCAATAAGCAATGGAAAAATAAGGATGAATAAGGAGTTAAATGTAGGCAGAGAAGAAACATTAGGCAGCATGAGAAGTGTGGTTTAAAGGGCTCTGGGAGCAGAGAAGTACTGGGAAGAACAACAGCTTCAGAGAGGGGGCGAGATTTGAGGCACACTTTAAAGCTGACAACAGGTTACCAAATGGAGTGGATAGAGCAGTGTCATCTTAACAGAGCAAAGGTGAGGTTGCCAGCATTTGCAAAGCATGCTTGCAGGACCGCCTTATTGCCTGCATTAAACTGTGTTGAAAGATACAATAATTAAAAACCATAAAAATAAGTTTAAAGAGGAAAGAGGAAATCATGGATATACTTAAACTGTAAATCTCACAGAATTGGCAGATTGGTGTTCATGATTCCTCAGTTCTCTTTCCTTCCTGACACTGAGAGCAACTTACTGTTCTTGCTCAAAAGCTGATCAGTTAGAGTGCTCATCTGTTTATATCAGAACTCCAACTCTTACTTTGAATTACACACTTACATTGGGTAAATAAAATTTCTTGAGCCTCCATCCTCATAATTTCAACACTCTTTATCTTCTGTTTCAGATAGATATGAAATGATTTGGAGGATTGTGTGTTTCTCTTTCCTTTATCCTCTTTGAGTTTACTTTGGAGGATAAATCACAGTTTCTCATGCCTTATGGCAGTGTGTCATTATAAAATATTTCATACCTGATGACCTTTGAGCATTTCTTATTCAAAGATTCATGAAAGCTTAGCATGAGGTATGTATAATGATCTCTGTGTAAACACACTGAAAGCTCCCTCCCACAAAGGCACAGGCAGGTGGAAGACATATTTTCAACACTCTGTCTTCAATCTAAGTGTCACTGGCAGTGCCTGACAGGTCTCATTTGCTAAATAAAGTACAATGTGTCAATCTGAAATAAATGTAAATTATCACCTTTCTTCCCTGTTAATTAAGGTCTGATTAATGCAATACAGGCAGTTGTTGAGAGTACAGTAAGAGAATGGCTTTTGTTGCAAAAACAAAACAGAACCCCTCAAATATAAATCATGGTCTGCCTCATCCATTGAACTTTGGGTTAGAAAGGTTACTGGAAATGATTTGTTCAGTTGGAACATGGGCAGATGTTCACATCTAAGCCTCTTGACAAATGAATCCCAACAAGTGGATAGCAAAAGGCACTGATCATTAAGAGGTAAGAGTTAGCAGTGGAATGACCTACACTTAGAATAAATCATGAAGGGCTAAATTCTAGGCTCTTTTTAATAAAGAAATACCCAAGGAATCTAACTCGAGAACTAGGCATGCTATTTAAGGAATATGCTAAAAGATGAATTTTCAGGTGGGCCCCCTTCTTGTAGAGATTTAGGAAATGATATATGGGTGAAAGTGAAAGGGTTACTGGATAGAAAGTGATGGGGCTAGTTTCAGAAGGAATAATAGTAAATGAGAAAACTTAATTCATTATAACCAAGAACTCCATTTGGTTAGCTGCGCAATCCTAAAGTAGTTAACAATATATAAAGAATATGTTCTCTGAGTAATGGAATTTTTAGAAGTAAAATGAATATGATATTACAAAGCACAAGACTTGAGATGGCTGAAGTTATTATCAAAAATAACAGAACTATTTAATGGCACAGTTAGGTATAGAACACATGCTTTTGTGTTCTGTCTAATTTATTTCTAAATTTACTTCCCCCTCTTTTATGAATTTTCTTTATGCCTGTTGATTTTCTAGAATAACACTGTTGAAAAGTTGTTGAAATTTTCTAACCTTTCATGAAAATATCTTCAAAAGTGAATAATCAGACCATTTCCTTAAACATGAGTTTTAAATGCAACAGTTAACAGGTTGTTTGTTAATTTCTTTTGGGGGATAAATTTTGAATTTTTACACCAAAATACTATTACCTATAATTTCACATAAACTAGATTTGGTGGCTATTTTTCTCTATATATTTCATATAATTCCTGGGAAATATGTTCATATAATTTTCATCATTAAAGTGGCAAAGCCAGGTGTTAAAATTCAGATCTGTTTGAATTCAAAGCTGATAAAACAAATGACTTCACCACAATTAGAATGGCTCATACCTTTGCAATGAGAAGATAATAAATGTATTAATTTACTCATTCAACAAATAGGACTCTAATATAAGAATGATAAAAAAGGACATGAAGTTCTAGAAAATAAGTTGCAAAGTTAGACATTATTTAAAGCATAAATACTGCCACACCACTCTATAACAATATCAAATAGGCCCTTGTATGCTTTCCTTAAAGTATTCCGAATAGTGAACACAAAAAACAGCTGTCATAGGCTCCACAAGGAGATATATATATGATGATGGTGACCCTATAATATGGTCTCCACTGAATGTGGTTATCTCTTACTAAGTGTATGGATGTAAGATGGAAAAAAGTCACAGATTCAGAATCGTTAAACTTAAAGTTGATCCTTTTTTCCATGATGGCACTAGACTCAAGAAGGAATAAAGCTGACAGATTTTTTAAATTATCTAATAATACAGATGTTTGGAAGTGGTAAAGATTTCATCCAATAATCCCGAAAATCCTAATAGGCATCTCCACCAGAGAATATTTTGAATGACTCAGAGATTTACAGTCAGGAAATTCATCCCAGGCCTATCCTTGAGAATCACTGAGAAAAATACCATGGTGCTCTGAAAAGAGTACAAACTGTATAACGTAAGAGGCAGTGATGAGGTACTGATTCAAAATCTACTTTTACTATTCATAAACTGGGTTCTAGAGAAAACTTCCTAGAGAAAAAAATCAAATCAGATAAATGCCTGGAACTTCGCATTTATTACAATGTTGAATGTCCTAAAACACCCTGTGAGGCTGACAGTACTATTCACACTGTAACAATAACACTACTAAGGTTGAAATGAAGTTTAATAAAGCCACTTGAGGGGCCTGGGAAGAAAGATACTAACAGTTCAGAGCATCTCTCCTGGGAAAATTATTTACTATGGTTGTCCTTTCAAAAGAGGGGCAATATTATATAACTCCAAAGACTGTTTATAGGACTATATTTTTAAAAAATGCAAATCACAAATGTTAATCTTTCCTCTCTTCCTCAAACCCACCAACCTTGGAAATGTATATTCCAGTAATTATTTGGCATGACAAGTGAAAAGTTGGTCCTTCCCTTAGGACAGGTTCTGTGGATTCAAGAGTTATGTAAGAAAGAATATCATCCTGTAAATTGCCAAGATATTAAGGCAAAAAGGAGGAAAATAAAGAAATGTTTCACAGTAGCCAAGATTCTTAATACAGTTTAAAATTTGTATTGAGGAGCTCAAACACAGGGTCTGAGACAGAGTCTCTTGGACAATGCACAGCAAAAGTAGGTTGAATTTTATCTAATACACTGGGATTATTTTCAAATTTGTATTTCAAATTTTTAACTTGTAATTAACAAACAACTGTGATTTATTAAATAACAAATGTGTGGGAAACACTTTTAAATAGCAAGAAGATATGTCTATTCGCTAAAAAGTTAATTTTAGAAGCATGAAGCCAAAAGTAAGTCAAGATGAATCTATCAGAAAACAGTGAGTTCCAATCCTAGCTACTGTGAAATAATTTATATTGGGTATGTATCTCTATAAACTGTAAAAATGAACACAATATATGAAAACCCTTTTCAAACACTGTATATAAAACAAAACAGAATGAGGACCCTTAAGAAAGATAAAAACAATGGAAAACTTCCAAAAAAATGGAAAACCTCAAAAAAATGGAAAACTTCAGGAGTTAATGACACATCGTTTGCCAATATTTGGGTCACAAATGTGTACATGAAAACACTACAAAAATAGGCAAAGTAACATGCTTTCAGAGATAGAAACAGAAAAAAGACTCCAGAGGTTTCACAGTGCTAGGAGATATTATCCCAGCTCTGCAAGAGTAAAGTGATCCCTATGAGTACTCTGTGCATTCACCTGAGACCTCAGAAGGCCAGAACCTAGAAGTAAGGACTATGTCCTCGAGTAAGGGAGGCTTACTAAAGACAAAGGTGAAATACACTCGTTCTTATACAGAGTAAAACCAAGTCTTCCACTATTAAAAAAAAAATATTCACAGGATGTCAGTTATTTTTCAGAACAAAATTTAAAAACTTCTAAAGAAAAATGATATAATTCAGACTACCTACATCAAACAATTAGGAAAAACCATGATAAAATAAGTACTGCATATGAAAAGAAGCAGAGAAAAGAAATACAAAATTAAGAAAGAAAGCAATCAATAAAAAGAGACCATAGAAAAGAAATTTGGAACAGTTAATATAAATCTGTTCAAGGCCCTAATTAACAACAACAAAAAATCCTCATTATTTACAAACCTATACAACTGATTCTTTTTATATATTTTACTCATATGTTTATTAATAAGTGTACTTTATTATTATATGCTTATTAATCAGTGAAAATTGCTACAGTTATTCACAGAGGTATGTACTATAAAAATTTAATTAGGTCTTCAGGATGAAATAAAAATAAAAACCAGATAAAAATGTGAATCTACAGAGAAAAATAAACTGTAAATAAGGGGACATTTATTCTCTTTATTAATTAAAGATAACTTTAAAACAAAAAATATCAACAACATAGTTTGAAATTTATGCATATGTAATAATATAAAAATAATAATGGAAAGGATTAGTGGGCCGTGGAATTAAACTATTGTAAAAAGTTTAAACTTTACAAGTAACACAATGCAGACTGTAAGTAGCATTTGAGAAACTGAGGTTGCATATTATAATGCTAAGAGTAATCACACACAGAAAAAATAATCAAAAAGGAGTACTAAAACATTAAAATATTCTAATTTGAAAGAATAGAAAAGAAACATAGAGTAGAACAAGTAGAAAGCAACAATCAGATGTTTGATACAAATATATTAAGAATCACTGAAAATTTAAAATATCCAAATACTCCAATGACAAGCTAGAATATAAGATTAGATTTTAAAAAGTGCTACCTAATTATATTCTCACTACAAGAGATTTTCTTACACTGATAGTTTAAAAATAAAGGAATGGAAAACTTAGGCCATGGAGACAAGAAGTATAAGAAATTTGAAGAGAGTGCAATAATAGCAGACAAAATAGACATTTTAAGAGATGGAGAAGGAAATTTCATAATACTAAAAGGGTCAATTATTCAGGAAGACATAAAGATGACAAATATGCATGCACCATAAACAGGTTTTCAAAATAAATGAAGCAAAACCTGACAGAACTAAATGGAGAAACAGACAAATCTTTAATCATGAAAGGAGATTTAGCAATTTCCTCTCAGTAACTGATAGAAAAACTAGACAAAATTTCAGTAAGGATGTAGAGGATTTGAACAAGACTGTCAATTAATTTGAATTAACAGACATTTATAGAACAGCACCCTGAATAACTGCCAAACACACATTAGCTTCAAATGCACACTGAGCATTCATCAAGATACATCATAGCCTGGATTATAAACAACTCCAAATAAATGTAAAGGAATTGAGTTCTTACAGTTATGTTCTCTGAATCTCTAATCCCATGGAAGTAATTACAAGAGAGAGACAGAAAAAAAATTATCAAATATTTGGAAATTAAACAACACATTTCTAAATATACAGTAGGGTAAAGAGAAACAAAAATTTTAAATATCTCAAACTGTGACAGTTAAAAAAAGAAAAATTTTACTTATTTTATTTTCTCAGAGAAAATTTTATTGTAATTTAAATTTTCATGTTAGCAAAAAGATACAAATGATCTAATTTTTCATATTAGTATCCTTGAAAAAGGAGAGCAAATCAAACCTGAATTGAAATGAAGTAATAAAATACATATCAGTGACCAATAAAAATTCAAAAAGCACAGAAAGAAATCACAAAAGTGAGACTATTTCCTTGAAAAATATTAATTAAATAGATAAACCATAAGAGTGACCAAGAAAAACAAAAAGGAAACACATTACAAATTGAGGAATGAAACAAAGATTACTACTACGAAAGTCTAAAGATATTAAAAGCATAAGGCAATATCATTAACAACTTTATACCAATAAATTTGAAAATTTAGATGAAATGGATAATTCCATGAAAAGTAGAACTAATCAAAGCTGACATGGATGAAATGAAAAATGTTAATGTTCTATATCTATTTTCAAATTTAAGTTCTAATCAAAATCCTGCCCATAAAAAAAAAGGAGCCAAGATATTTTCACTGTTGAGTTCTTCTCAACACGTAAAAAATTTATAAATAGCAATTCTTTATCAACTCTTTAAAAAATTAGAGGGCAGATTATACTCTTCAACCACTTTTATTAACCAAGCATAATTTAATATCAAAGACTGAAAAAATATCAGAAAAAGCAATTATGTAACCTACTTGAGCACTGATGCAAAAATCATAAAATTATCAAGAAATCATATTCAGCAATATATAAATGGGATCAATTAGCATATGAAATGAGGTTTATCCCAGGTGTGTAAGTTTGGAATAACATTCAAAAATCCATTTATTTCTCCACCTTAACAGAATATATCAGGGAAAAAAAATATGATCATTGAAAAAGATACAGCTAACATTATGCTTAATGGTGAGGATCTGAATGCTTCTCACTAAGACTGAATCAAAGCAAAATTTTCTGCTCATGCTATTTCTAATCAATACAAATTGGAAGTCCAGATAAATGAAGCAAAATAAATAAATACAATATGAGAAAATTTGAAAGAATTTAAATAGCGCCTATTACCAAATCAAAACTAAAATGAGCTACCACTTCACTCCAGTCAGAGTGGCAATTATTAATAAGTCTACAAATACCAAATGCTGAAGAGGGTATGGAGAAAAGGGAACCCTCCTACACTGTTGGTAGGAATGTAAATTGGTACAACCACTAAGGAAAATAATATGGATGTTCTTCATAAAACCAAATATAGAACGGCCATATGATCCAGGAATCCCACTCCTGGGCACATATCCAGATAAAATTATAATTGAAAAAGATACACCCCTATGTTTATTGCAGCACTATTCACACAATAGCCAAGACATGGAAGTAACCTAAATGTCCATTGAAAAGATGAATATATTAAGAAGATATGGTACATATGTATAATGGGATACTACTCAGCCATAGAAAAAGAAACAAAATAATGCATTTTGCAGCAACATGGATGCAACCAGATATTCTCATACTAAGTGAAGTAAGTCAGAAAAAGAAAGACAAATATCATACGATATCACTTATATTTGGCAGAAATTGGCCTATCTGAAAAATAGAAACAGACTCACAGACATACAGAACAGACTTGTGGTTGTGATGGGGGAGGGAGTGGGATGGACTAGGAGTTGAGGGTTAGTAGATGCAACTATTACGTTCAGATTGGATGAGTAAGAGTTCCCATTGTGGCCCAATGGAAACAAATCTGACTCTTCTTTCTGAGGACACAGGTTCTATGCCTGGCCTCACTTAGTGGGTTAAGGATCCAGCATTGCTGAGCTGTGGTGTAGGTCACAGATGAGGCTCAGATCTGGCATTGCTGTGGCTGTGGTGTAGGCCAGCAGGTACAGCTCTGATTCAACCCCTGGCCTGGTAACCTCCATATGCCACAGGTGCAGCCCTAAAAAGACAAAAAAAAAGGAGTTCCCTTTATGGCTCAGTGGTTAACGAATCCGACTAAGAACAATGAGGTTGCGGGTTTGATCCCTGGCCTTGCTCAGGGGGTTAAGGATCCAGTGTTGCCGTGAGCTGTGGTGAAGGTCGCAGACATGGCTCAGATCCCGCATTGCTGTGGCTGTGGCAAAGGCCGGCAGCTACAGCTCCTGTTAGACCCCTAGCCTGGGAACCTCCATATACTGTGGGTGCAGCTCTACATAAAGGCAAAAAGACAAAATAAAAAATAAATAAATAAATAAATAAATAAAAAGACAAAAATAAAAAAATAGATTGTATGAGCAATGAAGTCCTACTTATAGCACAGGGAACTACATCCAGTCTCTTGGGATAGACCATGATGGGAGATAATATAAGGAATGTATGGATATATGCATGACTGTAGAGTAGAAATTGGTACAGCATTATAAATCAATTACACTTTAATAAAAAATATTAATATATATAAACGGAATAATGTCATTTTTATTCTCATTTTCCCATCCAAGTATATAGGGTATTTTCCCACTTTTTCAGAAAAAAGGTAAAATAAAATCTATTAAAGTAAAAACTATAAAATAAAATAAAAAAACTGTAACACTAAGTAAATGGAGATACATACGCTGTTCTTTGATTAGACAACATTATTAAAATTTCAATTCAGCCCGAATCAATTTATAGACTCAATGCATTCTAAATTAAACTTACAAGTGATGTTTTATAGAAATACACAAGTGGATTCTACAACTTAATATGGAAATACAAAGAAAGTAATATAGTCAAGACACTTGAAAATGAACAAAGATGGAGAACTCACATTATCATAATTCAAAACTCATTACAAAGAAACATTTACCAAAAAAGTGTTGTCCTGGTTTTATCATACACAAACACAAGGAATATAATTTAAAAAATCCAGAGATACACTCATATACATGTGATGAATTCCTCATTCCCAGGATGTCATGAGAGAAAGGAAAGTCTTTTAAGCAAATAATGAAGGAATACCAGAATTAATACATGGAAATAAATGTATTTTGACCCCTACCAACAACAAAACCCCCAAATTTATTTGAGATCAGAAAACTAAACAAATTCCAGTTTCTAGATGAAAACTAGGAGAATATTTTGATGATCATGAAGTAAACAAATACATCCTGTTTCTCTCCCTCTTTTTTTTTTTTTTTTTGTCTTTTTAGGGCCGAACCCAAAGCATATGGAGGTTCCCAGGCTAGGGGTTAAATCAGAGCTGTAGCTGCTGGCCTATACCACAGCCACAGCAATACCAGATCTGAGCCATGTCTGTGACCTACACCACAGCTCACGGCTATAGCAGATCCCTAACCTACTGAGCAAGGCCAGGGGTCAAACCTGCATCCTCATGGATGCTAGTCAGATTCATTTTGGCTAAGTCACGATTGGAACTACAGCAAATACTTCTTAAAGAGGTAACAAAAAGTATCTGAAAATGATCACCTGGATTCCATTAATACTAAAAACACTTCTATCGAAATAGGAGCATTTAGAAAATAGGAAGGTGGTACATAGACTTGGAGAAAATATTTACAATATGTGCCTCTGACAAAGGGTTTCATCTGAATAATATAAAAAAATCTTACAACTCAATAAGAAAACAGATTAACATGAAAACAAAAGCAAACAGATGCTATGTATGTATGCACAAAAGAAGATATATGAAAGGCCAATAAGTATAAGAGAAGGTATTCAGCAATATTAGTTGCAGAGAAATGCAATATTAAACCACAGTGAGATACTACTTCACACTTGAAAGGCTAAAATTCAAAAGACTTTCAATAGCAATACTAGAGTTGCTAAGGATCTGGAGACATTAACATATATCTAGGATAGGATACAAAATTATACAAAAACTTTTGACAACAGTTTGCAGCTGTTGTCATGCACCTGATCCATAACTAGGAAATTTACCCTTTTCTTCAGAAATGCAATTATTCTGTATCTTGAGTGAGATGTATCTACATTTGTGTAAACATGTACGCTTAAGAAATATACATGTAATAGCTAATATTCTTCCACCTCCATGTTCAGTGATGCCATTTTGATAGCCTGATTTTGGTCACGTGGAAGTTCTCACACATGGAAATCAGGAAATACCACAAATCAAGGCTTCTTTTCATCTGCAAACCACTGCCAAGATTCTACCCTCTCAAACTGATTACTGTTTTAACAAATACAAGTCTGAGACTACAGTTATTCAGCTCTCATTGGACTAAGCAGAAGAAATCCTATCTGCAGCAAGTGAAAAAAAGAGAAATGAAGGAGATACTCAAAGAAAACCATAAGAGATATCCAACATTGGAAGAAGGACAGCACCACTGACAGAAAGGGGATGAACAGGGAATTCCAGTTCAATGACTGCGGCTAGCTGCTGATTTTAAAAACTCACTAAAATACCCCTGAAGACCAAGTAAAAGGTGGATTTCAAAAGAATGAAACAATTTTGGCAGAATACATTTATCAAATGCCATTAATGACCAATCAAAGAACTAATTTTATTTTGGTCGTTTTCTTTATAACACCTATCATTACCTGACATAATATTATGCATTTCTTCATTTTATTGCTGTCACCCCATTATAATGAGAGCTGAATCTTTTTCAAATTTTTCACTATAAAAATTCCAGCATCTAGATCATATCTAATACACTGCAGGTAGATAATGAATATTAGTGGAATAAATCAATAAACAAGAAAAAACACATTTCTTATGTGAAAGATAATGATCCAACAGGTTACAACCGAACAGGTCAGTAACTACAGAAGGAGGAAGTTTGGTCATTGATAAGGGACTCAATTGCTTTCCTCCTGACTTTGAGATATAAGTAGGAAAACCTGGTGCAGATGCACAGACTGCAGCAGACTCTGGGTTTGACGTTTCAGAGAGTAAGCAGAAATAGACACATAAATCTTCAGCACAAGTGGTAGTTATTGTCTAAAAGAAGTATCAGGCCAACTTTTCAGTTTATTGTTATTTAGTTGTCCTTTTATATTTAAACAAAGCTTTGGGAGACCCATATCCACCCAAGCACAGTTGCTTTTTTCTTTTTTAATTTTACTTAAAAGAAAACATTTAGAGCATAAACTAATGTGACAAAAGAGGTATCAAGTGATTCATCAAGGGTTTTTTTCATTTTGTTTTGCTTTGTTTTGTTTTGTTTTGTTTTGCTTTTTAGGGCCATATACCCATGGCATATGGACATTCCCAGGCTAGGGGTCTAATCAGAGCTATAGCTGCCAGCCTACACCACAGCCACAGCAACACCAGATCCAAGCCGCATTTGCAACCTATACCACAGCTCATGGCAATGCCAGATCCTTAACCCACTGAGTGAGGCCAGGGACTGAATCCACAACCTCATGGTTCCTAGTCGGATTCATTTCTGCTGTGCCACAATGGGAACTCTGAGGTGAATTTTTAACAAAGAAAAGGAGCAAGCCCATAGACCCATAGAATTACTCATTTTAAGTGAATTTTGGGGAACTCAGACTACAGCAGAATCACTGATGTTACCAACTTGATCTTATGCCAAAAGTGTTAAGATCTTGTTTCAAAGTAGCTTAGAACTTTCATTTACTTCAAATGAGACTGCTGACATCCACTTCGAGTATAACTTCACTTCCTTAAGAAGAGAGACTCAAAACTTAAGAAAAGAAAGTGAAGTTCCCAAAGTTCCAAACAAGGTGGAACAAGTTCAGTATTTCCTATTCCTCACTTCCAATACAATCACCTTTATAGAAAATCCCTCCCCCCCAAAAAAGAAACATATCCCCCAAATAAGATCATCTTCATTGACCCCAAGCTATGCTTTTGTTATTTTTTTCCATAAAGATACCAATTTCTCCCTGAAGAAAATATAACAAAAAAATAACTTAGAATGAAATCTTTTCACCATAAATAAATAATCTCACACTAAAAATACTATAACTTTTTGGGTTAATATGTAGACTTTATTATTTAATCTGGGTTTGTGCTTTTCATATAAACTCAATGAAGATGGGAGGGGGGAAGTAAATCTAAAATGTTCACTCCACACTCCCCTGCATTCACAATGACCTCTCACAAGAGAAAGAGAAGTCAGATCCTAGTATCCTTTCCCTTTATCCCATACAGTAGTTTAGGTCAGAATGAATGGACTTGGAGTTCCTGTTGTGGCACAGCAGAAACGAATCTGACTAGGAACCATGAGGTTGCAGGTTCAATCTCTGGCCTCACTCAGTGGGTCAAGGATCTGGCATTGCTGTGAGCTGTAGTGTAGGCAGCAGACGTGGTTCAGATCCTGTGTTGCTGTGGCTATAGTGTAGGCTGGTGCTTACAGCTCCGATTTGACCCCTAGCCTGGAAACCTCCATGTTCCACAGGTGCAGCCCTAAAAAGCAAAAAAAAAAAGAATGAAGGAATGAATGATGAATGAATGGACATTACCAACCCTATCTGAGCCAATTTCCTGAGAAATTTCACATCTTAGAGCTCATTCAATCTACACAGTATATACGTAAGGCAGTTGTTCATAGATAATGTCAAAATGGTGGTATCCATTGATAGACGGATATGGCAGGGACCCAGAAGCCCTAAAATAGTTTGTCTACAAACAGCTACCACTATTGCTACCACTGGGGAAGCATAAACATATAGTTGGTAAACAACCAAAGAACATGTTATTCTAGATAGACTTTGGATTCCCACACCAGGATATGCCCTAGGTGACCTAAACTAGTGCCATGTAGGCAGGCATTTTGCCTAGACTAGATGCAGAGAAAGAACAAACCAGAAGTAAAGCTAGTGTATACTACTGTGTTATAATTGATTTTAAATTCTCCTTGGTCTTTGGAGTTGTATCAGGCTCTCTTATCTATTTAATTGAAAGGCATGAAAAAATGCAAAGAGAGTCAAAGATGCCTATACAGGAGGAACTAGATATTTTTTCAGCCTCATCTCTCATATATAAAAGCAACAGAGAGTGCAATGGCTATGCTATTTCTAAGAAAAAGAGATTTCTTACCTGCAGCTTCCTTAAAAAAGATTAGAAAAGTAACACTCACATATGAGATAGAGTAACTCTTTCAATTACATAATGGTAAACAATATGATTTAAAACTACTTTTAATTAGATACTTTGGATTGTTTTTATTTTTATTACAAAAAACAAAAATCACTGTATTGCTGAAATTAAGAAGTGAGAGATGGGAAAAGATATTCCATGCAAACATGAACAATATGAAAGTGTAAATTGTCATATAAGACAAAGTAAATTTTAAAACAATGTCTATAACAAAAGACAAAGAAGGGCATTATATAATACTAAAGGGATCCATACAAGAAAAGGATATTTGTTAACATATATGGACTTATTATAGGAGCAACTAAATATATAAGGTAGATATGAATGGATATAAAGGAAGATATTGGCAATAATAGCATAATTTCAGGGGTCTTTAACACCACACTTACATCAATGGACAAATCAACCAGATAGAAAGTCAATAAGGCAACAGTGGTCTTAAATGCTACATTAGATTAGTTGGACTTAAGACATATCTACAACATATTCAATCCAAAAATAGCAGAATACATATTCTATTCAAGTACACATGAAACATTCTCTAAAATAGATCACATACTAGACCACAAAACAAGTCTGAACAAATTTAAGAGATCATAAATTATATCAAGCATTTTTTCTAACCATAACAGTAAGAAATGAAATCAGTAACAGGAAGAAATATGATAAAATTACAATCACACGGAGACTAAATGACTAGCAATTTAAAAAATCCAAAGAGACTGAAGAAATCAAAGAAGAAATCAGAAAATATTTTGATACAAATGAAAATAAAAACATAACTTTCCGAAATCTATAGGAATCATCAAAAGCAGTTCTAAGATGGAAGTTTATACAGGCCTACCTCAAGAAACAAGAAAAACTCAAATAACCTAACTTAGCATCTAAAATAATTAGAAAAAGAAGAAAAAACTCAAAGCACAGAGTCAGCAAAAGTAAGACAATCAGAGAGGAAAATGATAAAATAAAAAATCAGAGAGGAAAATGATAAAATAGAGACCAAAAACACAACAGAAAAGATTAATAAAACCAAGAGTTGGTTTTTTCAAAAAGATAAAATTAATAATCCTTTAGCAAGGCTTAATAAGAGAAAGAGAGGATCCAAATAAATAAGAAATGAAAGAGGAGGAATTATAACTGATATCACAAAAAGAATCATAAGTGAATACCACAATCAGTTATATGCGAAGAAATTAGACAACCAAAAAAGAAATGTATAAATTCCTAGAAACATATATCCTACCAGATTGAATCAGGAAAAAATAGAGAATCTGTACAGACTGATCACTAAGTAGTGAAGTTGAATCAGTAATCAACAAACTCCCAACAAACCTAAGTCCAGGACCAAAAAGCTTCATAGGGGAATTCTACCAAACATATAAAGAAGAGCTACTACCTAACCTTATAAAACTATTCCAAAACCTTTAAGAAAAGTGTACACTACCAAAATCATTCTACAAGCCCACCATTACTCTGATACCAAAACCAGACAAAGACATTACAAAAAAGAAGATTATAGGCCAATATCTCTAATGAACATAGATGGAAAAATTCTCAATACAATAGTAACAAAACAAATTCAACAACGTATAAAAAGGATAATACAGCATGATTAAGTGGGATTTATTCCAAGGATGCTAAGATAATTCAATATAAGCAAATCAATCATGTGATACACCACATTAACAAAAGGATAAAAATCACATGACCAACTCAATAGCTGCAGAAAAGGCATTTGACAAAATTCAGCACCCATTCACGATAAAAACTCTCATCAAAGTTGGTATATAAATATATTTTGACACAATAAGGGTCATTTATGACAACCCATAAGCTAAGACTACACTCAGCATTGATAGGCTGAAAGCTTTTCCTCTAAAATCAGAAATCAAGACAAGGATGTCCACTCTACTTTTATTTAACATAGTATTGGAAGTGACGAAAAAGAAATAAAACCCATCCAAAATAAATCCATCTCTTGATAGAAAGTAATGTTTTTGAGGGTCTTGGATTCTGGTTTTTGATCACGGCTTTATCCTAGTGCTTAGAACAATGACTGGAACACAGTAGTCACTCTATAAATATAGGACAATAGACCACCTGCCTGTCAGGGAATGCGAAGGTATGCCACAATTAAATTATCAGCTAAAGGATAGGAGCTACCAGGACAAAGGCCAGAGTCAGTGTAAAGACTGGTTCCACAATCAGGACCCACTAAAAGAGAAACTAGGAGAAGAAAGTAGGAACTCAAAGAGAAAACAAGGAATCAGAGTAGTCTAATATATTTCTGGTGAACATCATCTTGACCTATGTGGATGCTAGAACACCACAGGTATATATGTGCTTGGTTCCACTGAAGGCTACCTGAAGAGATCAGTACCAAACCAAGTTAATATAAGGCCAGTAACTGAGTGCTATTTGGCTATAAAGTCACGCCAATGACTTTACTTTTTCATAACTATCAACTCCTAATTGGAATTACAACATGTACCCCATTTCCTAACAGAACTGATTTGAGGTTTTTCACATTATCTTTAAAACTCCTCAGGTTTCTTTTTTTCACAAACCTCTAAATATCAATTCTATTTCTCTCCTCTCAATTCAATTAAACTTTTGAAAGTTATCCCTTATCATTTGTCTTTATTTGCCACCAAATTATTTTATAGTTCATTACACTCCAGTTTCTGACCCTTTAATTCCATAGAAAGAACACTTGCTTAAGATCGTCCTTGACCTTATGTGATGATCTGCATGTAATTAAATTCAGCAACCACCTTTCACTTTTTGTTTCATATGACTTTACATTGGACAATACCTATTCCCTAATTTTTCACATGCTTTTCCCCCCTTAATTTACATGGTACAAAACTTTTTGGTTTTCTTCCTGTCTGATTAATTTTCCTTTGTCTCATTAAAAGGCCATGTTTTACCCAGACATTAAATGACAGCATTCCTCAAAGGTAAGTCTTATTTCCTTTTCATTGCATTTTCTCAAGGAGCAATCTCATCCACTCTCATGACTTCAGTGACTACTACTGACTCCTAAACTTGCCTTAAGTCCAAACCTTTCCTCTGAACTCCAGACTCGTATCTAAAAGCTTGCTCAACATTTCTAGATGTTTGAAAGGACCTCAATTTCAACACATCCAAAATAATTCATAATAACAATAGTAACTTATTAAGCTCTTGCCCTGTTCCACATAATCCTCTCAATAAGTCAGGAGCATCGTAATGCTCCTCTTTCAAAAATGAAGCAAATGGGGCATAAAGGATATAAATAAATTGCCCAAGTCTATACAGGAAACAAGTCTCAGACTCAAGGGCTGATTCCAGGCTACCCGGGTACAGAGATCAGTTTATAAATTCTAAATCTTTCTGTAAAATCTTGTCACCTTTCACTATTATCCATCTCTATAATAAATGGTCCTCTACTGGTAACCTATTATAGAATACAATGAGAAACAACTCCACTCTTTCTTCCTCCACCTCATTTGACTATGAGTTCAACTATGTTTTATAGAGACAGTTTTTCCCTTTTTCCTTTGGAAAAATCTCCAGTGTACTTATCTTATTTGCTCACTCAAAACACAATCCAATTTTAGTAATTAAAATACCAAGGCCCATAACAGTTACAAAATCCAAAACCCATTCATCCACTTTCAAGGTTTCCACTTCCACACCCATGTGGACCCATGTCCAAACATTTTCTTTCTCCTTGACTAAAATATCCAATAGCTTACTACTTTCCCCACATGCAAGCCAGAACTCTTAAGAGTTTTCTAAACCCAAGTTTGAGTGGTCTTTTCAAACACAAAGCTGCTGCTTAAACCACTTCTACATATACACCCTACTCTGTGGCCAAAACCAAAATCATTAACCCTAGGCCTTTGTGAAGTCTGAACCTTATCTCTTTCTGCAAGTTCATCCCATTAATCTCTGCCTTGATTCAATCAAACTTCTTTCAGTTCCCTGAAATAATTATACTCTTCTTGTTCCAGGGCCTTTTCACATACTTCCTTCTCTATCTCAAAATATTTTACCTTAGTAAACTCCTATTCATCTTTCAAGCCTCAGTTCAAATTCATTTTTATCATGAGAAAACTCCCTTCTGTGTACACTATAAGTCAGGTCCCTGTTCTTTCCTAAAAAAAATCGACCTTGTCCTTTAGGGCATTCACATCAGCTTTAATCATTCATTTCCTTCTGTCATTAGACTGTGATGAGGGCTTTGTGAGGGCTTTGTCTACTTTACTCACTAATATATCCCCAGCACCTAGCTTAATACTTGCTATAGTATAGAGAGTAAATGAATATATGAGTTCAGGGAATAAATTAACTTCCCCTTTTAAGCTATAAAGCCAATTTGTATGGTAACATTCTATTTATAAAAACCTGTCCTTAAAATGATCTTAGTATACAATATAACAGTACTATAAACATTACATATTTTTCTTCTACCCTTTTTTTTTTTTTTTTTTGCTTTTTAGGGCCATACCCAGGGCACATGGAAGTTCCCAGGCTAGGGGTGAAATTGGAGCTACAGCTGCTGGCCTACACCACCGCCACAGCAACATAGGATCCAAGCCACATCTGCAACCTATACCACATCTCACAGCAACGTGGGATCCTCAACCCACTGAGCGAGGCCAGGGATCAAACTCACATCCCCCCAGTTACCAGTCATATTCTTTTCCACTGCACCACAACAGGAACTCCCAAACATTACATATTTTTATAAATACATTTAAGAAAAATCTGAGGATACAAATTATATTTTTCATGCTTATATGCTTTGTTAAGTATGGGCTAATTCTTTTAGGTCATTATATCTTAATAAGCCCCACATAAATCAGTATCATTCTTCCATGACCTCAGATTACACCATCTGTATCATAAACACATGACCTGGACCAAAAGGAAGACAGAGTAATTTACCATAAATATATCAGCTTGAAATTAATTTCTATAACTTGAAAAAAATCACTGGTCAGTGTTAAATCACATCATATTATATAGAATATTATAATCATGTTGCTTCACCTTTCTAGTATAGGATATGTTGCCAAAATTCAGCCTCTGTCTGCCGGTGCTGAATTGAAATACAGAGACAGTTTGGGGTAAAGAAGAAAAAGACAGCTTTATTGCTTTGCCAGGCTAATGCCTTAAAGACTGTGCCCTCCTTGCAAGGGGTTAGGTGGTGGTTTTATAGTTTGGGAAGTGGAAAATGGGGCTGTAGATAAGAATCAGGGTAGAGGCAAGCTTGCACTGTCTTTCAAAGCTGGTGTTCAGTGGCCCCAGGACTGGTTCTGGTTGTCCTCCTCCAGGGAATGAAGAATGCTTCATCAAACAGTTCTTCCATTTGTTGGGGATTTCAGTTTTACAGAAAGGCTCAAATATATTGTTATGTATATTCCTTGAGGAGGAACCAGGACCCTACTCCAAGGCTGCACTATTGTCTCTTGATTGCTGCCCCCCCCAGTCTCTGCATCCCCTCCCTTCCCTGATTAGCAACTACCCCCTCAGGGAAAGTCATGGAGGCTGAGGGTTACTCTCTAAAAACAAGAAATGGAGGACACAGAAAGGCTTGCGTGCCTAGGAGCTCCACAGGGCCTGCTCGGTTAGATACTGGAAAGGATCCTTATTTCTCAGTGTAACATGTGTTTATGCTAATCTCTAAATTTAAGCTAGAGCAAAGAGTAATAATAGGACATAAAATATGTGAACAACTTGAATCCTCTTCACACAGGAACACCTCTCTGCTCCTTCAAAAAGCTTAGTATTCTACACAACCAATGCTAGGTGAATATTTCATGAAGAAGAAAGTGGACGAGGAAGAGAAAGATGCAATAAATTAAATGCCAGAATGATGTCTACCATAAATGAATTAGGCTGCGTTTACTTAGTTTGTCCTCTTACAGGATTCTCAGAGAGAAGGGACAATGTGGCTTTTTGCCAGGAAGCAGCATGTATTCATTCCTGCACTGGCTCAGTGGATTCATAGCCAAAGGCTGAGCCCAGAACTTAGCCAGGCACTGTCTTATATACCCTCCGTTATTTTCCCTTTTACATTTTGGTCCCTTTGGTCCCCCTTATAAGATAACATACATTCTGTAAATTCTGGTTGGATGGTCTATGTTACAAAGTTGCACATGGATACTGATTATGTCTTGCTGCCACAGAGTTACACACGCATGCAGAGATGTTGGTTATGCCACGTTGCCTTCCCTTTCTTCTGAGAGGGCCCTTACCACACTCTGAAGCTACTTATTTCCCAAAAGCTTATAACTATGAATTGTGATAAACATCTCATTTTAATGATGTCTTATACCACATCTTAATTACTTCCAAATCAATATTTAGTGGAATAATGGGATTGGATATAGCTTTATAAATCTTATTCAAAATATTTTAACAATCACTAAAAATTTAGTCTCTGATGAACCCTATTTGGGAAATTCCGTTTCAAGACGAGGCTATATGAAGACTAGTCTATAAGTAGGGATGTCCAAGTCATAGGAATAGTACAGATTGAGTAGGGTGAGAACAGTAAAGTGTTCAGGGCAGTCTGTGGAACACCCAATTAAGGAGTTAAAAACAAATCTACATTCTGCAAAGGAAAATAAAAAAAGCTGGTCAGACAGGAAAGGAGGAAATTAGAAAACTGAGAAAAAAGTAAATTATGCTATTTAAGCAAAATATTGTGACCTTCTCTGCCAAACGTTACAGAAGCCAAAAAGATGTGGACTTAGACGATCCATAGGATTTTATAGTGAAGACCTCACAAAGATATCATTTCTTAATTTACATTTTATGAAGTACTTCTATATGAATTGTCCGGTTTAATGCTCAAAACAACACTGAAAGATCAGCATGATTGCATATTAAAATAATTTGTACAAATGAAACAAAAAAACTAAGACTTAGCTCCAATTATTTGTGTAAGATCTTAACAGATAACTAAATGAGAAAGCCAGAAAAAACACTTTGTATTATTTGTATTAGCAATAACATTAACAATAATATTAAAGCAATGTTTATATTTAATAAGCATCAGGTACTATCTTTAGTTCATTATCATCTAATTTAATCCTTACAATGACATTATGAGGTATTTATTATCCTTATGTCACAGATAAAAAAATCTTAGGTAACTAAAAATTAACTAACTTGTCCAAGGCCTTACAACTAGTACTTTAAAGACTATTTTGAAGCAACAGTTCTGGTTTTCCATATTCTTCTGAGTAGTCTGTTTGATGCTGTGAGATGGAAGTCCTTGATTATTTCATCCAAACAAAAACCTCATATTATCCCACACATTAAAAATCATCTAAGTACTGCCACGTATTTGATCTTTTCCTCTATACTATCCATATTTTTCAAGTACCAATTTATGTCAGAGAACAAATGTTCAGATTCATGTCATGCATTGTCATAAAATGTTTTATAATTCAACTTGGATATGTGTGAAAATTAATTCAACCATCCGAGTGCTTTGCCCTGTTTCATATCCTCGTGATCTAAACAAAACTAAAAATATGTTCCCCTTTAGTTTTCATCCCTCCTGCATCCATTTATCCTTTTGATTAGGCTAAGATTATATATGCATCCAGATACCCCATTGATATGATGCAATTCAGTCAAGTATGGATATTGGAATTAGACCCAAATTCTTCCCCTCACAGTACACATAAGCTTTGACAACTAATTTTTCCTACTAGAGGTTCAGTTTCTTAACTTTATAAATGGAGAACATCAGACCATTATCCAAGAGGTGGTCATGAAAATGAAAGTGTCTGACACATATCAGATGTCATTAACTACTTAAGCTCTAACGCCATTGCTAATATTGACAATAAATTCACAAGAAAAAAAATTGTACAAAAATTTGGAGTTCCCATTGTGGCTCATCAGGAACAAATCAGACTAGTAGCCATGAGGAGGAAGTGAGTTTGATCCCTGGCCCCACTCAGTGGGTTAAGGATCTGGCGTTGCCATCAGCTGTGGTATAGGTCACAGACAGGGCTCGGATATGGCAATGCTGTCGCTGTGGCTATAGTATAGACTGGCAGCTGTAGTTCCAATTAGACCCTACCCTGGGAACTTCCACATGCTGTGGGTGCAGCCCTAAAAAAAAAGACCAAAAAAACCTACAAAAATTAACTTTAGAAAGTGAACAAATGTTTCCCTATTAATAATTTTTTGTATCAGAGTTTTAGTTTCTTTACTTTCATTGTTCATAAGTTAGTAAAAATATAGAAGTTATCTGTTTATTGTGGAGACTTGCTAAATATTTTATTTTAGCCTGAATACAATAAAGTGATAGCACTGCTTCCCGGTCATATTAAAACATAAATTTTAATTTAACCACATCGTTATTCTAGATTTTTCTTGTCCTCTAGTCACAGCTTTTAAGCTCACTGCCTAGATGGATAATAACTAGTACAGAATTACAGATATGGCTTTGCAAATTTTACTGGAGTAATACTTAGCAAATATGATTTCCAAGTTTTAGTGGAGTAGATCTGATAACTAGAATCAATGCTTATTAGGTCAATAATACCTATTGTTTAACTAATTAACTTTTATCTTTTCAGGCAACACATTTTCAACAATTAAACTGTCTTTTCCAAATTATCAACCTTCTGAGCTTACCACATATATCTTGAGAAGCAGAGTTACATATTCAAATTTTTCAATCCCTAAGAGTCCCAGTATGCATATTTCCTTTCTATGGAATCTCAACTAGCATCTAAGAATACATTCAGGGTACAATTAATTTAGAATGTGCTACCTTCAAAAAGTAAAGTACAGTGACCATGAAACTTTTCTTTGTAATTTTGTGGGACTGTTATATGTTTATGTAACTAAAAACTCCAGAAGTACAGCAGATTTATAGTAAAGCTTGATTTAATAGCTCCAATTATATCACTAAGGCCCATTTTCTCTCAGCTATCCACTGGCTTCAAGCTGTCTGTCTCCACACTATAGACTCTCTGAAACTACTTCTATCAAATGAAAAGAGAGAAAAAAAGCAGAGAAAGGAGTGAAGAGAGGAGGGAGGAGAGCAGGGAAGGGAGGGGAAAAAAGGCAAAGGAGGGGAAAGGAAGTGAAGGGAGGAAAGGAGGAAGGCAGGAAAAAGTTAAAGGAAAAGAATATTCTTACCACTTGTGATTGCTATGATGTAAATACTCCCAACACAGCCATGGCCATTTAAAGTTATCAACTTGATGTCACTGAATGTAGAGTGGGTTAAACAACCAGTTCTCACTAGGTAGTTAAGGGTCAGCACCAACTCACCTTTTTATATCACTAAGTCTTAGGGTCAAAGTTTCTTCTGATGAAGAAGAAATGTGCTTCCTCCAAAGGCTTCCACTAATACTTGTCAGTATCCCCTGAACTCTGGTTTACATACTCATGTGATTTCTGGGGGGAATGAAATACACTAATTGGCTTAAGCTAGTCCAGGGTTCACTGTTGGATCTGTGGACCATGCTACCCAAATGTTTCTCCATTTGGATAAAGTAGAGTTAAATCTTCATTCAGAAACAAGGGAATTGATAATTTTAAAAAATAGATGGGTAGATGGATGGATGGAAGGAAAAAAGTATGGACAGATGGAAGGTCGGGAGGAAGGAAGGAAAGAAACAAAAGCAAAGCCACTAGAGCACATAAAAGAAACTCCATTTAGATTAAAATATCTGCACTATCCTTAAATGCAAGCTCTGTGAAGGCAGAGCCATTTCTGCTTTATTTTTGCTGATAGTGTTGATAAATGTCCAATAAATGCTTGTTGAATGAAAGTTAAATCTTAGGCACTCAAATATTTTTGACTGAATTTATGAGAAAATACAAAATTTTTACACAAATAACTTGCTTACTGGCTTTTCACTATTAAAAGTCTCCTTGGATGTTAATACATGGACCAGTATCAGTGACACAAGTTTTGTCAACAGTCCTGTAACTTACAGTAATTCATACCCTCCAAAAAATGATCCACAGCAACTATACTAAATTCTAGCCTATGAAAAATTATGTTGAGGTACCAGCATATTTTTCTGGTTTAACTATGAAAATTGGCCCATTTTAATGTACCAAACAACGCTGTTATCATAGAGCTCATTTTAGGTTGTTAGTAGGCATTTTACCAACTGCGCCATCCAACTAATGGGATATGCAGTAGGTTCATACAGCGATCAGCCATATATGATGTCGGGAAAAACAACAGATAAAGATCCATCTGTGTTTATCTACCAGATAAAGATCCATCTGTGTTCACCCACAGGTACTACAGGTACTACTTCAACATCAGCAGGTTAATAATGATTCATTTAAGGGACTTTTCCATTTCTTGGGGAAGAATTGAAATAATTTAGGAGCAGCAAACATACAAGCATCTTCTTTTTATTTTCTCTACATACAGTACTTTTGCAAATGCTAAAATAGCTACTCAATTGTTTTCTCCGTAGTGTCCTGTGTATTTTGTGGACTATATGGAGATTAATAGCACCCTGCAATAATCTGTTGTCCTATGTGGAAAAAAAAGCTATGCTGCTGTTTCTGGAAAGAAATAATTGGTACACAGCTTATAGAGTCAACGTCTGAATTTAATGGAGCATAAAGGGGTGGTATTTCTCATGAAGGAGTCATATTATCCATTTAAACAGCTTTCAGTCTTGCACATAAATTAGGCCTTCAACAAGCTTTGGAAAAAGATAAACCACAGAGTAATGAATTAACAAGTTTGCGTATTCCTAACAAAGAAACCATCTCTTTTGAAAAGAAGAAAAAGCTCCAGTGTCTCTGCTACATTTGGAAATCTGAAATTAATTATTGACTTTTCCATATTCTTTGCAGCTACTTTGCCCATTTATTGTAAAATGTATATATGTTAATTGCTTTACGGGAGCTCATAAACTCAGACTGTAAATGAGATAATGTATGACCAATTTATCACATATGCCCTTCAGACATAGAGCTAAACCTGGAATAAGTGAAAAGTGGTCAATGCACACTTTGTCAAGGTCTTTTTTTACTGCACCAGGGAAAGAAAATAAAATGGTAAAAATTTCAAATAGCTGCAACTGAATAACATTTTATATTTTGCTCTAAACTATTCCCCTTACCAGTTAAAAGCGAATTTGAGGTGGTTTCTAAAATCCATCTTGGTGAATATATTAATGCCAAAAATGATAATAATTCACAGAATATGGAACTTGACAAACTCTTTTCCCATTTACTATATGTAACACTTTGAAAAAGAAATTGAACACATATTTGTTGTTCAACTTGCAGCAAATTTAAACAAAAACTAATATATTTTCAAGTTATCATTCTCTGTATATGACAGCAGCTGTGTCAGCTAGGAGGAAACCATTCGATTAATCCCAAACCCCGAGGCAAGAGTGCCAGCACTTACAGAGATGACCACTAATCTCCTCTAGGAAAGGGGATTCCACATCTTCTTCAGTAGCTCACTCTGATAGTTCAAGTCAATAACACTTTCACCAAGTTAGTTCTACTTTGCTCGAATGAACTGAACGCTTCCTGCCTCAGGGTTGACCCACTCAGTTTCCTGTTATGTCATTAGGTAGTAAAAACGTTGACAGTGAATTTTGTTGAGACCCTTTTTCAGAAGACCCTGCAATATATAAAATAATTTATTAAACTCCAAATGAACTGATCAATAACCTAATATAGCTGTAGTACTGAAGAAAGGGTGTACTTAAGCAGAAAATATTTACTTACATGCTAGAAAAAAATTAAAAGGAAACTCAACCATTCAAGACAAGATGACAAACAGAACTCTGCAAATAGAGAAAGGCCTAATGTAATATTTTAAATTAATGAAGGGGAGTTCAATGCAAAGGAATTATCAACAATATGATCAGTTGTTAAAGCATAGTAACCATACAGGCAAATTCAACTAAAAGTTTTCCCCTTGACTCCATACTTTGAAGAGAGATTTTTTCTACAAAGATCAGAATAAGAGCTGAATGAAGTGTCATAGATTCATAGATTAGGACACAATGCCTCTTCTAATAAGTCTCAGTTTTTCAGAAACATAATGATTCATAGGCACAGGACCAAGAGACTTTAAAAAAAACGGGAAATAAAGGATGAGAGAGAACTTAATACCTAACAGAATTCAGAGAATCATTCAAATGGGGTTAAGAATGCAAGCTCTAGGGGTAGTGTCAGGATGGCAGAGTAGAAATACTCTGAGCTCATCTCCTCTCATGAGCACACCAAAATCACAACTATTTGCAAAGCCAGCATCAACGAAAAAAATTAGAACCTACCAGAAAAGATATTCTACAGCTAAAGACATAAAGAAGGACCCACAAAGATATGGGCAGGAGGAGTGAACTCATTATAATTAAGTCCCATACCCCCTAGGGTGGACAATCCATAAACTGAACAATAATTGTATGGCAGAGGTTCTACCACAGAAGTGAGAGTTCTGAGCCACACCTTGGGCTCCCCAGTCTGGGGTCCTACACTAGGAAGGAGAGCCCTAAGAACATTTGACATTGAAGGCCAGTGGGGTTTAATTTCAGGAGTCCAAACAGACTAGGGCAGAGACTTCACTCTTATGGGCACACACAAAATTTCACTCTCTGAGACCCAAGCTGAAAGGTGTAATTTGACAAAAGTCTGGGAAAAACCTACCTGCTGGACTTGGAGAGTCCCTGGAAGAGGCAGTGGGTAGCTATAGCTCACCCTGGAGACACAGATGCTGGTGGTTAACAGTTTATGGGAGCTTCTTCTACAGTGTGGACACTGAAGCACATAAGCACCATTGTGGAATTCTCACTCGCTCTCTGGAATGAAGACCTGGTCCTACTCAACAAGCTGTAGGTACCAATGCTGGTAGGCATCAGGCCAAGCAACTACCTGAACAGGACATAGGACCTCCCATCAGCAGACAGGCTGCCTGAGGTCAGCCAACTTTAGACACAACTCTAGACACATTCCTCGCCAGAGAGCCAGGAACCAGATCTAACTATCAGTGGACAGGCACCAGCCCTGTCCTCCAGGAAGCCTTCTATAGCCTCTGGACTACCCTCATCTAGCAAGAGGCAGACACAAGATGCATGAAATACCCCAGTCTGAGGAAACAGCCTGCCCAAGCCAGACCCTACTCTGGAACCAGCTGGGACCAAATGCTGCCCGCTAGTAGGCCAATGTAAGTTTTGGAACATCCAGAACCCCATACCTAAAGTGTCAGGAACCACCTCCTCCACAGCAGTAATCTAACACCAGCTTTATGATCCCTGAGCCATAAAGCCAGATTCCTGGCTAGTAGTCCAACACTAACCCCAAGACCTGGCTTCGCCCACTAGTGAGCAGACAACAATCTTCTGGATCTTGACTCTAACCACCAGTAAGCCAGCACTAGCCCCAGAGCCTGCTGGAGTTCTGTGGTCTGCCACTTCCTGACCAGGCCCTGCCAAACAGAAGCTGGCAGCACCCACACAAGGCAGGGTCTGGCAACCAACCAGACTAGGAGTCAACTAAGCCTACCAGAATGCCCACATAGTCTGCCACTACAGAATGGCCCTTTTCGCCCTCATTAGGGGAACCCCTAAAGCTTATATCTCTGGTGATCAAAGGGGAGTACAATGCTGGAATGCTCAGGATTTCTCCTAAAGAAAACCATTTCCATGAAGCTGGGAAGTGTAACTAATCCACCAGATACAGAAAAACACAAAAAGCAACTTGGGCAAAATGAGGCAGCAAGGGAAAATGTTTCAGACTAAGCAACAAGATAAAACCCCAGAAGAAGAAGAAGTGAAGCAGAGATAGGTAATCTACCTGAGAAAGAGTTAAGGGTAATGATTATAAAGAACTCAAGAGAAGAAAAGATGCACAGAGTGAGAAATTAGAAAATTTTAACAAGTTAGAAAATATAAAAACAAAAAAGATGACAAATACAATAAATGAAATGAAAAGTACAGTAATAAGAAATCAAAATCAGACTAAATGATACAAAGAATGTATCAACAAGTTAAGTTAAGAGTAGTGGAAGCTGAGAGAGGGAAATTAAAAAGAATGAAAAGAAATGAAAGTTAAGAGATTTCTAGGACAACATCAAGCACAAAAATATTCACATTATAGGGGTCCTAGAAGCCATCAGAGAGAGAGAAACTGCTTGAGAACATGTTTGAATATGTAAAGCTGAAAACCAACCTAAGATGGGGAAGGAAACAGTCACCCAAGGCCAGGAAGCACAGAGAGTCCCAGATGAACCCAAAGAATAATACACTGAAACACACTGTAATTAAAAGGACAAAAATTAAAGACAGAGAATATTAAAGGCAGCAAGAGACAAACAACAAATAATATACAAGGGAATTCCCATTAGACCATGAGCTGATTATTCAGGAGAAATTCTGCAGGCCAGAAGGGAGTGGCATGATGTATTTAAAGTGATTCTAGGAGTTTCTGTCATGGCTCAGTAGAAACAAATCTGACTAGTATCCATAAGGATGCAGTTTCAATCCCTGGCCTCATTCAGCAGGTTAAGGATCTGGCACTGCCATGAGCTCTGTTATAGGTCACAGACACAGCTCAAATCTGGCATTGCTGTTGCTGTGGCTGTGGCATAGGCCATCCTCTGTAGCTCCAAATAGAACCCCTAGCCTGGGAACCTCCAGATACTGCAGATGTGAGGCCCCTAAAAGGACATAAATAAATAAATAAATAAATAAATAAATAAACAAACAAAGTGATGACAAAGAGAAACCTACAACCAAGAATACTTTATCCAGCAAGGCTCTCATTCAGATTGATGGTGAGATCAAAAGCCACACAGACACGCGAAAGCTATAACTGTTTAGCATCACCAAACCAGCTTTACAACAAATGTTAAAGAAACTTCTCAAGGTGAAAAAGTAAAGGCCACAACTAAGAATAAGAAAATTACAAAATGGAGTTCCCATTGTGGCTCAGTGGTTAACAAATCCGACTAGGAAACATGAGGTTGTGGTTTTGATCCTTGGTCTCGCTCAGTGGGTTAAGGATTCGGTGTTGCTGTGAGCTG
This sequence comes from Catagonus wagneri, assembly GCA_004024745.2. Taxonomy (NCBI): domain Eukaryota; kingdom Metazoa; phylum Chordata; class Mammalia; order Artiodactyla; family Tayassuidae; genus Catagonus; species Catagonus wagneri. The sequence continues at coordinate 5,238,228 of PVHT021183526.1, read as the reverse complement.
TGGTGTAGGTTGCAGACGCAGCGCAGATCCCACACTGCTGTGGCTGTGGCGGAGGCCGGTGGCTACAGCTCCAATTAGACCCCTAGCCTCGGAACCTCCATATGCCACGTGGGCGGCACTAGAAAAGCCAAAAAGAAAAAGAAAATTACAAAATGAAAAAGTTCATCAGTAAAAGCAAAACTACAGTAAAGGTTGGAAACTATCCACACACAAAGCTAGTAGGGAGGTTAAAAGACAAAAGTAATAAAACCATCTACATCCATAATAAAAAGTTAAGAGACACACATAACAATTAGATGTGAAATATGATAGCAAAAACAGTAATCATGAGGGGAGGAGAGTACAAATGCAGGGTTTTCAAAATGCATTTGAAATTAAGTATCAACAACTGGAAGCAATTTACAGATAAATTGCTATATAGAAACCTCATGGTAGAGTTCTCACTGTGGATCAGCAATAACGAACCTGACTAATATCCATGAGGATGCGGGTTTGATCCCTGGCCTTGCTCAGTGGGTCAAGCATCTGGCATTACCATGAGCTTTGGCGTAGGTTACAGACATGGCACAGATCCTGCATTGCTGTGGCTGAGGCCTAGGCCAGCAGCTGCAGCTCCTATTCAACCCACAGCCTGGGAAATTCCAATACCACACATGCAGCCCTAAAAAGCAAACAAACAAAACTGCATGGTAACCATAAATCAAAAATCTATAATAAATATGCACAAAAAAAGAAAAGGGAATCAAACATAACACTAAATATAGTCATCAAACCACAAGACAAGAGAACAAAAGAAGAATAAAGGGGGGAAAAACCTACAAAAACAACCTCAAAACAATTAACAAAACAGCACTAAGAACACATACATCAATAGTTACCTGAAATGTCAATGGATTAAATATTCCAACCAAAAGATACAAAGTGGTCAAATGGATAGGAAAATAAGACCTGTATGTACATGGCCTACAAGAGATTTACTTCAGATCTAAAGACACACACACAGGAGTTCCTGCCGTGGCTCAGTGGCTAACAAATCCGACTAGGAACCATGAGGTTGCAGGTTCGATCCCTGGCCTTGATCAGTGGGTTAAGGATCCAGCGTTGCCATGAGCTGTGGTGTAGGTTGCAGACACTTCTCGGATTCTGCATTGCTGTGACTGTGACAAAGGCCGGCGGCTACAGCTCCTGTTAGACCCCTAGCCTGGGAACCTCCATATGCTGCGGGTGTGGCCCTAGATAAGGCAAAAGACAAAAAGTAAAAAAAAAATTAAAAAAAAGACACACACAGACTGAAAGTGAGAGGACAAAGAAACTTATTCCAAGCAAATGGAAATCAAAATAAAGCTGTAGTGACAATACACATTGCAGACAAAATAGATACTATAATAAAGACAGTTGAAAGAGATAAGAAAGACACTACATAATAATCAAGGGATTATTCCAAGAAGATATAATAAGTATAATAGATATGCACCCAATAAAAAAGAACCTAAATATATGAGGTACATATTAACACACACAAATGGAAAAATCAACAGTAACAAAAAAAATATAAGGGACTTAAACACCTTACTTAAAACAATGAACAGATCATCCAGATAGAAAATCAATAAGGAAACACTGGCCTTAAATGACATATTAAACCTAACGGACTTAGTGGATATTTAAAGAACATTCCATCTGAAAGCTGCAGAATACACATTCTTCTCAAGTGCTCATTGCATATTCTACAGCATAAAGCATATGCTGGCCTACAAAACAAGCCTCAGAAAATATAAGAAAACTGAAGTTGTACCAAGCATCTTTTCTGAACACAATGCTACAAAACTAGAAATTAAAAGAAAAAAAATGCCAAAAAAATTCATTGAGGTTAAACAATATGCCACTAAAAAAACAACCTAAATCAAAGAAGAAGTAAAAATATATCCAGAGACAAATGAAAACATGGCAATTAGATAAAAATATTGGAAGCAGCAAAAGCATTTCTAAGAGGGAAGTTTATAGCAATACAAGCATACTTCAGGAAACAAAAAAAAATTTCAAATAAACAACTGAATCTTACATCTAAAGAAACTAGGGAAGAAAGACCAAACAAACCCTAAAGTGGATAGAAGGAAAGAAATTATAAAGTGGAAATAAATGAATTTACTTTTGTGCATGGCCTGAGGGTGTGTTCTAGTTTCACCGATTTACATGCAGCTGTCCAGTTTTCCCAGCACCACTTGCTGAAGGGACTTTTTCCCATTTTATATTCTTGCTTCCATTGTCAAACATTTTTTTTCTTTGTCTTTTGCCTTTTTAGGGCCACACCCACAGCAAATGGAGGTTCCCGGGCTAGGGGTCAAATTGGAGCTATAGCTCCCAGCCTATGCCACAGACACAGCAACACCAGATCCAAGCTGCATCGGCGACCTACACCATAGCTCACAGCAATGCCAGATCATCAACGCACAGAGCGAGCCCAGGGATTGAACCTGCATCTTCACAGATCTTAGTCAGGTTTGTTAACCACAGGAACTCACACTGTCGAAGATCAATTGACCATAGGTGTCTGTGTTTACTTCTGGGTTTTCTATACTGTTCCATTGTTCTGTATGCCTGTTTTTATACCAGTACCACACAGTCTTGATTACTGTAGCTTCATAATATTGTCTGAATTCTGGCAGAGTTATGCCTCCTACTTGTGGGTACCCCCCCAAACACACTCAGGATTGCTTTGGCAATTCTGGATCTTTTATGGTTTCATATAAATTTTTGGATTGTTTATTTTAGTTCCATGAAAAATTCCATGGGTAATTGGATAGGGATTGCATTGAATCTGTAGATTGCTTTGGGTAGTATGGCCATTTTAACAACATTAATTCTTCCAGTCAAGGAGCATGGAATATCTTTCCATTTCTTTGAATCCTCTAATGTCCTTAGGCAGGTTTATTCTCAGGTATTTAATTTTGGAGGGTGCAATTTTAAAAGGTAATTTATTTTTGTATTCCTTTTCTCATATTGCATTGTTAGTATACAGAAATGCAACCAGTTTCTGAATGTTAATTTAGAATACACCCTCACACCACACACAAAAATAAACTCAAATGGCTTAAGGACTTAAACATAACATCAAACTCCTAGAAGAGAACATAGGGAAAACATTCTTTAACATCAACCATATAAATGTTTTCTTTGAGGTCAGTCTCCCAAGGCAACAGAAATAAAAACAAAAACAAACCAATGGGACCTAATGAAACTTATAAGCTTTTGCACAGCATAGGAAACCATAAAAAAAAAGACAATGTATGGAATGGGAGAAAATAGTTTCAAGCAATGCAACCAACAAGGGCTTAATCTCCAAAATATACAAACAACTTACACAACTCAAGAGCAAAAAAAGTCAACAACCCAATGGAAAAATAGGCAGACGACCTGAACAGACATTTCTCCAAAGAAGATATATAGATGGCCAAAGGCACATGAAAAAATGTTCTACGTCATTATTAGAAAAATGCAAATCAAAAGCACAATGAGGTACCACCTCACACCAGTCAGAATGGCCACATTAAGTCAACAAATAACAAATGCTAGACAGGATGTGGAGAAATGGGTACCCTTCCTCCTTCACTGTTAGTGGAAATGTTAATTGGTACAACTATTGTGGACAGCATTACAGAGGTTCTTCGGAAAATTAAGTATAGAACTACCATATGATCCAGCATTCCCACGTCTAGGCATATATCCAGAAAAACATTCACTGGAAAAGAGACATGTACCCTACATTCACTGCAGCACTATTTACAATCCAAGACATGGAAACAACCTAAATGTCCATCAACAGAGGAACAGATTAAGTGGATGTGGTATATATACACAATGGAATGCTACTCAGCTGTAAAAAGAAAAAAATAATGCCATTTGCAGCAACATGGATAGAACTAGAGATTCTCATCTAAGTGATGTAAGTCAGAAAGAGAAAGACAAATCCATATGCTGTCACTTATATCTGGAATCTAATGTATGGTGCAAATGAACCTATCTGCAGAAAAGAAACAAACTCATGGACATAGAGAACAGACCTGTGGTTGCCAAGTGGGTAGAGAAGGGAGTGGGATGGGACTAGGAGTTTGGGGTTAATAGATGCAAACTATTGCATTTGGAATGGATAAGCAATGACATTGTGCCTTATAGTACAGGGAAGTATATCTAGTCACTTATGATGGAACATGATGGAAGACAATGTGAGAAAAAGAATGTGTGTATGTATGCATGTATGTATGTGACTGGGTCACTTTGCTGTACAGCATAAACTGACAGAACATTGTAAATCAACTGTAATAAAAAACTTTTTAAAAAGGAAAAAGAGACTAAAAACAAAAAGGATCAATGAAACTAAAGCTGATTATCTGAAAAGATAAACAAAATTAATACAGCTTAGCCAGACAGATCAAGAAAAAAAGGGAGAGGGCCAAAATCAATGAAATCAGAAAGCAAAAATAAGTTACAATCAACACCACAGAAAGAACCGTAAGTGACTACTATGAACAGCTATACCCCAATAAAGTGGACAATCTGTAGGAAATGAAAAAATTCTTAGAAATGTGCAATCTTCCAAGGCTGACTCCAAAGAAACAGAAAATATGAACAGAGCAATTACCAGTAATTGAATTGAATCAATAGTTTTAAAATTCCCAACAAACAGAAGTCCAGGACCAGATGCCTTGACAGGTGAGTGCTACCAAACATTTAAAGAGTTAACTGTTCTTCTCAAATTATTCTTCAAAATTGCCAAGGAAGGGACACTTTGAAACTCATTCTATAAGGCCAGCATCACCTTGATATCAAAACTAGACATATATATCAAAAAAATTACGTCGTCATTAATGAACTTACATACAAAAATTCTCAACAAAATATTAGCATACTTAATCCAAAAATACATTAAAAGGATAGGTTTATCCCAGGTATGCAGGGGTTTTTTCCCATATCTTCAAATCAATCAGTGTGGTATAATTTAATTAAATTAATCTAGGACAAAGGAGGCAAGGATAAACAATGGAGAAAAGACTCTTCAATAAGTAGTGCTGGGAAAACTGGACTGCTATGTAAAAGAAGGAAATTAGAACATTTTCTCACACCATATACAAAAATAAACTCAAAATGTATTGAAGATATATCTAAGACCACAAACCATAAAACTCCTAGAGGAAAACATAGAACACTTTTTGACATAAATCATGGCAAAAATTTTTTGGATCTGTTTCTAAAAGCAAAAGAAATAAAAGCAAAAATAAATGAGACTTAAAAGCAAAGTGAACCATAAACAAAATGAAAAGACAACGCACTGAATATGAGAAAATCTTTGCAAATGAAACAATCGACAAGGGATTAATCCACAAAATATACAGAAAACTCATGCTGCTCAAAAATGAACAATTCAGTCAAAAATTGGGCAGAAGATCTAAATAGACATTTCTCCAAAGAAGGCATACAGTTGGACAACTAGCACATGAAAAGATGCTCAATATTGCTAATCATCAGGGAAATGCAATTCAAAACTACAATGAAATATCACCTCACACCTGTCAGAATGGCTGTCATCAAAAAGACCATAAATAACAAATGTTGGCAAGGATGGAGAGGAAGGAACCCTTGTACACTGTTGGTGGGAATGTAAATTGGTACTGCTTGTGTAAAATACAGTATGGAGGATTCTTAAAAAACTAAAAATGGAACTACCATGTGACCTCATAATTCTACTCCTATGCATATATTAAAAAACAAATCACAGACACTAATTCAAAAGGGTACAGGCACCCCAATGTTCATAACAGCATTCTTCACAATACTCAAGATATGGAAGCAACCAAAGTGTTAGTCAACAGCCTAACAGATTAAGATGTGATACATATGCAATGGAATACTACTCAGCCATTAAAAAGAATGAAATTTTGGGGGAGTTCCTGTCGTGGCTCAGTGGTTAACGAATCTGACTAGCATCCATGAGGATGCAGGTAAGATCCTTGGCCTTGCTCAGTTAGTTAAGGATCCAGCGTTGCCATGAGCTATGTGTAGGTCGCAGACACGGCTCAGATCCTATGTTGCTGTGGCTGTGGCATAGGCCAACAGCTACAGCTCGGATATGAGCCCTAGCCTGGGAACCTCCATATGCCGCAGATACAGCCCTAAAAAAAAAAAAAAAAGAAATTTTACCTTTTTGCAACATGGATGGACATGGAAAGTATTATGTTTAGTTTAATAAGACAGAAAATTACAACTATAGTACATTACTACACATGTGGAATCTAAAAATTAAAAAGAATGAATATAACAAAACAGAAAAAAACTCACATGGAGAACAAACTTGTGGTTACCATTAGAGAGAAAGAAGGGAGAAGAGATAAGACAGGGACAGGAGAGGCAAGATGGGACAGATGATTAAGAGATACAAACTATTATTTATAAAATAAGCTATAAGGATATATTGTACAACCAAGGGAATATAAATAATATTTTCTAATAACTACAAATGGAGTATACTTTTCAAAATTATGAATCACTATATTACAGACCTATAATATTTAATATTGTACATCAATTATACTATAAGAAAGAAAAAGAAAACAGCAGAAGTGGAATGAGAGAAGGCAGAAGTACCTGTAGAAAGGGTAGTCAGAAAGAATGTTCTGAAGAGGTAACACTTAGCTGGAGTCTAAATGATGAGCAGGAGCCAGTCCAGCCATGGAGACATGAGATAATGAAGCTTCAGGCCTATGAAACAGCGAGTGCTCAGTTCTGAGTGAAGGTCAGCCAGCCTAGAGCCTAGGAGGTGTGGAGAGTGACCCAAGGTGAACACAGCCATTTGAATGTGTGCCACCTCATAGCATAGAAGGATTATCAGGCCAGCATGGTTATTCTTAGTGCAGTGGAAAGCCACTGAAGCAGAACACGGGAATGACCTGAATGACATTTTATAAGGCCACTCTGGTTGCTGCAGGGAGAATAGATGTGTGGGACATAAACGGAAAGTAGGAAACCAGTTAGAAGAAGATATTGCGATACTCTCTAAGTAAGAAGTAACAGTGGTTTGCACGTGGTGGTGGAATTTGAGATGGAAAGAGGTGGATAATTTCAGACTATACTTTGGAAACAGAACCAATAAGAATATGGATACTGTGTATCCTTAGCCTGTAGAATAAAGACCTTAGTAATAAATAGCTTTCTGTGTAATTATTGTTTTGTAGAAAAATAAATTGTTTCTTTAATGTCACACCTGTAATAACAGATGAATAAACTTCAATGAAACAAAGGGGTGGGAAGAATGCAACCTATACCACCACAAACCTCTGTGATCAGTTCTCCCATCTAAATGGGGCTGACAATACTAACCTCTTAGCATGAGGATTTTGTATGATCATGCAGGTAAAGAATATTCACAATTTTGCACAGAATATACATTCAATGATGGTACTTTTTGTTATTCACTACTGTGTTCTAATAGCTGTTTATATTACTGTGTTTCAATTTCACTTGAAGAGTGAAAAGGAGTAACACTACATTTGCCTAGTATTTATTTAAGGTAGACTAGATTAAAATTTATCCTCAATGTACAATATTAAAGAAAATTGAATACTGAAATCAACAATCGAATAAGCTACAGCTGAATATAAATATTCTTCAAATTCTCTATTCAAGTAATTAAAAAAGAAGAAAAAGAATTGAGTGCGAGGAGAAATATTAAAAGATGGTTGAGATTTAAACTCCATTTATTTTTTAAATTTTGGGAAATAATAACATTCTTTTCTCACAAAAATAATTTCCTTGAGGGTCTCTAATCTTACAAATTTGAGGCAATAATGATTTTGCCTTTAATTAATCCGACTCAAAACACATTTTGGTATTTTTGAAACACAAGAACTTTAAAGGCAGACAAACGTTTGTTACAACCCCAAATTTTTCCATTGCTAGGTTTCACCTTATGAAGAGGAAAATGTAATGCATGCTTATCTTGAGTACTAAATATTATGGTGTTTATTTTGCAAAGTCACACATTTATTTATACTACTTTATACAAAGGCTACACAACCTCTTCATAGTCTAGTTAGTCTGAACTTTCTCTGAATCCCTTCTTTCTCACCTCAAGGAAAAAAGTAAAAATCAACAGAATATGACGATGTAAACACTTTATGAGGTAACTAAATTTTTTGGAGGAATCCTTTTTCATATTTCATTCCCTTGCCCTGTTTCTATGCAAAATGTGACCCAGGAATGGGGAGGTGGGGGACCTATGTTAATTCATGAACCCCTTCCATAGTTGAACGGGGCCCGTAAATGCATAGCACGTGGAGGAAAGTATTCCACTTACAGCAGCACCTACCTAGGAGATATAAAATTTATGTTTTTCACTCATGTTGGCTCTAAATTCCTGAAACTAATAAGGAACCATGAACACTGACTAACTCTGGGATGCTATACCTCTCTTGGTCTAATTAAAATACCTTGCTAATGACTGCAAAATCAACTTGTTTCAACTAACAAGTCCAACAAGGGACTCTATGCATCTTACCTTGTATGTGAAATGAACCTTTTATCTTTCCAGCATTTAAAACCCCTGTGTTTTTGAGTGACCTTCTTTGCTGATGTGTGTTCTCTTGCATGACGGCATTTTTTTTTTTAACTTTGAGAATATCTGTTTCATTCTTTCACAGTGTATTGGTATCTATGAAGACAATGTTTGGCACTAGCCCATTTCTGATTCTTTCAATATTTGCTGGGAAACTCTACATGTGGAGTACTTTGAATCTCTGTTTCCTCAGGGTCTAGTGACAGTTCCTAACAATTTGGTCCCATCGAGGCCTTGGGGCTTGCTGCAGCCTCCTTTCCCTTTCCTAGCCTTGTGATTTGCTGCCCAGATCTCAAAAAAGGGACCCTTTACCTCAAGACTTAATGATACAAAGTGGCAAGTCTCCCAGTCAGATCCTGAGTTCACTTGCAAATCTTTGTCTTGCAGCCAGTGAGAACATATTCGTCTTTCCATGCCACATGGTAACTGGTCTAGTCTCAGCAGTACTTTGTACTTGCCAGTCCTACATGCTTTTTCTTGTGGTCCATTATTGCCCACATGTGAGTAACGGTGTAGTTTTCAGAGTCCCTAAAGAAAGCAGGACAAAAGCTCCTCTTCCCTCCTTATTTCCTTTAACCTAATATATCTTCCCTTTTGGTCCTCGCCCACAAAGAAGAGGTTATGACATATATTTGCTCCCACCCACTGCTTCTCTCCCCTCATTCTTCCCATCCCACAATTCCTACAGATTGGATCAAGTTTTCTTTTAGTTTGACCTTCTATCAGGTAGAGATTTCTTCAAAGTCTCCCAGGCTCCAACCTTTTGACTTTTCCTGAAGAATGAGTGGGATATGGGGAGATTGGCTTAATGACAATGGAATATAAATGAAGAAGAATGTCAAAATATCAAAATTATTTTACACATGAAGTATCTGGCACTTAATCATTATTCACACATTTAAATCTATGATTATTATACTGCCTAGACAGATTTTTATAACATGGCCAAATACCTAGTCTCAGTTTACAATCAAGAAAGAGGTTAATATCACCTGACTATAAGAAATAACCAGATGTTTTCCCAAACTTATAGAGTCCTGTGAAGTGATAGGAAAAGTAATGAAGCAGTGCTTAGCTGGGGCAAATAACTCTTCAGAAAAATAGTTATAAGAAGCTTGAGCCACAGAGATTAATTAATTATTTTTGGTATGGATCTAGGATCTACCATGGAACGTGGGCAAATAAATTACTGTAAGAAGCTTGTGCTTCTTTATGAAACTTGTTCCTCAGATTTTAAACCTCAGTGCAGTATTTGATCTGGAAGAAAGGCTAGTATTACAACACAACTGATTCTATGTCTTAAAAGAAGGATTCTCTTAATTGTTAGTGTTGTAGGACAAAAAAAATACACAACACTGTTCATAAATACTTTATCTGTGTAAGAACCACAAACGGCCAAATACATATTTGGTACAATATCCTAAATGCATGTCATACAATATATCCTTTATATTCTTCAAGACAAATACAGAGTTTCACACTGACTCTGAGTCATATCTCCAATGATGCCAATACAAACCAATTACTAGTATAATCACTCTAGGATTTGGGTGTTAGACTTTTGCCTCCCAGATACAAGTATTATTATTTTAATTAGGTAATGTGATCATTATATTATTAGTCAATTTCCAGACAGCTCTTCTTTTCCAAAGCTCAAATATTTTACAAATATGAAATTCAAAGAACTAGCCCATGATAACTGCGGTTATTTTTTTATATGCTATATAGACCCTCATCAGTACTTTCAGAATGTTTCCCCTAAAGGATCCTGAATATTACTGGCTCTGACTCATGACCATATATTCATTTAATCTTTCTAGTCTCCTGAATCCAGCCTCTCTAAAAAAATTCCTCCAGACTTAGTTGTTCTGTCTTTCCACAGACCTCCGTATGCAACTCTTTCTTCTCCATTTGCATACACTGTTGTTACCTGTTTACTGTTTACTCCATGAGTGACAGTTCCTCTATTGTTTCCCGTTTTATATGCACCTTTCAATTACAAGCTCTATCTGTAGTTTTAGAAAATGGCTTATTATTTCCAGTCTTCCCAGACCTATACAAAAGCCAGATTACTTTTCTCCCCCATCCTAAAAATCATGGATTGCAAATTAAGCTGAAAGAGTGAGGCAAGAAAAAAAATGGTTGATGGGCCACTAGGTCAGGGTCAAGAAAATGTGCCATGGAATGAGAGAATTATTCAGTAATATGGTAGAGCATTCCCTTTAAGCTGTCCAATACCAAAGTAAAGGCATGCAATATTAACTGGAAAATATCTATAACGTATTTTCTCGAAGAAGAAGAGTTTTCCCTCATATTTGGTCACCTGCCTGCCAAGTTTCTTAGCCCTCTTTAGTCTCCATCTTTGGTTTCCAGAGTTAACTGAATCCCATTACCATGTGTACCTTCAGACCTCAGCATGTGAAAATCCTTTGGTGGCCATCTTGATACATTAGGTCTAAACTCTATCACTAACCTTTTAGGATCCCAGAGTTTCCTAGTTTCCAGGGAGTCACAGCATTACATGTGATATATTGGAAAAGAGTTAACTAGTGCTCTGGAAAGTTTACAAAGCAGTCTTCATTTCTTCATATAACAAGGAAAATTCTTATACAAAGAGCATTAAACCAGAGCAAAAACATGCTTATTTGGCCACCTACCATAAAGGTGGCCTAAGAGCACAGCTCATGATGGCAGTGGTTATTTTCTTATGTTACACACTTCACCATTAGAACTTTCAAGATGCGCCCATTAGGAGTTCCCTTTGTGGCTCAGCAGGTTAAGAACCCAACATGGTGTCCATGGGTATGCAATCCCTGGCCTTGCTTGGTGGGTTAAGGATCCAGCATAGCCACAAGCTGTCACACAGTTTGCAGATGCAGCTCAGATCCTGTGTTGCTATGGTGTAGACCACAGCTGCAGTTCCAATTCAACTCCTAGCCTGGGGACTTCCATATGCCACAGGTGGGGCCATAAAAAGAGAAAAAAAAAAAAGATATGCCCTTTAGAGACCCTGAACATTAACTGGAGTCTCACTTATAACCATATACTTCTCAACTCTTCAACTCCTGGCACCAGACTGTCTATAAGAAGAATGATATATAAAAAAGGGTCATATAGCATAGCTGAAGAAATGTTCCTTCAGACAAAAGTTAGCCTGAATTTTTGAGAAAATATCAATTGTATCAAAATCATTATTATCAATGAGATCAATTATATACAGACACCCACCCATTGCTTATTTTCAACAGTATCACTACCATCGGGGACTGGACCCCAAGCAACTGAATATTCTGGGTTTTCTTACCTCTTTTATAAAAGCGGAGTTTGGATTAAGCAGTATCTAAGGTTCTATGAAATCTCTTCCAATATCCACTGCTATTGAGATACTACTTCAATGATGAGGAGGGGTGTGGGAATTTACTAAGAAAACAAGTAAGAGAAAGAGTTATAGAAACAATTTTTCTGAGATATCTCCCCACATGGAACTCTGCTTGTGTGAGCTCAAGACTTCTCTCTCTCTTGGTGTTCCACACTTAGAACACTCAGGTATCTGCTCCCTGGCTGACAGTCCCCTCTCTCTGGAATGAAGGATTAAAGTCAGAAAACAATTGAAGATCCTTAGGGAAATGATATTTTCTAGAAGTGGGATGGAAAGAGAGGGAAAGGTGGAGTCAGACTCTCCAGGACAAGGCTCTCCTTCCTGGAGTTTTGAAGGGAAGGGAACTAGGTGAACTAGTTGCCAGGACAACCCGCTGTTGGGGCAAGGGTGATTGGGGCAAGGAAATGGGAGACCTGCGGTGGCTCCTGCTTCTGCCCCTGTCCCTGGCAGCCTTCTGTGGGGTCAAAGGCTGTTTGGAATGTGACCCCAAGTTCATAGAGGATATTAAGTCCTTGCTGGCAAAGCTGGTGCCCTCAGAAGTCCCTGGCCGAACCCATCTGCTTGAACGGCAGGTTAAGGAGATGATCCGTTTAAGCTTCAAGGTCTCCCACAGGGACAAGATGCTTCGGGTGTTGGGTGAGGGAAGCTTGAGTCCCTGAGAGTCTGGGGGGTTAGAGGGAGAAGGGAGGTAGGGAAGAAAGGACCTGGGTCCACATAATTTCTTCCACAGATGTAATTATTCTCCCATATGTACCTTTACTCCTCCTTTCCAGATGTTCAAAAAGTTGTCAATTTGAGAACATGGTTGAAGACTGAACTTCATAAACTGAGCAATGAAACATGGAAAGGTGAAGTATTGCTTCAGTGTTAAATGACCATACTGGAGTTCCTGTTATGGCTCAGCAGGTCAAGATCCCAATTAGTATCCGTGAGGATGCAGGTTTGACCCCTGGCCTCCTTCAGTGGGTTAAGGGTCCTGTGTTTCTGCAAGCTGCAGTGTAGGTCACAGATGTGGTTTGGATCTTGCATTGCTGTGGCTGTGGCGTAGGCCAGCAGCTGAAGCTCAAATTTTATCCCTAGCCCAGGAACTTCCATATGTCCCAAGTGCAGCTCTGAAAAGATAGGAAAAAAAAAAAAAAAAAAAGACTGTATTGCCCATAGCAAGTATGAGAAAAATCCACTGGGGCAAACAAGGCAAAACAGATAGGATTAAATTATGAAGGGAAAGGCCACCCTGATGCCCTTTCCACCCCTTTTTAGGTGCCTTTATTCTTCAAGGCAAGCTTCTCGGTGTCCGCCAAAACCTGGAATCCAAACTAAATGAAATATTAAAGAACTTCTCTGAAGTTGGTAATATAAGATGTCTATCTAACAAAACTGAAATTATGTGTAAGGAATAAAAAATGAGGGGTGAGAGGAGGAATGTGGTTTCACATTTGAGTGATTTAGAATGGGTGGAGGGGTGGCTAGAACTTAATGGGTAACCAAATAAAGACTACTTGGGTAAAAATATGGGAAACTCAAAGCTGACTGTAAGCTTATTAGATCTTTCTGATTCTCTTTTAGCTTGTTCTGAAGACTGTGGTAAGTACACTATCTGTGATGCCCTGAGGTTTCAGCCCATGTTTTCCCATCTACTTTGCTCTATCTCTTCTATCTGTCACACTGAGAACAAAATTCCTAGAGCTATTGGCTACAAGGGGGAATGTCAACAACCGACAACAAAATCTTCCTTATGAAATCTCAGACATCTCACAGATTTTAGAGGTCCTTGGAGCATAGTTTTATAGCATAGTTTCTACCCTACAGCACCAATATAAACTGAAACATCATTTTCTCATTTATTCCCAAAGATATGACTTAAGTTATTTAAGGTTTTGACCTATCAATAAAATTGATTGCTAGAGAAAGAAGAAAGTCACAGCAATGTGACCAATGAAAACGCCTGAGATCTAATCTATACTTGATGTCTGAGCTAAGGAAACTCCATGCCATGGCCTCCTTCCAACTGTTTTTCTTCTCTTTATCAGTTGTGACTGAAGGTCCTATCCTGGATTGTTGGACCTGTCTTCGCATTACCACCCGGTGCTTCAAAGGAGAGTATTGTGCAGGTAACGAAGACTGTAGTGTAACATTTTGAAAGGCCAGCTATCAAGGAGTTCTTTATTGATTTAATCATTTTTTTTTTTAAGGCCCAATCCATGGCATATGGAGGTTCCCAGGCCGGGGGTCAAATTGGAGCTATAGCCACTGGCCTATGCCACAGCCGCAGCAATACCAGATCAGAGCCATGTCTGCGACCTACACCACAGCTCACGCAGTGCCGGATCCTTAACCCACTGCGTGAGGCCAGAGATCGAACCTGCGTCCTCGTGGATCCTAGTCAGATTAATTTCTATTAGCCATGACAGGAACTCCCTAATAAATAAATATTTATTGAGCATCTTCTATATAGGTCATGCTAATGCTACAAATAAGAGCTAAGATGTTGGATAAAATTTGTACCAGTGTGAATTACTGGACAGGATAACTGAAGAGCTTAGAAATGAAAGGCTGTACTTAAGGTGGAGAAATTAGGCTAGGGGAAGTAAGGAAAAACGTTCTCTAGAGACTAGAGGTCTAGGAATAATAAAGATCAGTATAACCAGGGAACAGTGACTAAGTGGTGAGTGGAGCGATTTTTTTAAGGTTGAAAAGAGTCTTCTATCATGGATAAAGTTCTCGTTACTAATCTTCTCCTCCAGAACTCATTTTCTTTACTCTCCTTTCTTATTCCAGAAGATGATCCAAAGAAAGCTGAGAATCGAGAAATTGCACTATTTCTGATATTGCTAGCAGAAGTTGTAATATTGGGAAGTGCTTTGTTACTGTGAGTTTTCCTCCCTCCCTCCAAACACCGGGTCAAGTATTCCTTTGGCAAAGAGACCTCTCAATCTTCCCCCTCCTTCCAATGGAAATAAGGGAAACAAATCATTTCAAAATGTGGGATACGATATTAAAAGGAATGAAACATATACGTTTCATGGAATAAATGTTGGAACATAGGAAATGGAAAAGATAAGACAAAGTATGAAGAAAAACTTTTGTAGAAGAATTACGGAAGCAAAAAACAATTGGTATAATATTTTAGAGTTGGGCTACTGATACTGAAGTTGGGATTATCTCTGCTCTACTCTAGATTCCATTTCTGTGTCTCTCATCGGAGGAAAATGAAGGCAATACGAAGGTCATTAAAGAAATATTTGGAGAAGAAACTTGAAGAATTAATGGGAATAATGGATGAGAAGGAGAGAGGTTCTGAAGTCAGAAAGTAAATACATAGACACAACCAGGAAGTCTTTTAGAATTCTCTTCAGTGTTAACTCAGAGTAGAAAACCACGAATTAAAGCTCTTCTGCAGGCAGAAAGTCACAGTATTTTAAAACTAAACTTAAGAGTTTCTCTAGTAAAGATCCTTATAATATCCTGAGTTAATGGAAGCAAATTATTTACTTGAAGTTGTACAGAAAGTAATGCTGGTATGTTGCAATGCACATAAAAGACGATAATGCTGAAGGATAATAAAGAATGTATGGTTGGTAACTCTCATTAATATCTGATTAGGATATTTTAAATTTCTAAGGTTATTTTTGATTCCATTTTTTTCATTTTGTTACTGTTTCCAGATGTTTCATTAGGTTCAATGTGGAAATTTTTCTTTGACAATACATAACATAATCTTCATCATGATATTACACACACACACACACACACACACACACACCAAAAAAGTCCAAAATATTAGTCCTGAATTGAGTTTTGTCCCAATCATTTTTCCCTAAATCTATGCTCTATGACTGAGTTGCATATTAAGGCCTTAGTCTCATTGTTCTTCTTAAATGTGTATAATACCCTACTTAGTACTTTACATTTACTAATTGAATTCTCACAATAATCTTTGAGTAATATTGTTATAATATTGTTATAACATCTATGTTGTGGATGAGGATACAGAAAAACATTTAACCCAAGGTTGTACAGCGCTAACCTAGGCTATAACAAACCCTTTTGGTTGGCTAACTCAAACTCTCTGATCAGAACTGACAGTTCCATAGACACGCAGTTATGATAGCCAGGTTAATGAAAAAAAGTGCGAATTTATTGTCAACATATTCTTGATTACAGATAGTGACAGCTAAGCCTGAAATAAAACTGGGGACTGCTTAATTCTAAAATACATGAACTTGCCACTCTATTTTGTTTCATTTTATTCTATGAGCTTATTTCAAAAGAAAAACACCACAGTTTAGCAACAGGGGAATAGGTGCTGCTTCAGTGGTGGGTGGAAGTGTTTGTAATTCTTTCATCCATTGTAGATCTTTGAATGCTTGTTTGTTGTTGCTGCTATATTAATGAAATAATGAATGAATCAGAATATACTTGAGGAGGACCTGAACACTAGTATCTCTCAGCTGCTAAATTTGAACTTTGTACTAAAAATGCCACGATGAGAGGACTGTTGGCATGTACCATTTCCCAGTGACTTAGGCTCACCTCACCAAAAAATCTTGAATGCTAACTTTGTCAT
Source organism: Catagonus wagneri (assembly GCA_004024745.2). Taxonomy (NCBI): domain Eukaryota; kingdom Metazoa; phylum Chordata; class Mammalia; order Artiodactyla; family Tayassuidae; genus Catagonus; species Catagonus wagneri. The sequence goes on along the minus strand of PVHT021183526.1, from coordinate 5,221,677 downwards.
GGTCCCTATTAAATTACTGTCTTTATACGGTTTTACTTTTCATCACAGATTATTTTATAAATAGGATAAAAGACTTGTTATATTTTGTGTTTGCTTTAGTGAAGTCTTTTATATTTCTTGTCATATTGGAGTATCTGTAACATTTTCTCTTGTAAAAGGGAAGAATCAATAAGTAGATGTTTCTTGGAGTTCCTGTCGTGAGAGAAAATGTTAAAGAATTGGGGTATCTGGAGTTCCTGTCGTAGCGCAGTGGTTAACGAACCCGACTAGAAACCATGAGGCTGCAGGTTCGATTCCTGGCATTGCTCATTGGGTTAATGATCTGGCGTTGCCGTGAGCTGTGGTGTAGGTCACAGATGCGGCTCGGATCTGGCGTTGCACCGGCTGTGGCATAGGACGGCAGCTACGCGGCGTAGGCCAGCAGCTACAGCTCCGATTCAACCCCTAGCCTGGGAACCTCCATATGCCGCATGTGTGGCCCTAAAAAGTGCAATAAAAGGAATTGGAGATTCTAAAGTGAAAGTTACATGTACTTTGAAATGTAATAAATATATTAGAAAGGTTGTAATAATTTTCAAATATACCAGTAATGACCAATAGTTCATGTTTGCCACATCCCCAACAGCAAAAGGTTGTACATATCCTTTAAATTTTGCCAGTCCAGGATAAGTTCATCTACTAGTGGACTGATCTCTCTTCAGTGGACTTAGTGCCATTTGAATGGGCTCTACAGTGAAACGCCTATTCATATACTCTGCTAATTTTGAGTTTTTTATCCTATCAATTTAAAAGAGACACTACAATTTATCACAGGTTTTTGAATATACTTCCCTGTGCCACAGGAACTATATTCAATAACCTGTGATAAACCATCATAGAAAAATAATATGAAAAACAATACATACATGTATAACAATCACTTGGCTGTGCAGCAGAAATTAACACAACCTTGTAAATAAACTATACATCAATTAAAAAAAGGGGACTGTCACAATGTAGACATTAACTCTATAATTTTCACTGCATACATAAACTGTTTTCCCAAATCTATTCTTTGTCTGTTGAAAACTTAAGGTGTTATAGCTATTTATCCACTTTTAACTCTTTAATACTTAAAGAACATAAAATAAATACTCACTGATTTATGGAGAGTCATCATTTATCCAGTCACTTTAATTTCTTTCTGTTTTTTAAACTAAAGGCTCCTGTATTGTCTAGTTATTCAGTTGTATTATTATCAAAAAAAGTTTTATAGAAAAGTTTTCCTTTCTATAATTTAAATTGATTATTTTGCTTTCTTATTCTAATGCCTCTACAAGAACTTCTAAGTGGGCTGAGAGAAGCAGCCAGCAATATTATACGTTATTAAGATAACTATAATATTGACATTTACAATATTAAGATACCTAAAAATCCAACCTGTTCTGTATAGTATTACCCATTTGAAAATCTTTATTTGAGGAGTTCTCATCATGGTTTAGCAGTAACGAATCTGACTAGTATCTGTGAGGAAGCAGGCTTGATCACTGGCCTCGCTCAGTGGGTTAAAGATCCAGCATTGTCGCAAGCTGTGGTGGATGGAGGTGGCAGATGCAGCTTGGATCCTACATTGCTGTGGCTGTGGCAAAGTCTGGCATCTACAACTCCGATTCAGTCCTAAGCCTGGGAACCTCCATATGCTGTGGGTGCAGCCCTAAAAAGAAAAAAAAAAAAAAAAAAAAAAGAAGGAAAAAGAAAATATTTGACATGCTAACTTTGAACCTCGGGCTGAATTCCCATCGGCTTTGGACTGTGTTTCAAATTTGTGACCCTCCATTTGCACAATTTACTGTAATTGCTTTATAACAGAAATCCTGAGGCTGATCTTTATCATTTCTAGAATCACCAACATGAGAAGGGCTGGTTGTTTTTTTGTTTTTATTTGTTTATAATACAATGAAATGAAGATTACCTAATTAAACTATTTATTCTTCAACTAGGAAAGGTTCTGTGATATTTCTGTTTCCAAACGTAAACACAGTACAAAATTAATTGCTCACAATCCTAATTTAAACTTGAGTTAACAGTTAACATTTAAAAAAAGATCTGTAAAAACACTTTTCCAACAAGCAAAACCTCATTTATAACTTAGTGAAACAATACAAATCATTACTGAAACAATTATATTTTAAAAGCTAACATATACTTCAATCCTAATGTCAACGCTGCAAGAGTTTATTTCTAAGATTTCCCTTGAATATACAAAGCATTAGGGGAACATATTTCTCTGAGTCTATGACCCTGACACAGATAATACAGTTTTTGAGACCCCATCATTCTTGGGGCTACTTTATTAAGAATCAGTATTTATTTGGGGGTGGCTTTCTTTTCTTTTTTGCTTTTTAGGGCCACTGGTGCGGCATATGGAGGTTCCCAGGCTAGAGGTCAAATCAGAGTTACAGCTGCTGGCCTAGGCCACAGCCATAGCAACTTGGGATCTGAGCTGCATCTGTGACCTACACCACAGCTCATGGCAATGCCAGATCCCCAACCCACTGAGTGAGGCCAGGGATTGAAGCCAAATCCTCATGGATACTCGCTGGATTTGTTTCCACTGCACCACAATGGGAATTCCCAAGAATCAGTATTTTCTAAGCTTTTTTCATAAAAAAAAGGTCAGAGATAAGGTGTCACTTAGCTTTTACTGAATGAAATTTAATGATTTATTTTATCTAGAAATAACATTAGAAGGTGCTAGCCAATCCAATGAAGGTACTCAAAACATAAATTATTAGAACATAAAAAATAAAAAACTAACAATAAAATAATAGCTGAATTAACACCAGAAGCTTCTTAATTTCCAATTAGTAATAGTCTAACTTTACATTCTTACTCAAAGGGAAGTTGAAACTTCTTCAATCTGAGGCACATACTTTTATGATTTATATTTTCTTACTTGCAGCTTCTTCTAGAACATTCATTTTTATCTCCTATCATTTATCTCTCTTCTCTTCTTCAATAATAGATCTTTACTCTTAGTGTCCATTACTATAAATTAAAGCCTCTTTTCTTCAGCCCTTATCTCCTTCTAACTACCACTCTAGACCTCCATGCTAAGCTTCTTAAAAAAAGCACTGTGGGAGTTCCCGCTGTGGCGCAGTGGAAACGAAACCAACTAGAAACCAGCGGGTTAAAGATCTGGCATTACAGTGGTGGAGGTGGCAGACATGGCTCAGATCTGGTGTTGCTGTGGCTGTGGCATAGGCAAGCAGCTACAGCTCCGATTAGACCCTAGCCTGGGAACCTCTATATGCCGCGGGATCAGCCATAAAAATATAAAATAAAAAAGCACTCTCTATCTCATGACTATTTCTTTATTCCTGTTCTCCCCTCAATTCACCATAATCTGTATTCTGCTCCTCATGACCACACGGAAATTGCTCGAATGTGGTCAGCTATCTCTTAGTAGTTACACTGAAAGTTCTCTTTATTCTTCCAGTTACCTGTCAGTTCTAAAACTTATCAACGTTAATGGTTTCCTTCTTAAAATACCCCGCTTGTACTCGGCAGGTTTTGTTATTTTCAAGGCTTTGTTCCTATTTTTTAACCATGCTTTTGTTGCTTTGGGGGGAGGGGAGATTCTGGGGGGGGGGGGATGGTCTTCTTGCCCTCTTCTCCGATACCAGAGAATTGACTTGAAAATTTTTTCTTACTCTATACCTGGTAGACTCTCATCCACTCATGTATTTTTAACTATCACCTAGTAACTACTTCTCTAAATTTTTAGACTTTTATTTTCACCAAGTCCTCCATCTCTGTTTCTGAATATATAAGATATATGCATCTAGACATGAAATGCCAACTTTAAACTCAGCATGCCTAAAACTGAACTCATTATCTTAAATCATTTCTGATTCTATACCATTTACTCTAATCCAGAATGTCTTTCTGTCCCCATGAATGTAGATTACAGACAAGACACTTTTCTGAGCATTTTCATAATTATCTTTCCACTGATCCCACAAAATTATCTTAAGCCATTTTTGTATAGATAAGGCTCAGCAAGTTTAAGTATCTTCTTCCAAGTGGTTACTTGGTAGGTAGTGGAGCAAGGATTCAAACCTCAAATCTGAAGCTTCAATGCTAGCTAGCATTGGCTCCATGGATACCATAAATTACCTTGAAGATAGAAATCTCAATGTATTCTGGAATCCTCTCTCTCCTTCAGTTATCCTAGCCAGTTACTCTTCAGTTACATTGATTTTCACTCCTAAAAATCTCTTAAATCTCCCAGGCTACAGGCACAGTTGAAGTTCTTTTCTCCTCTCTCAGGAAATATCCTTCTAATCAGCCTCCCTGAGTCCAGCCTCTCCAGAAGCCAAAGCCATCCTTCCTTTTGACTGAGAATAATGATCAGTCTGAAAACACAAATTGATTTCAAACTAAGTAAAGAACTGTGATGATTCCTCCACTCCTAAAAGTGAAGTATAAACTGTTTTGTTTATTTTACATGGCTTAAATTTTTCCATCCCACTCTTTATAATCTCATCTTTGGCCAAATGCCTTCCTAGACCTTCCCCTTTACTGAGGGTTTGCCAAACCTACTTGGCTTTTTCCTACTCCTAGCCATTATTTTATTTTTCTTGCTTGCCTTGTAGTCTTCCTCAGCCTTCAAAACCCACATCTAAAGTCATCTCATAAAGCCTTTCCTGAGATGGTCAGAAAGAATTAATTACCCATAACCATCAGGATCCATTACAATTCATTTGCTTCTATAAAACACTTTTCAGGAGTTCGTGGCTCAGTGGAAACCAGTCTGACTAGTATCCATGAAGACGCAGGTTTGATCCCTGGCCTAGCTCAGTGGGTTAAGGATTTGGGGTTGCAGATGCAGCTCGGATCTGGCCTTGCTGTGGCATAGACCAGTGGCTACAGCTCTGACTGGACCCCTAGCCTGGGAACCTCCATATTCCATATTCCATATTCCATAGGTGGGGCCCTAAAGACGAAAAAAAAAAAAAGTTTCACAGAGGACTGTTATTATTGGTTTGTATCTCTCCTTTCTAGACATGAAATTCCCAGAGACAAGGACTATGCTGTGCTTATCTTCACATTCCCAAGAGCTGGCAATGTATCACAAAACTCTGTATCATCTTAAGTGTCACTTAATCTAAGGACTTTATATAATTATGAATTAAAGTCTGATTCCAAGAGGTCAGAGTCATGTCCGCTCTCTTTTCACATAGATCGTTGTAATACCTGGTACTAAAAATGAATGTTAGATAAAATATAAGTATATATATAAATGAGAGCACTGATGAATGCTGTTATTTGGAATTGAGTATTCTCTAAGTATTCTTTTTGTGTGTGTCTTTTTTCATTTGCCTTTTCTAGGGCCGCATTCGCAGCATATGGAAGTTCCCAGGCTAGTGGTCTAACCAGAGTTGTAGCCACCGGCCTTCACCACAGCCACAGCAACGTGGGATCCGAGCCGCGTCTGCAACCTACACCACAGCTCACGGCAACGCTGGGTCCTTAACCCACTGAGCAATGCCAAGGATCGAACCCACAACCTCATGGTTCCTAGACAGATTCGTTAACCACTGAGCCACGACGGGAACTCCTCTCTAGGTATTCTTAATACTACCACATACACTTTGTCCACCCTATTGTCCACTGTAGTCTCAGTCCTCATCTTCAAAATCCCTTGCAGCCTGATGACCAACTTCGTTATGGAATAAGGGTTACCAACATTGTTTGGAGCTAACACATTTCAGGGAGCTTAGGTCAGACAGAATTAAAGTACCAAGTCCCCAAATCAAGAGCACAGGTTCCTAGTATGAAATCTATCTCAAGGACATCTGTGGGAAGCTCTCAGTAGCTCAACTTATACCTCAGAGGAATTGGGTTGGCTTTGTCCCACGACCCTGTCTTACTGCCAATGGAACAGAAATCTGAAGAAACCTCAAAGCTGTCATCGATCTAAATTGAGAAATGATTTCAGAGATCAGGCAACTACAGCATATTCCCTGAGTAAAGTGGGAGCTGAGTAAGGGGTAATAAAGTAGAGATGTTATTATTTAAGTATCTAATTGATTTACAATTAATAAACATGGGTTTTAGAACATTACCCAGAACACTGTTTTTCTTAACTTTAATTTGCCTTTTGGTTTTTCAACTAACTTAAAAATACACATAATAGCAAGGCTAAGTAAAAGGACATTAGCAAGAGTAAAGCAAGAGAATGGAAGTAAATATCTGAGGAAGATAAGAAGGACATCTTGCACTCCACTTCCTCTCAAGGACCCTGCCTAACTTCAGGTTCTCAGGTTGGCATTCCCACATCTAGTACTGCTAAAACTGCCAAATGATCTTCCTCTTAAATAGGAAACAAATACAAATGCCTTCCAATCAAAGGGCAGCACTGGCAGGTAGATATGTTTGTCAAGCATCCACTTTGGACCATTATGGGCTTTCAGTGAGGCATTCTTCTCAAGCCCCTACCTAGTGAGGCTTTATCTATCTGCCTGCTGAGGTGGCCCTTCATGATTTCTGCTGTAAGTTATTAATAAGCACAGGCTCTTCAGATTCAGAATTCATGTTTTCTCTTTCATCCACACTCTCTTTATCTTACTAATAGTGTAAGAAAATGTTCAACAAGATTTTCCAGTGAATAAAACACTTCCTGGTTTTATCTTTGGCACTTTGGAAATCTATGTGAATAATACTTTAAAGCCAACAAGACACCATTTATTAAGCTGTTGTTTCTGTAACTGATAACCCTAGTCTGGGCTATGAAAACAGTCCAAAGAGAGTTCAAAGAAAAGGTTGAAAGATATTAAACAGTTTGCAATGCAGTGCTTATATTAAGATATTACTAAACCCTGTCTAAAAACCAACTGCATTTCCTTGAAAGAAAATGCAAGGGAAATTTACAGTCATTATCTCTGGGTGGTGTATGTTACTGGAGATTATTTTCTTCCTTTTTGCTTGTTGGTGTTTCTGATCTTTCTACAGTGAGCTTGCATCTTACTCATGTAGGGAGAAAGGCTATTTGACTTAAACATGAGGGAAACAGCACTTTCAAAGCAAACACGGTATAATACAATTTGTTCCAAACTGTCCAATGGATTAATTTAACCCAGTACTTAGTCTATGGAATAGATTTTACATAGTAAAGTAGCCCAGGTTACTGCTTCATTAAATTTCTACCCTTAGAAATGAAATTTGGTTTAACATTCTTTTTCTTGCCCTATATTTCTAGTATCTTTTGTTTCAAAGGCTTACTGGGGAAAAATCCTTTCAATGACTCTATGTAATATGCTCAATATCATGGGGGAGGCTAAAAGGAGATGGAATACAACAACATTTTTAAAAAATAAAATTGGAATTAAAATCATTATTATTATTAAAGCAACAACATATTTATCATTGATAAAAATGTGCAAACATCTGCAAAGTCATGTTTTCAATTCTAAGCCTTAAGCCAGGTCAGCCATTACACACTACTCATCTGCAGACACTAAGGTCAACTAAGGACCTGCTTCTCTTCTATTTGCCACCTACACTTACTCTCTTGTCATTTGTTTCTTGCTTTTGTTGCCCTATCCCATTTATGATCTCAGTATCTGTGTTTTCCTCTTTGTTTTAGACAAAGTATAATATAAAGCACATTTATAACTTCACATTTTCTAGAAGCCACATTAAGAAAAAGTTTAAAAATAGGTGAAATTACTTTTAATAATACACTTCAACCCAACTATTCAAACTATCATTTCAATATATAATCTATATAAAATCATCAATGAGATATTTCAATTATTTATTTAGATACTAAGTCTTCAACTTTTGGTTTGTATTTTACACTTTCAATACATCTCAATTTGAATTTTTAATTAAAAATACTTGATCTGTATTTATATATCAGAAAGTATAAAGTAGAAAAAGTAAACCCAAAGTTGTTGCAAATATGCTTGAAACTTTTCCAGTCGCTCAATCCAGTGTCAGTTTTTTAAATTTACCTTAAACAAAATGAAAAGTTTTGTTTCTCAGTCACGTTAGCTATATTCTAAGTGCTCAACAGTCCACCTGGGACAAGTGGTGACCATATTGCACAGCACAGGTTTAGAATCCACAAACTTTCTGCTTAAGCCTTTCCAAAGTTGGATATTTTTTCCAATTCCTTGAGGATCAAACCTCATATCTTGCCCATATACCAAAGCCCAGTGGTGGCTCTTATGGACACCTTTCACAGGAGATGTTTTCAGATAACAAGAATCTGCTAAATATACACAACACACACACGAAACACAGAATATACTCCATCTGATGGTGACTTCTGGTCTGTGATGACTCCCTGCCTCAGGGAATAAGTACTGCTTTTTTAATTTATTTGGTTATAATTCTTGAAAGAGCCAGTGTTTTAAAAATATGAATGAAGGACTAATTTTTTTTGTTTTTTTTTTTTTTTTGCTTTTTGTCATTTTAGGGCCATACCTGTGACATGTGGAGGTTCCCAGGCTAGGGGTCTAATCAGAGCTACAGCTGTGGCCTACACCACAGCCACAGCAACATGAGATCCATAGCTCACGGCAATGCCGGATCGTTAACCCACTGAGTGAGGCCAGGGATCACAGCACAACCTCGTGGTTCCTAGTCAGATTCATTTCTGTTGAGCCATGATGGGAACTCCATGAAGGACTAATTCTAAAAAATGCAAACGAAAGCATAAATGACTTACTTTGGAATATGCATAAATTCTTTCAGGCAATAAAGATTGATTTATTAACTTATCTATCCAAAGGAAGACTATTGCAGCTTCAAATAGTCAATAAATCCTAAGAGTCACCTACTGTGGTTACTCTTGCTTGTGACTGCATTTGGGGTTCCCCCTCAAAAACTGATCCCATTGTTAACAAATATATACCTTGATGCCATTTAAAATTCTTCTTCCTTTTTTTTAAATCTTTTTGCCTTTTCTAGGGCCGCACCCGCGGCATATGGAGGTTCCCAGGCTAGGGGTTGAATCAGAACTGTAGATGCTGGCTTACACCACAGCCACAGCAATGCAGGACCCAAGCCGCGTCTGCAGCCTACACCATAGCTCACGGCAACGCCAGATCCTTAACCCACTGAGAGAGGCCAGGGATTGAACCAGAAACCTCATGGTTCCTAGTCGGATTTGTTAACCACTGAGCCACGACGGGAACCCCCCCTTTTAAAATTGAGCGTGAAAATAAATTTTCCAGGAACTTTTAAACAATGGAGGGAGAGTTTCTTTTCTAATTACAATATCTATATTAATATGACTGCAGACACCACGAGCAGGAACTACTCTTCAGATAAGAAAGGTGTAACAAAATGGATATTTTGTGCTTTAGATTTTGCAATGTTATATCTCCACACATATATATTTGTAGTCAGACCAACTCATTTCAAGCACTCCATAACTATATGTGGCTAGTGACTGCCATACTAAACAGTATAGGCAAAGATAATATTCTCAGTGAAACTTTGGTGTAAATTGCTGAATATATGTTACTTTGTCAAGCATGATGGAAACACAAAACCTATTCAAAACTGTGTTAACAATGAGTTAAATTTTCAGATTTAATAAAAAGTTAAAAGAAATATATCATTATTTTCCATAAATGTATTGCTTGGCCCACAGAATGTAGCACTTTTCTATTCTTTCTTATATATACTATTAGCAAATTTTCAGGGTAAGCTCATTAGGATCCATAGAGCACAGACAGTTAAATATCCTTGATCATGGTTTAAACTGGTCTTGAAATTAGTTCACATAATTACCTGTCAGTGGAATATCATCGTTTTATCTTTTTTCAAAATATTTTCAATCTAACATCTTCTAGAGTACACTTAGAAAATTGAATGAAATATTAGAATGACATACTCTGAGTGAAAAATGTTAATTTCTATCTCATCCTTTCTTCTATTCAGAAATATGATTTTTTCCAGTGTTGAAAAATATGCAGCATTAATCTCTGTGACTTAAAGAATAAACTTATTTTACACACAGTTCAGAAGACACTGGAAAAACTGCAAACATATTTACAAAAAGAAATATCCACAATCTATTACATTGTCATACATTGGTGCACTTGTCTGCCTATGTGATATTTTTCTCCCTGTTCAATGGTGCATATCAAGTTAACAACCACAATTTATTATCTAATGTATTGTGTGATTAATGGGATAGTTCATATTTTAATCAGCCATAGATTTCTTTCCAATGAGGTCTACTTGCCTTAAGCACACTATAGTCATTCAGTCTTAACTCTGTATGATAGTTTTTCTTCTACTTTCCTTTCTATTTATTTTTAACAAAAATTTTCCTATGAATGCTGCTAATAGATTTAATAAATCATTTTGTGATACCCCTGTATTTTTAAAGACTTGTTTGGCTCTGCAAGAACACTCTGTATTTAGACTTAGCAATAACTATTTCAAATATAATAACTATAGTTTATTGATCACCTCCTCCCACTAAATCAGAGGCATCTCCCTCTTCTTATAATCAGATAATTTTTTCCACGATTTTGCCCATCACAATTTTATTGTTACTTGTGAACAGCCATTGTATCCCCTGCTTGACTTAATAAAAATGAAATTATATTTATTTTCTTATTTTATAAAAACCAACAGAATAACTTACATATAATAGATGCTTCATAAAAATATGTTGACTTTATATAGGAATCGTTATAAAACTGTGACCTCAGTGGTAGTCTAATAAATGATTTAACCAGTTCAAATCAAAACATGGAGTTAAAATAGCTATATGAGCTATTACATATTGTACTATAAAAAGAATATGAAACGGTTGCTCTGTTTTAGGCATTATATATGTTGGCTGCGATGTTTAATTATCCTATAATTTTTTAGCATCCTATAAGGATAATTAAATACTAATATATATTTAGTATTTAGTACACTGAATAGCCCATTGCAAAAAGAAGAAAACTGAAATTCTGAAAGAAAAGAAAACTTATTTCAGAGCAGAATGATGGAGTCAGGGTTTGGACAGACAGGTGTCTGATAGCAAAACTGGAATTTTTAACCACACAGTCTCTTGAGGCCTCTGGTTCTGAGAATCTTAGATGATGAATCCTTTAAACAATAGAGTTCCTAATTTGGGGGATAATTTCACTGAATGATATGTATAGATACAATATGAAAATATAAAACAAATGAATCTGTCCACAAAAATAAATAAATATAATTTGATGCCAAATAAATGTATCCTTCTTTTTCTTTTCTTCTTTCTTCTTTTTAGGGCACTCCTGCAGCACATGGAAGTTTCCGGGCTAGGGTCAAATCAGAGCTGCAACTGCCGACATATGCTACAGCTGAAGCAACTCCAGATCTGAGCTATATCCATGATCTACACTGCAGCTTGTGGCAACACCGGATCCTTAACCCACTGAGCAAGGCCAGGGATAGAACCTGCATCCTCATGGATACTAGTCAGGGTCTTAACTCGCTGAGCCACAATGGAAACTCCTTAATAAGTATAAGAATATTAAGACCAAATTACCAAATAGCTGTAATCTTTGGTTATTGGCATTTGGTAACTTTGTAATTATTTTTCCTGAGTAGGATTTATGTACATACCGTAAAACATCCTAATTTTCTTTGAGGTTTTAATTCATTTTTTCCCAGAATTTGACATATTTGTGTTAGAATGAAAGAATTTCTGATCTTGAAAATGTGTTCAAGTTTCTTAGTTTATAACTATAGTCAAATTTGAAGTGGCCAGTGTTGATTTTTAAACTTGACTAGATAATTACATTTTCTCACTGATATTAAGAGTTTATTTGATCAGAGGGTAGCTATTTCATTTTTGTTCTGGTTGAAAGATCATTTACTATCAACCTTCTACAACATCCGTTGAAACACACGTTCTTCAGGTAAACAGCAGACTAATTTTAAAAAAACAAGGAAAATACATAAACACACAATGTAATTCTCCTATACATTCATTTTAACATATTTCTCAAACTAGTTTACTTGAGAAATTATAAATAATATACTCCTGTTTCTACAGCAGAATGTTTAGTGTGTGTGCATGTGTGTGTATATGTGTATATATATAAAATAAAACTATGTAATAATAATAAAAAAGGAGACTGGACCAAGATGGTAGAGTAGGAAGACCCTGAGCTCACCTCCTTCCATGGGCATTAAAACAAAACAACTATTAACAGAGCAACTATTGATGAGAAAGATTAGAAGACTAGCAGAAAATATCTTCTACAACTAAAGATACAAAGAAAGAACAATAATTATATGAGTAGAAGGGGTGGAGTCAAGGTAAAGTCAAAACCCATACCTATGTGTGGATAACCCACAAACAGGAAGATAATTACAACTGCAGAGGTTCTCCCCAAGGAGCAGTGGGTCCAAGCCTCTCATCAGGCTCCCTAGCCCAAATGTTCCACACTGATAAGACAAGCCACCAGAATATTTGCTTTTGAAGGCCAGTGGGTCTTAATTTCCAGAGAACCAGAGGGCTCTGGGAAACAGACTTCACTGTTACAAAATGCACACAAAATCTCACATATTCTGGGCCTGCTGATCTTTGAGAGCCTCTTGGAGAAGCAGGAGGCAAGAGTTGCTCACCTTAGGACACAGACACTAATGACAGCCATTTGGGGGAGCAAAAGTAGGCCCACACCAGCCTCAAGACCCCCTGACATAAACTCAACCCATCAGGTTGGTTGGGCAGACACACCAACTCTGGAATCCCCAAAGCCCTGAAGCCAGAGACTCTGGGACCTGGCTTCACTAACCAGATGGCTAGCCCCAGCCCCAGGACTAGCCTCATATTCCAGTGCGCAGGCCACCCCCAGCACCCCTAGGTCATGACCCCACTGATCCTAGATAGACACCAGTCCCAGGATCAATTCAGCCACACAACCTGTCATAGAAGAATCCAGCCAACCAACCATTAATAGGTCAATACTGGCTTTGAGACAACTTAGAATCCTCAGCCAGCTGCTCCTGGATCCAGCCCTATCCATGAACAATCCAACACCAGCTCTGAGATTCCCTAGACCCTGCAGTCATAGACCCTAGGAGCTGGCTCTGCTAACCATTGAGCAGGCCCAGCCCTGGGATCCCTTGGGCCCCAATCCTCCCTCTAGCAGGCAGATACAAGCACTGGGACAACTTGAGCCTTAGAGCCAATAACCCTGGGATTTATTCCTATCCACTAAAAGCTGACCTCAGATCCAAAACCCACTTGGACAGCTCAGCCTGACACATTGGAATCCAGCTCCACTTCTCAGTGGGTCAGCACCAGCTTTGGCACAACTTAGAAACTGTAGTCAGCTATGTCAGAGACTGGCTCTACCCACCAGCAGGCCAACACCAAATCTGGGAACCCTAGCCACAGAACCACCCAGTCCAGCACCCAGCTTTGCACACATGTGAGTGAGCACTAGCCGTGGGATGGGACATCTCAAGAGTCTACAACCATCTGCCTCATGACATAGTGCCACCAACCAGTAACCAGCAGCCTCCACACAAGGCAGACAGAGCTTGATAACCAACCAGACTAGGGGCCAACCACACCTACCAGACTGCCCATAGTTTTCAGCCTGCCACAACAGAAGGACAGAGAACATATTCAAAGACTTAACAGCTGAAGACTTCATTAACTTGGGAATGGAAACAGGCATCCAATTATAGGAAATACAGAGAGTGTCAAACCGGATCAAACCAAAGAGGATCACACCAATACACATTTCAATTAAAACAGCAAAAAGTAAAGATAAAGAGAATATATTAAAATTAGCAAAGGAAAAGCAAAAAGATACATATATACAAAGGAATTCCCATAAGACTAAGAGCTAACTTTTCAGCAGAAACTCTACAGGCCAGAAGAGAGTGGCATAATGTACTTAAAATGATGAAAAGGAAAAATCTACAACCAAGACTACTCTACCCAGCAAGGCTTTCATCTGGATTAGAGGGAAGAGATCAAAAAGCCAAAAGGATTCAGCACTACCAAACTGGTTTTAGATGAAGTATTAAAGGGACAACTCTAAGCAAAAAAGAAAAGGCCTCAACTAGAAAAATGAGTATTACAAAGAGAAAGAAGTAATTGGTAAAGGCAAATAAACAGTAAAGGGAGAAAATAAACCATGTTCATAGCTAGTAGGAAGGTTAAAAGACAAAAGTAGTAAAATCAGCTATATCTGCCACAAGTAGCTAAGAATATACACAAAACAAAAAATGTAAAACATGATGCCAAAAACAGTAATCACTGGGAGAGGGGAGTGAAAATTAGGGTTCTTAAAATGCATCTGAAATTTAGAGATCAGCAACATTAAATAATCACATATATATTGAGGGAGAGATTGATATATATAAAGCTTATAGCAACCACAAACCAAAAACTTGTAATAGATATACACACACAAATGAGAAAGGAAATCCTAACATAACACTAAAGATAGTTATCAAGTCTCAGGGGAAGAGAAAGACAAAGAAACAATAAAATGAACTACAAAAATAAACCAAAAAATTATATTACATACCTATCAACAATTACCTTAAATGCACATGGACTAAATACTCCAATAAAAAGAAACATAATTAAATGGACACAAAAAAATGACCCATCAATAGAGCTGCATACAAGAGACTTACTTCAGATGTAAATAAACACATAGAAGGTAAGAGAGTGGATTGAAATGGGTATTCCATGCAAAAGGAGATGAAAAGCAGGGTAAAGTAACAATACATATATTAGAAAAAAAACAAACTTTAAAACAAAGATCTAATAGGAAATAAAGATGGATATTACATAATGATCAAGGTATCGATCCAAAAATAAAATATAGATTGTAAATACATATACACCTAACACAGGATCACTAAACACATAAAGCAAATATTAACAGACATAAAATGAGAAATTGACAGTAACACACTAATAGTATGGTATTTTAATGTCCCACTTACATCAATGGACACATCATCCAGATAGAAAATTAATAAGGAAACACAGGGCTTAAATGACATATCAGACCATATGGACTTAATAGATATACACAGAACATTCTATCTGAAAACAGTAGAATAAATATATACACATTCTTTTCAAGTGCCTATGGAACATTATCCAGGATAGATCATATCCTAGGCTATGAAAAAAGTCTCAGTAAATTTAAGAAAACTGAAATTGTATCAAGCATCTTTTACAACCCCATGAGACTAGAAATAAACTATAAGAAAAAAAATGCATAAAACACAAACCCATGGATGCTAAACAATATGCTACTAAACAACCAATGAATTACTGAAGAAATCAAGGAAGAGATTAAAAAATACAAGGAGACAAAAACGAAAATACAATTATCCAAAATTTATGGGATGCAGCAAAAGTAAATCTAAGAGGAAACTTTATAGAGATACAATCTTACCTGAGGAAACAATAAAAAAAAAAAAACACCTCACTTTGCACCTAATGGAACTAGACAAAGAAGAAAACCAAAAGCTGAAGTTAGTTAAAAGAAGTTAGTTAAAAGGATGAAATTGCAAGGATCAGAGTAGAAACGAATGAAATAAAGAATAAAAAACAACAGGAAAGATCAATGAAACTAAGAGCTGGTTCTTTGAAAAGATAAACAAAATTGATAAACGTTTAGCCAAACTCATCAAGAAAAAAAAAAGAGAAAAGGCCAAAATCAACAAATTCAGGAATGAAAAAGGAAATTTTACAACAAACACCAAAGAAATACAAAGAATTATAAGAGATTACTATGAACTATTGGATATAAAATTAATAACCTGAAAGGTATGGATAATTTCCCAAGACTAAACTAGGAAGAAATAGAAAATAGGAACAGACCAATTATCAGTAATGAAATTGAATTAGTAATTTAATAAACTCTCAACAAACAAAAGTCCAGGTCCAGATGCCTTTACAGACAAATTCTACCAAAATTTAGAGAAGAGTTGAAATCATTCTTCTCAAATTTTTCCCAAAAATTGCAGAGGAAGGAATGACTCTGAACTCATTCTACAAGGTCAGCATCACCCTGACAACAAAACCAGATACAGATATCACTGAACAAGAAATTACAGGCCAATATCACTGATGAACAAGAATGCAAAAAATTAGCAACAAATTATTAGAAAACTGAATTCAACAATATATTAGAAGGATCATATACCATCCTAGAGTGGAATTTATCTCAGGAATACACGGATGGTCCAGTATCTGCAAATAAACCAATGTGAAAATATCACATTAACAAATTGAAGAATAAAAACCATATGATACCCTCAATGGACAATAGAAAAAGATTCTGACAAAATTCAACATCCATCTATGATGAAAACTCTAAATAAAGTGGTTATAAAGGGAACTAACTCCACATAGTAAATGTCACATATGAAAAACCCACAGTTATCATAATGGAGAAAAACTGAAAGCATTTCCTCCAAGATCAGCAACAGGACAAGAGCATTCACTCTCACCACTTCTATTCAACATATTATTGAAAGTCCCAGTCACAGCAATCAGACAACAAAAAAAATAAAGAGCATCCAAACTGGAAAGAAAGAACTGGCACTGTTTGCTGATGACATGATACTATACATAGAAAATCCTCAAAGCACCACCTCAAAACACTACAACTCATCGATGAAAGGTTAAATTTGTAATACACAAAAGTAATTTGCAAAAATCTGCTGAATTTCTATACACTATACACAAAATAAGAGAGAAATTAAGGAAACAATCTCATTTACCGTTGCATCAAAAATAAAATACCTAGGAATAAATCTAACTATGGAAGTAAAAGAAAGACAATGTACTTGAAATAAGACATTGATGAAAGAAGTTGAAGATGACCCAAACAGATTGAAATATGCATCATGTTCATGGACTGAAAATATCAACACCGTTAAAGTGACCATATTACCCAAAGCAACCTCCATATTCAGTGCTATCTCTATGAAATATCTATGGCATTTTTTCACAGAACGAGAACAAATAACTCTAAAATTTGAATGAAAAGATAAAGGACCCTGAATAGCCAAAACACTCTTGAGAAATTAGAACAGAGCTAGAGGAAACCTGCTCCCTGACATCAGACTACACTAGAAAGTTACAGTGATCTAAACAGTATGGTACTGGCAGAAAACCAGACACATCAAGCAACGAAACGGAAGAGAGAACAGAGAAATAAACCCAGACATTTATGGTCATTTAATCTATAATAAATGTTGCAAGGATATACAATGGAGAAAAGACAGTCTCTTCAGTATGTGATGCTAGGAAAACTGAATAGTTACATATAAAATAATGAAATCAGAAAATTTTCTTACAGCATATACAAAAATAGACCCTAAATGGCTTAAAGACTAAATGCAAGACCATATATACAAAATTCCAAAAGGAAAACATAGGACACTCTTCGATATAAATCACAGCAATATTTTTTTGTCTCCTCAAGCAAAGGAAATGAAAGCAAAAATAAACCAATGGTACCTAATTAAAATTAATATCTTCTGCACACCAAAGGAAACCATCAACAAGATGAATGGGAGGAATATCTGCAAATGAGGTCTAATATCCAACATATGTAGACAGCTCATACAACTCAACATTAAAAAAACCAAACACCTCAATTAAAAAATGGGCAGAAAACCTGAAGAGATATTTTTGCAAAGAGATACGCAGATGGCCAACTAGCCCATGAAAAGATGCTCAACATTGCAATCATCAGGGAAATGCAAGTCAAAACCATGAGATATCACCTCTCACCTGTCAGAATAACTATCATTAATAGTTACTATAAATAGTAAATGTTGGCAAGGATGTGGACTAATGGGAACCCTTGTACACTGCGGGAATGTAAGTTGATGAAGCCACCAAGGAAAACGGTACAAAGTTTCCTCAAAAAATAAAAAATATAATTCTACTTCTGGATGTGTATCCAAAGAACTTGAAAACACTAATTCAAAAAGCTATATGTACCCAAATGTTCACAGATGAATGACTTACAATAGCCAAGATATGTAAGTAACCTAAGTGTCTAATGAGCACATCAATGAATAAAGAGGAAGTGGTGTGTATGTATACACGTATATATACAGTATATATAAACACATACAATGGAATATTACCCAGCCATAAAAAGAATGCACTTTGTCCATTTGCAACAACATGGATGGACATGGAGAGTATCATATTTAGTTTAATATAAGTCATAAAATGACAAATATGGTATGATATCACATATGCAGAATCTAAAAAATAAAACGAATGAATACAACAAAACAGAAACAAACTCACAGAGAGAATAAACATGTGGTTACTAGTGGAGAGAGGGAAGAGAGAAGAGGCAAGACAGGGATAGGAGAGGCAAGACAAAGGTAGGTAATTAAAAGGAAAAATCTACTATGTATAAAATAATCCATAAGGATACAGTACAAGGAATATCACCAATACGTTATAACTTTAATGAAGTATCTATAAAAATTTTAATCACTGTTGTACACCTGAAACTAATACAATATTGTAAAATAGCTCCACTTCAATAAAAAAAAAAAATTAAGGGTCAAAGCAAAAGCATTCTCTACATTTCCCACTAATTTCTGGTCAACATATCTTAAGTTCCCCTGGCTGTTCTAGAGATCCTAAAAGCATGACTCTTTTAAATGTCTCCATCCAGTCTAGAAGAAAAATTAGGACATTCATCTTCCACATTAACTGCTTTTGTCTGTGTCCCTTGCCAGTTCCAAATTGAGCAACACACTTGAATTCTAGAATCAAAGAGTTTTTTAACTACAAGTGTTTTGATTTCTTTTCCATAACGGACAGAGTGTTGTGCATGGAAACACATTGGCAGCTATGTGGTTTAATCTATTTCTACAACCCAAATGGACAAACAGTTTTAACCAAATAAGTATTTCCAAGTGAACATAAAGTAGATGGCTTGCCAGAGCTCAAATTCTGTCAAATGAGGCTCTTCTATGAATTATTACCCACACTCTTGATTGAATAGGTCTAAAAAAAAAGAAAGAAAGAAAATAAAAATATGTCTGATTTGTATTTCTGATTAGAAAAATCTGAAATCTCCCTTTCTGTAGTGATGTCTTTAGTATGCAAGTGAAATGAGAGGCTGAGGATTGAAGTTCCAGGGGAAAAGAAAAAGCAGCATTGCCTGAGAACAATTATTTTACTAAAATGCCATCTCTTCTCTGAGGCCTTTCAGTGAGGCCCATGAATTAGTCCAGCTGCACAACCCCCTTATTTCCTGTCTAGTGCAAGGTGATCTGAGTTTGACTGCATTGCTCAGCACTTGATAAGCTCTAATTGTTTCCTGTATGTTCAGAATTCCATATTTAAAAAACTTCTATTTGTTTTTCCTGCTCTTTATTCATTTAATTAGACATCACGTAGCAACTTAAGCATTGAAGTATAAAGAATTCCTGGGAGAAACATATTCTATATTTCAGTCATCCTCTGGGCAGTTTTTCTGCTCCACTGACCTTCTTTTATTATACTGCCACTTGGAATGGAATAGCCACCACTTTTATTATACTGTCACTTGGAAAAGCACCACTACAGTGTTCTTGGCTTGCTATCTTACATGTACTATCTTGAATCTTCACCAAAAATTTGTACCAAGGAATTCAGTATGACTCTCATTGTACAAGTGAGAACAAAGGCTCATACTGTTTAACTAGTTAAATATCATGAAGCTCATAAGTAAAAAACTTAAACCTAAATGTATCTCTAAATGTTAATAGGCACAACATTTACCCCCTTCATAATCAGAGACAGAAAAGAAATCAACTATTATAGACTGGATACACTTCATTGTTTTAGACTGAGTCCCCTGCATTGGAGTGTTGGAATGTAACACTTTCCAGCATCGCTCTGCAATTGCTGACTTTAAAAGACATCTCAGAAACATAAAACCCACTTGCAAGTACAGTTTATGCTATCCCATCTTTCATGCCAGAGAGTACAGTGACCCACACATGATTTGTCCCATTTCCTAAAGGTGAGATTAATTTGAGTAGAGACAAAAAGAAATCCTGAAGGGGAAAAATAACCACCACCGCAAAACAAACCAGGCCACTTAATCTGAATTTAGAGGTTCCGGCTAGCTCAAACAGCTAATAAAGAAAATGGGAAGAATACAATTTGCAGCAATTTCGCAAAAGAGGGGAAAAAACCTTACTTTACAAATAGCTATGGCTTCATATCTAGCCAAGCAAGCAGCAAGGCAGAGGCAGATAATAATGTGATTACTCTGGTAATGATATGCATTAGATACATTATGGGAAACAATAATGCTCCCTACTGAATGCAGTCAATCCAGTTATTGATTTTCCTTAATGTTAAAAGCGCTACTCTAAAACTGGAAAGAGATATCCTTTATTTATTCTCTTTCTCTTTCAGTTTCCAAGTCCATAGATCCTTTGATGCAGAGAAGTATACCAAGATAATGGAGTAATGTATATCTAATCTGACACCTGCTGGGCCAGGCTAATGTTTCAGATAAAAACTGCTAGGATTCTGCTGCTCATGGAGAAAGCAATGTGTGATAGGAAGAAAAGAAATCTGAACTTTCATTTCATTTTTGTCTAGTTTTGTTTTCTAAAACACCCTTGCAGACTAAGCATATTTTTCTTTCAAATCATAATGGAACATATTGATAAGTCCACAGATCGGGTGAAGCATCGGGAGCTGGTGTCAGAGGGGATGTCTACATTAAAATGTTTTCTCCAGAATACAGATTTCAGCTGTTTAAGCTTTCGATACATTATCATTGTATAGAAAATAGGTACATATGTCCCTGGATATAGTTCCTTCTTTTGTCTTTTACAGCTACAGTTTAAATCACTTCCTCCCCCTACACACACATACTCCTATGCTACCTTGCCCACATCTTGCACTTCATGACTCCTCTTAAATGAACATTCAGTAGCGATATCTGCATATTTCTAATGAATATCAGAAAGAGTATTTCAATAAATACAATTTGGAAAATCTTAACTCTCCTTTTCATTTCACAAAATACAGGATTTTTAATCTTTATTAGACACACTGCCTTTGTCAAGTGAATAATTAAGTAAAATAATAGTTATGTCAAAAGTTCCTTTTATGACTGATCTGTTCAATTAGAAAAATCACACAATGTATTTGTACCCATCCTTTGCCTGATGCCTGATACTCATATCCCTCATTCACCTCATGTCTCCACTACTTCTTTTTTTTTTTTTAAACTCTAGAGGAGAGTAAGCAGCTTTCTTCTTTTCATTTTCACTTGGGCAATTTCATTTAAACTGCCCCCAGAGGATCTGAAACAGCATGTCCAAGGCAAAAGACCTAAGATCTGTAACACAGAAACTAAAAAACATCCCAATATCCTCCTCAGTTTAATCAATGGAAATGATATGTGCATTTCTAATGAATCTTTCCTTGCATTTTAAGAGTAAAGAGTCAAAACTAAAAGGTAATTCAATTGTATCAATCTACCCAAAACAAGGTCTTCTCTGGGTATCTTAAAATTAGTAAGATGAGAAAATTGCTTAATTTTTAAAGATCTTTTCACATGAAAAATTTTCATTTATTATATTGCTTACTTGGCCTAAAGCCATGTAGGTGAATAGAGTAAAATATTTTGGCCTGGTATAGAAAAGCAAACAACATCATGAATTAACTATTCAGTTTTTCTAAATGGCTCTAAGCCCGGTTAAGATTATTTCTTCCAAATTTTAATAAGGAGGTGTGATGTATAAAGCACTTAGGGTGAGAAATAATTCCTTTTATCCTTATTTTCCTCTTCTACCCAATAAACTTTTGGGAGATATTAATTCAGATAACTTGTTATATAAATGATTGTCTATGGAGAATCTTTTTTAATGTGTTCTCCCTTTCACTTTACACTTGAACATTCTCTTCCAAAGAGCTTACTGCGCCCTCTTCTTTGGCTTAAAGAATTTTGAGACCTTTTATTTATGTAACCTGAATGGGCCAAAAAGGCTTTTCCATCTAGTTTCTTGAAAATCTGCCAAATCTTATGCTATAGATATTAGAAGGCCTTTAAGTTATTACAAGAGGCCTTTAAGTCAATATGTTTAGCAAAGGTTATCTGCATCCTGAATATAGTATATGTCCTACACACATACAATCTATTTTTTAATTATGCAGTACAAAATAGAAACTGATTTCAAAAGCTAACAAATGAACAGCGGTTTTTGGTCCCAATTTTGCCTTGGCTGAAAAAAATTACTAGCAGTCTGAAAAAATTTCTATTACAAAAAATCTGAAATGTTTAGTGAATAACTGCCCAAGTTGTAACATATCGATAAGAACTGGAAACCATAAACCTTTCAACAGAAAGTGCCAATGGTAACATATACATATGAATTATTTCTGGTTATTCCTTGTTCATGCTTAAAATTATTGTGAAAATGGATAAATAAAACCTAACCCTAAGTTATTTTCATCTAGAAAACAATATAATGATTTCATTAAAAAGAGTTATTAATTTCTTTGGTAAATTGATGAGTATAAATACAGCATTTTGTATTTGAAAGACTTTTATATCTTTAACATCTGTTTCACAGCTTTCACTGTACTGGATTTTATAAGATATCTTTTTTTTTTATCTTTTTTTTTCTTTTTTATTTTAAGGGCCGCACCTGTGGCACATGGAAGTTCTCAGGCTAGGGGTCAAATTGAAGCTGCAGCTGCCAGCTATGTCACAGCCACAGCAACATGGGATCTGAGCACATCTACGGCCTAGACCACAGCTCACAGCAATACCAGATCCTTAACCCACTAAGCAAAGCAAGGGATCCAACTCACATCATCAGGGGTACTAGTCAGGTTCATAACCCGATGAACCACAATGGGAACTCCACAAGAGAGTCTCAGTCTGTAAAATTAGATTAGCCTTGGTTTCTTAATCTGTAAAGTAATATCAATATCTATTTTTCAAATGGATACAGGATTTAATTTATGCAAATTATTTGTAACAATGCATGCCCAGTAGTAGGCATTCATAAATTAGAATTTCTTCCACTAAACTTCATAACTCCTAAGCAAAAATAAAATTGCTATCAGCTCTTACTCACGACTGAGAAAAATAAAATGAAAAAATAACTGACAGATTTTCCATGTTAACACAGTGCATAAAGACTGGAACCCAGGTATTCCGCTCCTTGTCTAATTTATTCACTCATTTACAACCATATATCCATAGATTTGGGGGATATATCAATAAACAAAGCAGACAAAGTTACAGCTCTCATGGAACCTATGTTTCAATGAGGAAAAAATAATCAAGCATATCTGCAAATAAAGCAAACTAAAGTATGAAAATTGATGAAGTTGGGTCATTTTACATTAGATTTTGGGAGTAAGCCTCGATAAAATATATTTGAGCACCCCTCTGAAGGAAATAAGGGAATCAGGCATGTGGATATCTAGAAGGTCATTCCAAGGATGATTGGTGTGTTCTAGGCACAGCAAGGCAGTCAGTGGGTCTATAGCAGGAAAATCAGATCAGAAGAGTCTGAGCAGAGAACAGATTAATTTAGTGCCCAGTAGCCTTTTGTTCTTACCATGCTGCCGTCTGCCCTTCAGTAATCAGTGTAGTTTTTACTGTGCACAGGAACTGTTTTCTGGTATTCCCTTCTTTTGCCTTACCGTTAATTAGCAGGCTTTGTCAATGCTCCAACAATGATGTAAAATTTGAAGTTTACAATGCATCTCCAAATACGATACCTGTCAGTCATCACAGTGACAGCGTTGTCAATCACACCTCATAGATGAGGGAATGGAGACAAGCACTAGCTGGCTTCTACAGAGCCATAACTTCATAAAGCAATATGCTTTATTTTGAAATGCCAATCCTATTGTTCCACGAGGTCTCTACCCCGCCATTCTACTTCTCAATACACTCTTAGAATAAAAGTTCCATTTAGAGTCTTCTGTTAGTAGGAAGGTTTAGTTCAGAAAGAGGTAATATCTCAAAACCACAAATGCACTTAAATGTAACATATGTGAAATATTATGTGTCAAGATGCTGAGAGGAATAGAATTTGCTCAGAAAAGAAAATAAACTATTTACTAGAGCTAGGTTTTCAACAGAAAATATTCAAGTGTAAGTCTGCGTAAAAATGTAGCCCATTACATGGAGTGGATGTGGTTCTTTTTTTTAAGTTTAATGAATACGATTCTTAATTTTGTATATACACATAGAGAGGAGGGAAATAAATCCCATTAAAAACTAAATAAAACTCCCCACCTAATTTCAGTATATCAAGTTTGTCTCAAATTGCTTTAAAAGTACATTTTATAAAATATCTCCAGTAACTTGACCATACATTACTATCACATCTTTCTGATTTACCACTAAATCACATAATAGCAAGGCAGTAAAGATAATTGTTCCTCAACTCCAACCTAAAGTTAGAAAAGTTGGGTGAGTGACATAAATTACGGGAACTTCCATAAATATTTTGCCCATAGCCAGAAAACATTCAAGTTTTGTCTACTGCAGAAATAATCTACATGCTGGCCAGCCATCACACTTAATTAAATTTGTAAGGGTCACATCAGAGGTAAAGAATATTATCCACATGGGTAATGCAATAGGAATACTAATTCACTCAAAGGGGTCTCAGTTGCCCTTTCAGCTTCACC
Source organism: Catagonus wagneri (assembly GCA_004024745.2). Lineage (NCBI taxonomy): Eukaryota > Metazoa > Chordata > Mammalia > Artiodactyla > Tayassuidae > Catagonus > Catagonus wagneri. The sequence continues at coordinate 5,196,989 of PVHT021183526.1, read as the reverse complement.
CTTTCTTATAGAAATTCTTATTGTCAGAATAAAAATACCAAGCTAAGCAGATCTACTAACTCATACCCTTGTTTAATCCCAATTTGAATGTCTCATAAAATCATCCATTAATATGGGCAATAAGTATTTCTACTGAGGCTTCATCCATCTGTTCTCATTCAAATAAAGGAGGATCTTGTTTGTATACAGGAAAAAACTGTCTCAAGGAAATGTGCCTTTGCCATTTGCTCACCACAATAATATTCAGAGTCGAGTCATTTTTGTGTTCTTCACTTATAGGGCATGAGCTACTGACTTAAATATCACAACTATTAAAGATAAAAATACTTGTCAAAATTCACCACTATACTCTTGGTAATTCCTTCAAGCAGGTTGCCCTTTTATATTACCTTCTTCCCATCAACCCATCAACCAGCTACAGACAAGCTGGTTCTTGATGTTTAAATCTCAGATTCTACCATGGACTAAGACTGATCATGAGCTTCTAATAAACAGATTAAGCTCACATATATCTTGAAACTGTTAACATTTGCCAATTGATTATTAATGTGCTAGAATTCTTCTGACTTGCTTGATGTCTTAAGCAGAAAGTCAATGGAAAGGAACACAGAACTTTGGAAATAAGTAGGTATCAGCTAAAGTTTTGAATCTTACTAATTGTGTGAAAATATGCAGGTAGTTCGATCTCACTGAGCCTCAGTTTCCTTTATGGTAACATGCTGATAATATTCCCTACCTCGTGACATTATTTTTGGTTCAAATGAGATAATGCATAGAAAGTGTTCGTAAGTATATAAGTATATTTAAGTATTATGAACAGACGTATATGAGTGTTGTAATATATGCACGTGTATGTACATGCCCTTCAATTTCCCTTGGATACATATCCTCTATAAACACCAAATAACCTTAGGTCCACAAACTCCAAATGAATCGATTCGATAGAATCCTAAATCATTAAAGCTAATCATATCAGTGGATTCAAAAAGTTACTGTATCTGCCAGCTATTTTGTCATTAAGTACTACATGCATTAAAAAATTTGGTTTAGTTTGATCTCTTATCTTTGACCTGTGTCATTTAGAACACTGACTTCCATCCCATACCATTCATAGAAAAATCATGTCCTAGGTCCAAATTAATGTGACAATAAACATAAATTAAGAATCAATTTTACACAGGACAGTGTTAAATGCTTAAGAATGGAGAAAATTTAAGAAAACATTTCCTGCTAAAAGATAAGTACCTCTACTTTGCAATTGTTGTGTACTTACCCTACACCATATTACTAATTGCATATAAACAAATGCTTATCAAAATTCACCACCCAAGCTCCTTCATATTGATTTGAAACCTGTGCTTCAATAATAAAACAACAAATAGTATAATTAACCTGGTTTAGGGGAATGACAAATACCTTGATACAGAAAATTATGGGCTCCACTATTCTACTCCTCTGGACCTCAATTCACCCATTTGGAAAATGATGAGTTTTTGGAATATCCAATTTATCTTATAATTATTTTCCCCAAGTTTCAAATATTACTTTAATTAAAAATTAAATTTGTTAGCTCTTAGCTAGTTAAATGTTTTACTTATCTCAATCAAATACATTGACTGGCTGCGATGTTTCCTGAAAATACTTTTTTTCTGGAGGTAATCATATAGCTACTTTATCAAAAATTCATGAAAACTCATTAAAACTTAAGGAAATCAATTAAAATTGGAAAGAAGGGCAATACAAGACTTTTCTAGAAAAATATTCAAGATAAATATGTTGATATATTTCCTATCAAAGTGTGTTAGGAAACACGAGTGCTTGCTCACACACACACTTTTTTTTCCTAAATGGTTATAAGCATAACTACGAAAGATTTCTTAAAATTCACTTTATGATCATCTCTAATATTGGGAGTTGAAATGGGAAATGTTTGCTGGGGATTTTCTCTGTCAGGATAAAAAAATACTGAACACATTTTAAATATAACTAAGTCTGCTAGAATTTGTTTTGGATTGCCATTCAGATAAAAGATGTGCTAGAATTACTTACTCTTTTTCATTTTCAGAAAAGACAATACAAAATCCAACTACAAAGTTGAGGGTATCTAGCCAAGAGTAACTTCTTGTTTTTGTTGGGTTTTTTTGTCTTTTTAGGGTCACACCAGCAGCATATGGAGGTTCCCAAGCTAGGGGTCCAACCGCAGCTGCCAGTTTTCACCACAGTCACAGCAACACAGGATCCGAGCCATATCTGCAACCTACACTGCAGCTCACAGCAACACCAGATCCTTAATCCACTGAACAAGGTCAGGGATTGAACCCACGCCCTCACGGATACTCATTAACCACTGAGCCACAACGGGAACTCCAAGATTAACTTCTATTTAAAGACATTCTTCCCTAACTAGTAAATGTACCACATACACACACACCATATATATGCCTCAAAATTGAGAAAATGAGAAAAGAAAAAGAGAGAATGCGAGAAAGTGCTGTCATGTGCATGTGTGTGTGTGTGTGTGTGTGTGTGTGTGTTTGTGTGTGTAGGAAGTGTGTCTGGCTGGTGGTAAACATAAGGAAAAGATAAAATGGCCATAAAAAAAGTCTTTACTCATATGCCTTGGGTAGAGTGACTATTTCATTATACTTGCAATTGTCATTTCAAAGCCCTGTCTCTAGTTTCTTATGGCTCTGCTAGCTCTGTGATGTAACTAGATGGAGATCATTCTACTGTGACCAAGTTACATCTCAATACAGAACCCTCATTTTTCATGTCTCCTGCTTAAAAATAAATAGCAAGTTCCAGAGAAAGACATGAAGTTAACTGATATGAACCTAAACTAGAACAGTGGCATTTTCAGAAACGAAATGAACAGCTCTCAAAGGATTCATATCTTAAATTTTTATCTGCAAAGAGCTTTCTAAAATCTTGCTCTTTGAGATATGAACCAGTTTTTATCTCCCAAGGTAGGTCAGCACTAAGTTTTTGTGCTGCTGATTTCATGGCTATTTGGGGGGCAAGAATTATTTTCTTCTGAATTTCTCACCTAATAGCTAAATTTCCTGCCTCGCACATGAATATCTGTGTTCAAGATTTTTACATCCAACAAGTAAAATTTCAGAAGCCAGGGATTGTATACCCTAATAATTCAGTAGAATCAAAATATTGAAAAGGAATGACACATAGGATATAATCAAATTGTAACTTTATTTTTTCCTCCCACTGTCCATTTTAAATGTATCCTGTGCGGAAAGCAGCTCTCCATACATTTTAATAATAGATAATTCTACCAAACTTTAACTTATAAAGTTTGCCTTGCTTCAGTAATTAAATATGTCCAAGTTATGAACACTTTAATCATTTTTCACTTATTTTCTTTCTCTGTAGTTGGTAGCCAGCTGGCCTTCAGGGAGAAGGTATAGTTGGCTGACTCCTGCTCTCTTTCTCCGCTTTGCTTTTCCATTTCCTCCTTAAATCCACTACGGCTTTTTAAAGGTCACTAACGTCAAAGAACATGGTGCAAGAGAAGTCTGAGCAGGAAAAGCCTTACTTGCTTGTTATCTGGGACAAGCAGATGGCAGAGTATGACTGTGCCTTCAGGAGTTTCCTCCAGTATCTCCTTTCCCACCTCTCTGGCCACTTCTCCACACTCAGCCCTGGTTCTAGGTTGTCCACAACCTACACTTGTTATTGGAGTGCTCTGACCCTCCCAGGAAGGGCTCCTGGGCAAGACTAAACTTTAGTTCACATTCTCTATTAAACTCAGGGTCAATCTTTCCTACTTTCATATTTATTAGCCCAGCCTAATTTGGCTTTGTCTCTCTCCAGTATGGTCAGTTAACCATCTCACAGGGTCCTTTAACTGCAGGAAATGCATATAAAGGCCTCTAAGATGTCCAGGCTGAAGCTCTATACCTTTCAAGGGAGGGAGTTGGTTTGCTCTCAACCCCTTGCTATAGGAAGGCTCTTGTCCCCAGAAGCATGAAAACTACCCTCATATACCAAATTTCATGACTTCTCTAAGATGGCCTCACACTTACTAGACAACCTGACAATTTTGTTGTTTTGGTGACTGAGCTGAAACTTTACCTTGTTACAGTTACACATGTAGGATAAGACACGATATCTGGAGAGTACAGTCTTTAAGATGTGTTCACCTTTGCCTGGCAAAGTAATAAAACTCCCACCCCCCAAAGACACAATATCTAACATATGCTTATTTCATGGTAGCTGCCATTACTACCATTACCACCGTCAATATAATACTTATTACCAAGAGAGAAGTGTATCCTACTCACCAATTTTTTGTTGTTGTTGTTTTTTGGCCTTTTTTAGGCCGCACCCACGGCATATGGAGATTCCCAGGCTAGGGGTCTAACAGGAGCTGTAGCCACCGGCCTTCACCACAGCCACAGAAACGTGGGATCTGAGCTGCGTCTGCAACCTACACCACAGCTCACGGCAATTCCAGATCCTTAACCCACTGCGCAAGGCCAGGGATCGAACCTGAAACCTCATGGTTCCTAGTCGGATTCTTTAACCACTGAGCCACGACGGGAACTCCTACTCACCAATTTTTAACTGCTAACTTATTATATTCAAATGTTTATAGCAGCTTTATTTATCATAGCCAAGAATGGTAAACAGTCCAGATGTCTATTACCAAGTAACTGGATAAACAAATTGTGGCATATTCCTACAATGAAATACCACTCACCAGCAATGAGGAATGAACTTTTTTTTATCTGCACCCATGGCATATACAAGTTCCAGGACAGAACCTGAGCCACAGCAGTAACCACACCAGATCCTTAACCACTAGGCCACCAAGGAACTCTAAAAATGAGCAATTGATATAAACAACAACATAGATGAATCTTAAAATAATTATGAATGATAAAAGCCATATTCAAAAAGAGATTCTATAGCTTATCATTTTGTTTATATAAAATTCTAGAATATGAAAAGCATTCAGAAAACAGATAAGGAGTTGCTTGGGAAAGTGGGTGATGGTAGAGAAGGGAAAGTGATAAGTATTACAAAAGTCACAGTGAAACTTTTGGGTTTAATAATTATATTTATTCTTTAGTCTCCCAAATGAACTATTTCAGTCCTGATTATGTTTATTCTTGATGGTAGTCACAGTTTTGTGTATATTTTTTAGAAAACTTAAAATTGCACACTTTAAAGTATGCTCAGTTTACAGTATGTAACACCTTGATAAAGATATTTGTAAAATATTTAACAACAAATGTGTGGGGCATCCTCTAAAAGGTATCAAAATACTATTGTGCTTTCATTAAATTCTCAGACAGGTTTATGTTTTACATCAGGCACTTGGTCTATCTCTTCATCGATCCAGACAGTCAAGATTCATATCTTGTAAAAGATTTGGCTTATTCAGTTTATTTACTTCTAGCCACTTTTATATATTTTATTGCTAATTTGAATATGACATTTTTAAAGATATTTTCTATCTGGTCTATGTATTATATATGACTATCACTGATGTGTGAATTTTAAATTTGCCATTTTGCTGGAAATTTACATAAATTATAATAGCTTTTCATTTGAGTCTTTCAGTTTTCAGAGTAATTTATTTGGAACTTTTACCTTCCAGTATAGTTTATTTAGTGTTTTCATTAATTCTGTCATCATGGTGTTGCCAGTTTTTTTTAAATAATTTTGTTTTGTTTTGTTTTGTCTTTTTAGTGCTGCACCCACAGCATGTGGAGGTTCCCAGGATAGTGGTCGAATTGGAGCTGTAGCCACTGGCCTACACCACAGCCTCAGCCATGCCAGATCCAACCTGCATCTGCAACCTACACCACAGCTCATAGCAATGCTGGATCCTTAACCCACTGAGCGAGGCCAGGATCAAATCTGCGTCCTCATGGATGCTAGTCAGATTCTTTTCCGCTGAGCCACAAGGGGAACCCCTGTATTGCCAGATTTTAACCAAGAATCCTTTACTGTGTTTTTAACATCATAGTTATATTCCTACAGATAAGCTATAGAAGAAAAGTGATAAGTATCTACGCCATCGTACACTATTTTTAAGACCAAGTGTCTTAGTTCCCAAAAGTACCTCTCTGTTAGATGGATATTATAAACATTTCCTTGCACAAATCTATGAAAATTTGCAATGCTATTCTTAGCTATATATTTTTTAAAGAAATTTTAAGTAGCTTTTCATTTAGTTTTAAATTGGAGCACATTGTGTCAAAGAAAAAGTTTAGTTAGACTTGGTTTTAATAGAATCTATATTTTGGAGTCTTAGGATACAGCGAAACTAAGTAGAAGGTACAGAGACTTCCTATACGCGCCCTGTCTCAACACATGCATAGCCTCTCCCCATTATCAACATCCCCTACCAGAGTGCTGTGCTAACAAATGATGAACCTACATAGACATCATTGTCACCCAAAGCCCACAGTTCACATTAGGCTTCACTCTTGGTGCTGTTCAGATGTGCACACATGTATAATGCATAATGATAGGTATCCACAATTATAGCATCATAAAGAGTAGTTTCACCACCCTATAAATCCTCTCTACTTGCCTTTGTATCCTATTTATCTCCTACCCCCACACACCCCTAACCTCTAATGACCACTGATCCTTGTGCTGTCTGCATAGTTTTCCCTTACTAACAACAATTAAGAAATTGTATTTAAGGAAAGAATACGTTATATTTACTCTCAAAGCATTTTCAATATATTGCACATTTTTCTCCACTGAATATCCCTGTTCTATGAGTCAAAGGTAACAAAATCAAAAACCAAATTGGCCTTAAAATGATTAACTTATAAGTCTGAATTTCATGTTTTTTCTACCAATATCTGGGTGAACCATTAAATGTATGTCCTGGAGATGAACTGCCTAAATCTCAGACCCACCCCTTTAAGCAAGTTTTCTTACCTGATAAACCTATGTTTTTTTCATCATGTTTAAAATAGGCATAAAAATAGTATCTTCCTCACTGGAGTGTCATGAGGATGAAGTGAGACGACGTACAAAAAGTTCTTATCATAAAACTATATCACAGCATGTGCCTAGTAATTATTATATTTCTACTATCACATATTAAATGTATGGACAGTAATAATTATTTTGTAAATCCTGAGTCAGAGATTAGAAAAATGCGATGGTAAGTGCATTCATTAGCTTCAACTATGACTGTGGTCTATTTTTCTGGTGATCCTGGCTAGCAAGCATACAATTTTAAAATAGGATCATTTGAACATGTAATAAATTTACTACAGAATAAAGATTAATAGATAGTATGAAATAGAATTTTATTTTATGTTGCACAAATTTGTTATTTTCTGTGATAAGGTATTCAGCATTCCATTGCTACCAGAACACATTAATTGAATAGCAAATTCAAGCCTTTCAATGAGAACTTAAAAAATTTGAAACATATTGTAGTGTATTATAGAGGTGCTATCACATGTAGCCCCAAAAAGCCTGTGTCATTTGCGATAACTATTATATACAGACAAACAGATCCACCCACATATGAACATGGGCACACACAATGAAAGCCCAGAATAATTAAGGTGCTCAATGAAATTGAATAATTCAGATAATACTTCAGAATGCTACATTTGGAAGAAGGATGGTCAGCTCAACCTCAATCACTTCATTAATAAAACAGAGATAATATGACCTCATTGAGGGTTTTCTGTCAGGTACATGGCTTATAGTACATGCCTCTAGACTACACATTCCTAACTATTCTGAAGGCTCTGGTTCCATGCCTGCCTGCTCAGCAAGTAAAAGCAACCGGTGCAACATGATGTAGCATGTTCCTGACTAAGAACAAATTCCTACAAAACTTGTAATCATTTATACAGAAGATTATATACTTCTTGAATATGTGAATAAAGAATTTGATCCTATGTTTTAATTATAGAGAAACTAGATAAAAACTCTTGGAAAAAAATGTGGAGAATATTAGTCTGGTAACTCAACTTGGCACTGAATTCAAAACAGTCTATGTCTTAGAGTGGGATTGCTGGATCAAATGGTAATTCTATTTTTAGTTTTCTGAGGAATCTCCATACTGTTTTCCACAGTGGTTGCACCAATTTATATTCCCACCAACAGTGTAAGAGAGTTCCCTCTTCTCCACACCCTCTCCAGCACTTATTGTTTGTAGACTTTTTTTTTCCATTGCTTAATGAATTTTATTACAATTATAGGTGTACAAAAATCATCACAACTCTGTTTGATAGCATCTGCGTCCCAAAACCTCAGTGCATTCCCCCACCCCCTGTTTGTAGACTTTTTGATGATGGCCCATTCTGGCCAGTGTAAGGCGGTACCCCACAGTGGTTTTGATTTGCATTTCTGTAATAATTAGTGATGTCAAACATCTTTTCATGTGTTTTTTGCCATCTGTACCACCCCTGGGCTTCTATCAAGAGAAAGCCATGACTCGAAAAGACATGTGTACTCCAATGTTCATTGCAGCACTATATACAATAGCCAAGACACGGAAACAACCTAAATGTCCATCGACACAGGAGTGGATAAAGAAGATGTGGTACATATACACAATGGAATACTACTCAGACATTAAAAGGAAAGAAATAATGGCATTTGCAGCAACACGGATAGACCTAGAAATTATCATGCTAAGTGAAGTCAGTCAGACAGCCATACACCAATATATCATATGCTATCACTTACATGTGGAATCTAAAAAAGGACACAATGAACTTCTTTGTAGAACAGATACTGACTCACAGACTTTGAAAAGTTTATGGTTTCCAAATGAGACAGGTTGGGGTGTGGGTGGATGCACTGGGGGTTTGGGATGGAAATACTATAATTTGGTTGTGATGATTGTTATACAACTACAAATGTAATAAAATTTATTGAGTAAGAGAAAAAGTGCAACCATTAAAAAAAAAAAAAGTCTATGTCATGACAGGCCAGACTTTGCTAAAATAGGTGGGCTAATCAGAAGATCTAGGGAGTGAGCCAGAATGAGAAAAAAAACCTCTGTCCCATTGACTTCCTAATAAGAACACCACCTTTAATCAGAAGTTACCTCCTCAGTGAGGCCCTCCCTGACATCCTATATAAAATTGCACTTCTCTTTCCTTCATGACATATTTTCTTGCTTATGGTTATCAATTTTACTTTTTTAGGTTGTCATCTCTCTACTCCTACTAAAATGTGAGTTCTATTAAAGGCTTGGATTTCATGCTTTGTTCACCATTGTTTTCCTACTACCTACGACAAACCGGAGTTCCTCAGTATTGGTAAAATTAGTAATGAATCGTGACCCCAAAGGACTTGAGGGTGAGCCTAAGGGAGGTGAGGAAAGGAGCCATGAGACTTGACTTGTGCACACTCACAACTTTCTGTGCCCAGCTTCTAACTAAAACAGAAAAACCAAGTTCTGGCACTTTCAACACAAAGCTGATGGTATTTTCAAGAGAAACATGAATGGTATTTTCAAGAGAAACACGAATTTGCTCCTAAATTGAAAACAATGCATTTCATCAAGTCTTAATCCTAACTCCAGCCCCTTTTCTCTTGACAATCCTCAAACTCAGGGCAGGAACTCTACAACTGTCCTACTTCTGAATGTTGCCTTTATCATGGCCACTTGGAAGTTCCATATTATACTGGTTTAATACCAAGTCAGCTTTTCATTAATATCACTTTAAAATGCTTCGTAAGAAAGACACTTAAGGCTTTTAATACTTAAAGTCACTAAACTCTGGAACTAGCAGTGGTCTTGGAATTGGCATTCCATTTCCTCTTCCTAATCTCTGGAAACAGTATCTTAATTCTGTGGCTTTCTGCAGACTTTGAACTTCAACTGCCTCAGTCTTCATTTCAGATCTGACATTTACTAGACCTGTAACTTTACCCAAGTTACTTTACATTTCTGACCCTTGGTTCTCATGCCTCTAAAATAGGCAAGATAACAATTTTCCCTCTTGGAATTGCCCTTAGTGTAAAATAAGATAAAGCCCGTGAATCTCTTAGAATAATGATTGGCATCTGTGTGTGCTCAATAAATATTAGATATTGTTGTCATCAAATTTTAAATGGATGAAAGGTAATAACTTATTTTTTTCTACAGTCTGGGTAAACAGTAAGAGGAAAGCAGTTATAAATGTATGCATTAACTGCCTGACTCTGATTGCTGGCAGTTTCAGATAATCTTGATCAGCAAGCCTATAATTTAACAATGGAATAATTTGACCACAAGTTAAAGGTGTCTCAGTGGTATGAAAATTCACCCTTAATATTTTTCCTGAAATGTCTGCATCTAAGGAATATGATTTTCTTTCTCCTTTCCTCTCAGTCCCAAGTGTAAAGAAAGTAGGTGGGCAAAACCAGAGAGTGATCAGGGAATGCTAGGATGGTTAGGGAGACTTCTCTGTGGAAGGGCATGTCATACCAAGTTCTGTAAGGAACGATGGCCACCTCCCCCTGGGGAGAGGGAAAGAAAAAGGGCAGGGAATGAGCAAAGGAGGAGAGATTTAAATCCTTCTAAGAATCCCAAAGGCAATAATGTTTCTGGGTTCGGTGGGGTGGCAACAAAATCCTCCCCACCTTTCTTCAATCATGTGAAATATTCTAAAGATGAGTTTTGCCAACTCTTTCCTTTGTCTGATATGATAATAAACTGGTGAGAGATTTCCATGTTCAAGGCCCCATCTCTCAAATCATGCCATATTGGATAACTGGGAGAAAGACATCATGTCACCTTGTAAAATGGCATTCTATTCTTTAAAAAAGGAGCAGAGGTTCCTTGTTTCCACATTCCTCAAGGTCTAATCCTCCACACAAGCAAATGGTAAACACTTAGCATCAAGTCTGTTGCCTCTATGCCATCTGATTTCCCATCACCATGTGAAAAGTAGCAGCCCACCCACCTCAACTGCCTATTCCCACTACCCTGTTTTGTATTCCTTCAGGCACTTATTACTACCAGATATGTTATGTAATAATTTGGTTATGTTTACTTTCTACCTTCCCACACTAAAAGACTTCATAAGAGCATGGCTTTCTCTATTTTATTCGCTGTCCTCCTTCCAGCCCTTTAGAAGCATACCTGGTACACAGTAAGCATTCATTCCATACACATATAACCCAAATTGATAATTCCATGAAAAAGGAGAAAACTACTCCAATCTTTGTCTCCCTAAGAAAACAATTCTAAATAGTTCTACCAAAGATTCATTTTAGTATAAAATATAATAAAGCCAAGAGTAATGAAACTATTTAGAAGTTTTGAAATAATCAAAAATGCTAAACTACAGTGCACGGTTCCCTACTAATATCATTCAAATCACCGGTGGATAGAATTTAAAATTTCAAAGAACAGATTTTTAACAATTTAATCATCTTGCTTGCTTTCTTAGAACTGAAATACCCAATATTTAGAAACATCTGGAAAGTATATTAATCTCTCATTTGTACTTGAATAAATGAGATCATGCAAAGACAATGACTAGGACAACTATTACCATATTTTCTGTATTTTGAAAAAGGCATTTTTCTAGATTAATTATGGTAAATCATCACCAAGAAGAGCACCAATTTTTTTTCTACAACTTTCCTTTCCCAGAAAACACCAGTGGAAAACAAAGGCCAATTTGTCTTATAAAGCTCTGGATTGGCAGAAGGAACAACAGTTTTACCAAGATCCATCTCAACTTGCTTTTCTCAAAAGTCTCACACTCCAGAATCTGTTCTTTGTTGGTGCAGTGCGACTTAACACATGCAGCTCCATTAGCATTACAGTTAGTCCCACACACATCAACCCCCGGCTGTCAATCATACAGCAAATCCAATAAAAGACACTTGCTGAACACCTGAAAGGATGCACCAAAGATGTCCTCTACATCTCATTTTTCCCTTTTGTGCTCAAAAAGTCAATGGCCATAATAGACTCACTGCAACAAACACAGAGCAATGGGATCTGAGCTCATCTGACCTCTCCCAAGACACATCTTCAAGATTATTTGGGAGGTCTCTATTGATATTTTTATAAGTCATATGTTCCCAAATCATAAATGTTGGGCTAAATGGAGCTTAATAAGGGGCTTTTTCAAAGGAGTTGCTAAGACCCAGATTTGTCTTTGATATCCTCTTTGTTTTTATAAATATTAAATATTTCCACTGCAGGTTATACCACACTTCCTTTCTTCAAACAAACAAAAAACACCACCCACCACTCAGAAGAGCAACATTATATGGAGATGCCATATGGAAAAAACCCAAATCCTGTTCTCCACTAGCTGCTAGCAATAGCAAAGGAAAAAAATATGGCCTTAAAATTACATTTCTAATATCAGTCTTTTGAGGTTAAACTTAAAGCAAGACGTGAATGTAAACCATATAAAAGAGACCAATTCTGTGAGATGAATACTTCTAAAGAAAACAAGGATATGATCTCTACTTTGGCCAAGGAAACCAGACTTTACCATTGCCTACGTTACACATCTGCCACACAGTAATAATTCATTAAAGAAATGTTCAGAATGGAAATTCTAAACCTATGTAAACATAATATTCATTTTGTAGAATATACTTCAAGCATTCACCTTGAAATATATATTCAATGAAAGGCAGTATTCAAAGTATTCAATGGCAGTATTCAAAGACTTACAACTTAGGTTAAAATTCTTGGCTCTGTCATTTGCAAGCTTTGTAACCTTGGAAAATTGCCTAACCTCTCTGAATCAGCACTCTCACTATTAAAATGGAAAAAACAGTATTATCAAACTTCAAGCTCCAATGTCCATGAGAGAAGACACTCCATACGTGAGAAATTTTGCATTCATTACTTTGTCATTGCTAAGTCATTCTAAATAAAATTGAAGTATTTGAGAGAGAATAGTACACAAACAAGTGTTTGTGCATAAATATCCACACAAATGAAACACAAAGATGTGTATGTGTGTGTGTATGTGTGCGTACATGTAGTACATACATAAACATGTACCATGAGAGATATTTAAGGTCCCACTATATCCATAGGACCTAGGTTATTAAAATAGGAATAAATCACAAGTTTGTATGTAAAAGTCTCAAACTATGACTCTTTCAAAAACTAATCACTATAAATATTGAAAATTTTTAAAAATTAAACCTTTTACAATAATTTCAAAAAAAAAGTTATTTATTTCATGACTAGGAAAAATCATTGAGTCACTGAATATATATTTCAATCAGCATTTATTTCTATTAATCCGAGAACACTTCAAATTTGCTTTCTAGCAGCAAGTTCGGGATCAGGGAGTCTACTAAATCATCTCACCAGGCAATTTTCTCACTTTGTAAACCAGCGATTTAGCTCTTCATAATTCTTTGTCCTTTATTTTTTCCCTTCTCAACCCCCATCCTGGTAACCATTTTATTCAAAATCAGTGTACTTCCAGAACTCATTTACCATGGAGTAAACTCAGGAAAGCCATGAATCTCCAATATGGCTTGAACTCTGAGTACCAAAGTGCAAAACCAATTGGTGTATTTAAGCCCCACAACTGAAGTATGCAATCTCTGACTATGGTACTGGCCACCCTCTGTAATTAACTCAGTGTTGGTTGAGTTCCTGTGTTTGTCTTTCAACAGAAGGGGATATAATGCAATAGCTTGAAAAATGAAAGACCTTCTCATTTACACATGAAAAACCATCTTATGTGGTAGCTCCACGGGACTGTCTGCAGAGTTCTGTGTATATACTGCATTTAAGGGCTTAGATCTCTCTGCACCTGCTGTGTCACTACAGACCCCCACGAGTTTGAAGCCTGTTAGAGCAGGAGACTTTTCAGGCTGTGTCTACATGACGCCAATACAGTTGGTCAATTCAATTCATTTGATGAGGGAGAAAAAGTCAGTCACTCTAGCAGCAGAAAATTCATCAAGCCATTTCTTTGGTGTTGCGTAGACAAATAAACTGGTTACCTTCATTTTCCAATTTGCCAACTGTTCTTTGGGACTGGAGAGACCCAGCTCCAGGCTCATCATTAGTTTTAACCACACTAAATGCAGCAGTGAATCAAGTTTCCATTCTCAAAGCTGCCATCTGTTCAACTCCAGAGAAGAGATTTAGAAGATGCTACCTAGCTATAGCCTCACAGAGGCCTGAGGCAGCTTTTCCCAATGAAAAATGCAATACAGGTTACTGTTTTTGTGAGACTGCCCTTAAGAGACAAAGTACTTTGTGTATTACTATATCAAGAGATTTATGTCACTGACTAGTTGTTTATAATGGGTTTGTAGTGTTACTGAGCTGATAAAAGGACAGTAACCATTATCCAGTTAATAGAGTTATTAACTAGAGCCAAACTGGTTCAATAATCTGAAAGCAATGGTGAGTAGCTCAGAAATGTTTTGACCACCCACACACTGTGAAGGACTTTAAGGGTAGTCACCTAAATGGTCTACAGAAAGGCAGAAGACATTAATAATATAACACATAGCATATTTACATCTTATGCACTGGCTTGACTGTGAGCAACTTGGAGTATATATCTTTCTTGGAAGATTTCCTCTCAGCAGCCTCCCACTAGTATTATCAGCTCCTAGGAATATGGAACTTAGGCTTGGAAACTAACATATTAACAGCAGTGTACTATAATTTAATATAAAGGGTAAATACACATAATCATTTACATTTCACGTGGAGTTCCCACAGTGGCACAGCTAATTAAGGATATGGCATTGCCACAGCTGTGGTGTAAGTCACAGCTATGGCTTGGATTCGACCCCTGGTCTAGGAACTTCCATATGCCATAGATACAGTCATTAAACAAAAGTACTTGCATTACACAAAGGTATTTGATATTTGTGTAACAGAGTTTTACAATATATTTTATAATATATCTAAACTAATCACATTTTCTGCAAGAACTTATGTTTAAGATCTAACCACTTATTTCCATTAAATAAGATATTTTAAGTGTGCCCAGATATGCTATTGTTTATCATTACATAAGAGAGGAAAGAAATCAACAGTAAATATTTGTTTAAAAAATGAAGCAGCATTAAACTTACAGTTTGGATGGTTAATTATATAGTCCCATAACCATGGCAATGAGCCAAAACAGAAATTTCTAGGAAAGCAGTCTATTCCAAAAGGCAGAAGGCTAAACTAGTAAGACTTTCAAGGTCAGTAAATAACCAAGTTCTCTTCACATTTACAAGATTCGAAGAGCCAGTATGCTGCAGAATTTCCACATTAGAAGACTAAAGTTGTAAGCTGACTGAAGTTAGCTTTCAAACTGTAGTCTCTTATTTTGTTTTCAAGATACCACAGTTTGTTAAAACAAAACACCCTCGACTGGAAGTAACCTAGACGCGCGCGCGCGCGCGCGCGAGAGAGAGAGAGAGAGAGAGAGAGAGAGAGAGAGAGAGAGAGAGAGAGAGAGAGAGAGAGAGAGAGAGAGAGGGAGAGAGAGAGGGAGAGGGGAACACTGGCCAGATGGTATAACAAAGCAGCGCGTGCGTATACACACACACACACACAATGGACTTAAACAGCATTTCGAGGGATTTAACTGAGACATAAAAGAAGAAATTCTCACCAGTGAAGAACTGTTAAATGTTAGGATGGGTCACGTAGGAAAGAATAAATTTTCTTGTAAAAAGCAGATTTTAATTTGTCTAGTACAATCCTGCCAGAAGGTAAAAGGATGAATTCTCAGGGTCTTGCTAATTAATTTGCTTTAGCAAAACTGCCAAGTAACTCAGAAATATAAACACCTAATACTTATTAAATATGTGGTATTCTTCATTTTTAAATAGTTAACCTAAAAACCAAGTCTCTGTGTTCAATAAGCATGTATTCTTCAAGTGTGAAGGACGTGACAGGGGGACGGCTTTGTGATAGTCTAAATAAATGACTACTTAACAAAATGGATGCATATTTTATGCAGTGAAAGTACTAATAATTTGGTAGGTGCAAAGATCTAGGCTAAATACCAAACAGAGATGAAGTCTTCAGGAGGAAAGAATTATAGAGACTCTAACCAAGTACATGAATCAAGATTCCTTGTTGGACAATGAACTGAGTCATATATGTTGAGACCAATTTCCAGCATAGAAATGAATGGAAGGAGAAAGAGTGGGTGAGACTGATAACTGTCGGTTTATTTAGTCCTTAATTTTTCTAAGTATCAATAATGCCTGCCAATTCCTTTAACAGAACTGTAAAAGCTCTCCACAGTACTATATTCCACCAACATAAATTCTGTCAACTCTTTTGTTTCCCATTTCTCCTTCCCAGTAACCTCCGTCTAGTATTCCGCACTGATTCCTGTATGAGCTGCATAACCTTTCTTTCCGGGATTTCCTCACTCAGACATGTATTAGAACTCCTGCTTTCTCAGTCTAATCTGTTGTTATTGTTTCTCCCCAGTTGTAAGAAAGCTTATCTACAGAGGTTTTCTAATAAAAGATAACATGGAAAGTAAATTTCTGGAAATGTCTTTATTCCATCCTCAGAATGACTGAAAGGCTGGCTGCATAGAGAACTAAACATGGAAAATGCTTTATTCCAAAGTTTAAAAAATCATCTTCCAGCATCCAGTTTTGATATTGAGAAGTCTTAGGAGAGTCTCCTTAGGAGCCATCATGTGTAAGCCATTTTTCTAAGAAATCTAGATCCTTTTCTTTATTTCTGGTATTCGGACACTTTATATTGCCTTGGAGAGAGTGTTTTCTCAACCATTTTGCTATATGCTTCATGGGCCTTTTAATTCTAGGAATTCATATCGTCCACCTTTCTAAAAGAAGTCCTCTCTTATTTCTTTGATATTTACCACCACCTGATTCTTTGCAGCGTTTTCTTTTCCTAAACCCTTATTAGTTGAGTGTTGAACTTCATCTCTTTTTCTGTCAAAATTACATCATTTTTAACATTTAAATTTTTCAAACTATATTTTTAATTTCAAAGAACTTGTCCTCAGTTTGATTGTTTCTTTGATTTACATAATACTGTTCCTATTTGATGAGTATAACATTTTCTCTTATCTCACTAAGAGACCTAGAGTTTTAAGATGCATTCTTCCATTATCTTCATGGACTCTGTTTTCACTGAGTTTTATTTGGTTTTGTCTCCTTCTCTCACGTCGACATTTTTACCCAAATTTCTAGCGCCCCTCAATTATTTACACATAGAGTGAGAAATTTAAAAACTAATCTATAAAAACTAATTTAAACTCTGTATTTAGGCGGGGCACATGAATGACCGTTCTATAAGTTAATATAGTTTAAAGCCAGATTATCATAAGGAAATCCTCAAAGGTCTGATTATGGCAATGATAATCCTTCCACCACAAGAGTCAGACAAAGTAAAAGGAAGGACATTCTCATCATTAGATACACAAACGTTTACTTAAGCCTCCTATTTTCAGGAAGGAAACTCATCCTACTTCTGCTTTGCCTAGGATCACTGATTCAAAATCCCTTCAAGTCAGCTTCTCTAGAAAATAGACTTAATTCCTCCTTCACAGATGGGAAAGAAGTACCTGCCTGGCTGGTAGGGGTGGGACAGCACCTGATGTTTACAAAAATAAACAATGTGCTTGATTTTGTCTCCCCCTAAATTGTACCTTTCACAGAACCTGGTGCCTGTAATCCCTTAGAACCTAGGGGACTTTCCAAAGTCTGGTGAGGACAAAGTGACCTTCCACTCTCTGGTATCCTTCTTTTACAGGAACTGAGGGTTCCATGTCTGCTCTGCCATATCATTTATTACTCATCCATCTGCTTTCCACCTAAATGTTGATTTCACCTATCAGCTGCTGTTGCCTTCACTTCTATAGATTTTCACTCCTCTTATTCCTTTCCGTTATCTTAGCTGGGTTTCAGGAGGTAGTGCATGCTTTCAATACCAGATTTAACCAGACTTCAACTGTTTGTTCAAGCATGAAATGATGAAGAAAGATGATGTCTACAGATTTTCAGATGTCAAATCTCTGAGGTACGAGAACCTTATATGTAGGGAAAGCGTGAGTAGTAATTATAGATGGAAAAAAAAAAGAAAGGAAAAAATACGTAGAAATGATCACTGTTTTCCTACCTCGGAGAAAGAAGCAGCCAAAGTTAAAGAAGTCTGACCCCCAGGAATGTAAGCTACTCACACAGAGGCAGAGTGCAGGCAGAGAGAAAGCAAGGGGAAAGATTCAAGGAAAGCCAAGAGGACTCTGAATGCATTAGCATTTACAGTGTTCTCTTTAGCCCAGGTTCAAGGACAAAGGAAGATTCAAGAACAAAGGGAACATATGATCTGACTAAAGAAAATAATAGAAATGAAGAGGTCAGGAGCAGAGATGGTTTACAGAAATGATTGTGGCAGGGCACTGGGACTCTGGGGAAAAAAAAAAACATAAAAACAAACAAAACTAAAGGAGACATCAATAAAGATCAGGAACAATCAATTCTAACTATGTTAAAACCCAAAGGTTACAGAGGTTGGCATCCAATCTTAAAAAGAAAGTCAAAGAATATTTTTTATTCTAGAATTTAAATAGATATTAAGGGAGATCTGACAATAATGCAAGGGTCTTCATTTGGAAGACTTCCACATGCTTATTTTAACTGTATTTTCCCTGTTTTACATTACAAAGCATGCTCAATTTTGAAAACTCTAGGTAGAAGCATAAAATATTTTATGTAGCCCATTTCTCTGGCAACATATGTAATCATTCACAAAGCTTTGGAGAGGCAGGATTTATCTTTTAAGAGATAGCTACTGCTGTAGATTTGGAGCCATTTTATTTACTAATTCATTCATTCTAACACACAATTAGTATTTCTCAGTGCCTATTACTTGTTAGGCACCTAGGGATTAAAATATTAACATAAAAGTTTCAAAAGAATGCATCATAATTATGATGGAGAAAAAAGCCCAGAAGTATATTCTTTTAAATGAATAATTATTTTCAAAAAAATTGAAATATAACATTTCTCATACCTAAAAATCAGATATTGCTATAAAACCTCCTATAGCACAACTATACTAGACATCTTATAAAGAGGTATTTTGTAGGAATTCTTTGAAACTGCTTTCAAAATGCATATACTTGGCACTCTTGCATTTGAAAAGAGCCATAATTTTAGCAGCTTCTGTACAGACAAAAGTTTATACAATAGCAAAGTGAAAGAGAAATAACCAGAGAAAAACAAATTCAAGAGATGAAACTGTATATGTCAGATCAAAAAGCTCTGGGCTTCAAAAATGGAATATTTGGCAACTGCAAACAGACAAGATGACTCTGTATAATCAATACTTTATCTCTCTCTCACACACACACACACACACACAAATGACCAGCACCCAGCCCACCAAATGTTTGGATCAAATATTTTTGGGGTGAAGGAATGAATTAAATACCAATGTAGTATAAATCTCTGTGGACTGATACAGAATAAAGACGCATATCAAGGAATCATGCAAATTCAGAAACATAAAACATTAGAGGGGCTAAGAAAACCAGTTTTCTCTAAATTGTTATCATAACTTGGTGGCTAACATTAAACTCACATTGTTTATACTTGCCGCACATGCACTCAGGCTTAACCAACAATGTAAATAATTTATTTGTTCCATGGTGTGAATTCCCTTCTTTTAAACAAATTTTATTGTCATTTTTATAAATGTCCAAGTTAAAAATATTCTTTCAGTTAATATTAAGAGAGGCCATCTTCTACATGGCAATTGCAGTCAAGATCAGGTATACTAGAAATTTTGATTCAGTTTGACTGTGATGGAGTCTAGGAATTTGTCCTTTACCAAAAAGGAAGAATGAGAAATAACAGTACCTTCCAGCAGGGGCAATCTATTTTGGTGACTCTCCTTTTAAACTGACAACCCCCCAACCACCCTGCCCCAGATTATGTACAGAAATGCTGACTCAACCAAAACACAAATAAAATAGTTTTAAAAACCAGTGTAGTTTCAGGTTTTGTTTACACTAGCATGCAGGTACAATTAGTAGACAAAGGAAATAACAGACAACAGGATCAAATTGCTGGTTGTCAAATCAGAGCAGTATTCAATTTTCACCATGCAAAAGGAACTTATTTTAGCATCCTTCTTTCATGTATCACCATGATGTCATTCCTATCCATTTGTATGGTGAGGTATGAGGATCTCCTGATGATAAGGTACAAAAAGGAAATGTGAGGTAGCAGTTTGAGCACAATGTTTGATACCACTTTGTTTCTGTGGACTTAAGTTCCAGTTTTACACTTCTGAGCAATGCAACCTTATTTTTCTTCTCTGTAAATTGGGTTATATGGTGAATTAAAAGAGTAAGTGTGTAACATATTTAGCAGAGTGCTAATACCAGGTTAATTAAAATTACTTGATCATCTATTAGTAGGAGTAGTAGTAATAAATTTTCTTACTTATATTAATCATGGAGAAATCAGTTTGTGAGAAAGAGGAAAATGAGGTTAACCTATAAACTTCCTTTAATAAAAAAGCAACAAATATGGGATGTAAACGATAAATGGCTTTCCAAAATCAAAATATTCAATAGAAACATTAACATTAAATTCAAAAAAAAATGACTGGACTAGGAAATGAAGATTTAACACTGTTTTGATAAGATATAGAAACAATGCTGAAGTCTCTAGTGTCAAGGATCCTTTAAGTTAACACTTCTGAAATCCCACCAAGAGCAAACCAATTTTTTAAAAACATATCAGTTTCTCAGAGCAACCTGAACTACACCTCATTCCCAGAGAATAATACCTTATTTTATGCATAGTATTTAAAGCCATGTGAATGGATGAAATCTCCTAGTGAACAAGAATAGAAAGGAAAGAAGAGCCAAGACTGAGGCCTAGGACAAACCAATTTTTCGAGAATGTGCAATTTTTAAAGGATCTTTAGAGGAGGAACAGACATTAAAGGAGAGGCAGAAGAAGTGGTCAGTTCAGGCAAAAAAAACAGAAGAGAGTGGCTTTTATTTTGTGACTAAGAATCTTCCCTGAGACTTATCATGGCTTTTTTCTATGACAGAGACTTTTAAATTCATTACCCCCATTCCTCCCAACCTCAAATATAGAGCTAGTATGGAATGAAGGAAAGGCATGAATTTTAGTTCAGTTTTAAGACCACATTAGAATAAGGCATTTAAACATGTGTTCTTTTTCACTATGGCCATATTTTGGCAGTCTACTTCTACTCTGAAGCCCAGATCTTCCACTACAAAATAGAGGGGGAAAGGATAGTTTTGAGTATTAAAACAGGTAATATATGAAAAGCCCTTAAAACAGTGCTTGGAGTATGATAAGCACTACTTGTCATTAAATAACGATACTGCTATTTGATTTTGCATTATTTCTCAGAACCTCTGTCTATACTACTGAGCAACTATAACCAGTCCAAACGTGACCATTACCACAGGAAGAAATATTAGCATGATGCCCAAATAATCCATTGAAATACAGGACCAAGAAGTGCAAATGAGAGAACACATAAAGGTTATGTAAAAGAACATGGAGGGAAATTTACTTATGGATCATGCATAAACCTATTAAATGTTTCCAAAATAAAGTAAAGAAGAAAAAAAGGAGGAGGAAGAGGACAAGGGACAAAATACATCATTTTTTCAGGGAAAACAGGACTACACCTCAAAAAAAAATAGTAAACAAAAACTCTTCTCTGATTTTTTTCTCTGAAAAAAAGAACAAAGAATTTTAAAAACACATAAAAATTCTAAGTTTGAAACCTTAGATAAAACAATTTTTGAAACATGTGATATAAGAAAGTGGCAACACAATTACAGAGTGACTAAAGAAAGATGGCACTCAAGGAATGTGACTACTATTGGCACAGATGGATTTATCACAGAATTCAGGTCTTAACGGAAGGCTTTGGCAACAGTTATCAATGCAATTCTATAAATTAAGAAAAAAGATGACTCAATGACATAGGACCTATTGATTATTGTGTTTAAGAAAGAACAGGGCAGGTCTACAGAAATTGAAAGCTCTTAACACTATTGAATTCAGACCATAAAATATTTGTGGGGTTTTTACTGCAGAAACAAATGGTTATATCCACCACAATGATATGTGAGATCCAAAACTGTGCAATAAAAGGAAAAATGGCTGAGTGCCTAGTCTCTTCCATAGACTTATTAGAACACACTAAAATGGTAAGATGGTTCGGTTACCTAGAAACTCTACATTAGGTAAATGCTTTTTACTAAGAGACAACATACTATGCATTCAGTGATAATATACATTTACGGGTAGCCATCCAAATGTGTGAGATATACAAAAATAATATTTAATAACGTGATTAGTAACCCAATAACAATGGCTGAAATTGACAGGATATAAATATCAGCATGCCTGTGGCAGATACAGATAGGTGGTTATAGGCTTACAGTATACAGAGTGAAAACTGATGGAGATACATCTTTTTACACAGCATCATTCTTAAATGACTATAAAATGCCACTGATTAAGACAGAATACTGAAGCACATGACAGATATTCAGTTGCCAATATTCTCTCTGCATTATAAATACACTCTACGACCTCAATTGCTTGTCCAAAGGAGGGTTCATAATGATTAGTTGCATTTTTTATAAGCCCAGATAAACAGCCTAGAAAACAAGGGCCATTCCTAGCCTACAATGTGAACTCCAATGTTTTTCTAAAGTGACAAAAACCCTAGAAATTACAGCATCCTCTCTGGATCTCTGGATTCTAGTGAGAGATCCTGAGACACACACCTCACAGGTCACTTCAAATTAAGAACTTTACCAGTTAAGGAGCCCCAAATCTAGACTCCAGCACAGAACACAGAAAAACATTAGCAGTCTTCAGGTTTCTACAACATACCTGAATCCAGACAAGAAAATCCTGGTAAGAATAAAGTCTCCCAGCCCAACTCACTTCAAGTGCAAACAATCAGGGTCCATTCAACAAACACTTGTTGAATATGTTTTGCTTAAAATACAATAGTGAGCAAGACAGCTGCTGTCTACAGCTTAGTTCTAGCTTTGTGAAGGAAATGGTGACACAATAAAGAATCCTCAATACAATGTGAAAAGACCTAGGATATAGGTGATCATAGAGCATTTGGGATGCAGAGAGAAGAATTCTAAGCACAATATTGAGGATCAGAAAAGAAGCAAAAGATTAAAGAATGAAGTAGGAGTTCCCTTCGTGGCTCAGTGGTTAACGAATCCAACTAAGAACCATGAGGTTGCGGGTTTGATCCCTGGCCTTGCTCAGTGGGTTAAGGATCCGGCGTTGCCGTGAGCTGTGGGGTAGGTTGCAGAAGCGGCTTGGATCCCGCGTTGCTGTGGCAAAGGCCGGCTGCTACAGCTCCTGTTAGACCCCTAGCCTGGAAACCTCCATATGCCACGGATGCGGCTCTACATAAAGGCAAAAAGACAGAAAAAAAAAAAAGAATGAAGTAGACAACTGAAGCAGAGAAAAGCATTCAAGAAGAGACAACAGCATGTGCAAAGACCTGGAAGTGAGAAAGAGCAAGGCATATAAGGAGAACTGGAGTTAGTTCAATGTAGCTTGAGCACAGCCTCAGAGGGGAGCTGCAGTAATTTGAGGACTATGAATGGCCATGAAAGACCTCTGAATTCAACTGAGAAATGACGGTTGACTTTAATTTATAATTAAATAAATATATAATGTATACCTTAAAAATAAATCACCTGTCTCCAAATCTCTCTCTCTTCACAATATTTTGAAGCTGTCACACAGAACAAGAGAAACAAGATATATAAACATCAGAACTACATACAAAATATTTTTGTCATGCAGAAAGAGAGAGAAGCAAGATCATAAACATCAGAAGTACATACAAAATATTTTTAAGTTAAATGTATCAAGTCAAGCCTAAAACTGTTCCCTCAAGTAAACTATTTTAAAATCCTGGTGGGGTACATTCCTTACTATCAACTATTAAGTATCATATCTGTTTTGAGTCTATTTTATGGGTTATGGAACTCAATTTAATAAATTTATTGACCATTTAACAGGCCAATTGTGTAACAGAGGAAGAATAACTAGAAATATGAGGAAGGTTGAACTGTTATTACCCTTGTTAAAGAGGGAACGTTAGAAATAAACCAAAGGAAGAACAGATTTTGGTAGTTTAAGAAAGTACAGAACTGGTAAGGTGACCAATTGTTCATGTTTTGTGTTTTGCTTTACTTTTCTGTATGTTTTTACATCATAGATTCTTAAAGTTGTTAATATAGTAATATGTATATGCTAATATTTGTGTATATTAATATATTAATATGTATATACCATGAAGCTCCTAGGAGGACTTACAGTTTGATTAGGTCATGAGATCATACATGCTTTCTTGCTGTGAATATTTTATGAGGTAAATTTGCTCTAGAGCTTTGCTTCTCAAAGTATGATCTGTATTCCAAGAGCATCTGGATCATGGGAGCTTGTTAGAAATTCAGAATCATAGACCTAACCTGAGACATACTAAATTATTAAACTTTCAAAAGCACTGGTCTAGAGAAAAAGTCAACAACTTTTATCTGCAGAGAGCCAGACAGTAAATATTTGCAGCTTTGTGGGCCAGTCTCTGTCATAACTATTCATCTCTGCTATTTTAGTATAAAAGCAGCCAGAGACAATATATAAGTGAGTGGAACTGTGTTCCAATAAAACTTTATTAACAGAAACAAGCAGCAACACAAATTTGGCCCTAGGTAGTTTGCCAACCCTTGGTTTAGAGCTTATGGTATTTATAGGTGAAAAAAAGGGCCATAAGTGAAAAAAATATATATGATTAATATATTAAAGAAGCCAGAGAATGCAGCTTTTGAAGAAGTGTGACCAATGTCTCAAACTAATATTGCAGCTGTTAAGGTGGAGAGATGCTAAAAATGGGGTGCAGCCTGAAGGTCACTGTAACCACTTAGGCTGTGTAAATACCGTGGCCTGAATTAGAGTGATGCCAGTGAAAACATAAAGATGGGAATAAAGGAGAAATCTCATAGGTTAAAGAATCTGTCTAGATATAGGGTTAAGTCAAAATCATTGGATGCAGGCAGTCAAAGTTCTTTTTTAGCACCTGGGAAAATTGGAGTACTATTGCCAGAAAGAAAGTGATAGTACTGGGTAGAAAAAAAATGATGTTTTATATGTTGAATATAATTTGCTGATATTATATCTAAAGAAAGATGTCCAGGAGGTAGTTTAATGCTAGGTAAAGGGACATATATCTAAGAGAATTGGAAATTATTTGTGTTAAAAAGAAAATATCTACTGAGCCAGACCTACAAAAGAGTTTGGGACTGGGAAGCAAAGGAAGCTTAAAGAAAGAAACTTGGGAAAGGTCTACATTTAGAAGATGACAGAGAAAGCAGGATAGCAGAAATAGTTCAGGGATGTCGAGCCAAGAGTAGCTAAATTCAAGGCGGAAAAAGGGGATGGGGTAAATGAATATAGCAGATAATTTAAAATACATTTAAAATACTGAAAAATGGAGTTCCCTTTGTGGCTCAGCAGTAATGAACCCAACTAGTATCCATGAGGATGTGGGTTTGATCCTGGGCCTGGCTCAGTGGGTTAAGGATCTGGCATTGTCGTGAGCTATGGTGTAGGTCACAGACATGGCTCGGATCCTGTGTTGCTGTTGTTGTGGCACAGGCCAATGGCTGCAGTTCCAATTCAACCCCAGCTTGGGAACTTCAAAATGCCACAGGTGAGGCCTTAAAAACACAAATAAAATAAAATACTGAAAAATAAGTGCTTTCAAGGTTTTCCTATATATTGCTGCAAGGGTAAAAATTCTATGCTAAGTTTGACCAAAGCAGGGGTCAGACAGCATGGCTTTACATTTCTGAAAAAAATCAAATTCATTTTTATTTGCTCACAATGCACACACTTTTCTTTCTTCTAACAAATCCTTACCATTAACTAACCTGCAATTTCCTTTGAATCTTATCAATACAATTCAGAATATTCAAAGAAGGAAAACTGAACAAGGGCCAGAAATAGTATAACAGATAATGCCAGGAACATCTCAGATCAGCTTAAGTATAAGATATAAACATTGCTGAATAAATTCTATGAATTCCTTCCAATTTCTAGGACCAACAGGTTTACAAATGCAATGTGTTCTTGGAATTAAAAGTAATTTGA